>OZ020546.1:13464757-13789875 GCA_963971435.1 Lasius platythorax
TATCCGCCTAATGAAATTGTTGATATTATAACGGTTTTAGGGGAATGTCATAACAATTTTCGTGCAGCGGCAATACGGTACGCTGAACGCTTTCCAATTAGGAGACACCCAAATCATAGGACAATATGTAGAGTAACCGAAAGAGCTCGCGGTGGACATCTTGTTCGCCAACGCAGGCGCCACGAATACGACGAAAATGATGCTCGCGCTGTGACTATCCTAGCAGTTATTCATCTTGACCCTCATATTAGCAGTCGCCAAATTGAAAGAGAAATTGGTATACCACAAAGAACGGTTTTAAGAATTCTAAATGTTCTTAGATATCATGCCTACCACGTAACTTTGGTTCAAGAGTTAAGGCCACATCATATTCAAATGCGTATTGAATTTTGCCAATGGGCTTTAAGAATGATAGCAAATGATCCTAATTTTTTTAGATTTGTACTTTTTTCTGATGAGGCTAAATTTTGTAGTGATGGACAACTTAATAGGCACAATTCTCATTATTGGTCAAATCAAAATCCCCACTGGCACATACCTGTAGACCATCAAAATCGATGGAGCCTTATGGTATGGTGTGGCATAGTCAATGGTTATTTCATTGGTCCTTATTTTTTTGAGAGAAATGTTGATAGAAATAGCTATTTGGAGTTGCTAAGAGATCGGTTGCCAGAATTGTTAGAAGATGTTCCTTTAGCTACAAGACAAAAAATGTGGCTCCAGCAAGATGGTGCAGCACCACATTTTGCACGAATAGTACGTAACTTCCTAAATTATAACTACAATGATAGGTGGATCGGACGAGGAGGTCCAGTTAACTGGCCTCCTTGCTCACCAGATCTCACATCTTTAGATTTTTATTTATGGGGCTACTTAAAAAATGTTGTTTTTGCAGAACGGCCAACAACTAAAGCAAACATGAAAGACCGTATTCGTCGAGCTTGCGCAGTGATTCCAAGAGAAACTTTACTAAGAACAGTACAACATTTCCAGAGGCGATTACATTTATGCCTTGAGGCCAATGGAGGTAACTTCGAACATTTGCTTCGTGGTTAATAATTATAATTGTTATAATAGTGAGAGGCAAGGGGACTCACGGTAAACAAGCACCCCAAAGGAAACAGAACTTACTACGTCCACGTCGTTGTTTCTGGGTAATGCTAAAAGTAAGATAAACGCATTTAAACAAACAGTACGGCAAAGTACTGCTTTCAAGCCTCATAATTCGAAAATTACTCAATGAAAAAATATTTTATTATAGTGTTTTGGAAAGCTCTCGAGATAACCTACAAGAATATGTAACAAGAAATAGTAGGTTCCATTTAAGAAATTTAAGGTAACCTTCATGTGACCTTCAAATTACTCTTCAAGGTCAAACCAATGGTACCATCTTATGTCCCCCTCGACACTATACAACTTTTGTCTGAAACATTTTTCTGTATCTGGCTTACCAACGGAGAAATTTGAGTGGGTCACTTAAAATGGCTCACCCTGTATATGAGTAGAGAAACAGGTATACGAGTCACAGACGCGGACGTGATAGAGACTGGGTAGAATCGAAGAAGGGGGATATACATAGGTGGGTATTCGCTGAACCTAAAAATCCCCAGATCAGGGACGGAGGCGCCATCTGGCGCTGTCCACTGTACGAAGGTCGCCGGCTCCAACACTCCCCCTCGACCTGCGTACCATCAACGTCCGAGGTGTGATGCTATTCGACGCCTAGGATATGTAGACATTTCTTAAGCTTAGGACCAGCCAAGGGCTTGGTCAGTGCGTCCGCAGCCATCTCGTCCGTAGGAACATATTTGATGGTCAATTTGTTTCGGTGTACGGCATCGCGAACGAAGTGATGTTTTGTGTCGATATGTTTCGACCTATTGTGATGCACTGGATTCTCCGCCAGCATTCGTGCACCATTGCTATCGCAGAAAAGAGTTGCTTGGGCCATCTTCTCGAAACCAAGTTCGATAAGTGAGCTGCGTAGACATATGGCCTCCTTCACGGCTTCGCTGAGGGCCATGTACTCGGCTTCCGTGGACGACAAAGCAACAGTCCGTTGCTTGCGTGACTCCCAGGATACGAGGGATCTTCCTATTTGGAAAGTGAAGCTCGCATACGATCTTCTGTCGAGTGGACAGTTGGCCCAATCAGCGTCCACATAGGCCGTTAATGGACCATGACGTTTTGGAAAGTTAAGTCCTGTTGATTCTGTCTTTTTCAGGTACCTTAGAACGTGCTTCGCAGCCTTCCAGTGAGTTTCGCCATAACAGTCGTTGAATTGACTGAGATAGCTGACTGCAAATGAGATGTCAGGTCGGGTGCATACTGACAGATACATGAGGGATCCGACCAGCTCACGATAAGGTAACTTCTCTCCGGATTTTTTGTCATTTCTTTCGAGCTTGATTCCGGGCTCGAGCGGTGTCTTCTTCGGCTTGCAGTCGATGTAACGACAGCCTATCTAAACGGCGTATTACAGGAGTATTGCAGTCGATTATGTCGAATCGATGAAGAATCTCCCTGATGAGCGCAGATTGCTTGAGGCGAATTCCGTTTTTACTTCGTAGGAATTCAATTTTTAAGCATCTTCTTATTTCCTTGGAATCCTTGAGTTCAAACTTTGCGTTCAAAAAATGCTTTAACTTGGCTATCTTCTTTGGGTCTCGTGCGGCAATTACAATGTCGTCGACGTAGGTTGCAATCAGAATGATATCTTCATCCTGTCCCTTGTAATAAATGCACGGGTCCGACAATGCATTTTTGGCTCCATAGGTTTTCAAGACGGCGTCCAAACTCGTGTGCCAACATCGGCCCGCCTGACGGAGACCGTACAGCGCCTTATGTAATCTGCATACGGTGTCTCCCTTTTGGATTTGATCTAGCATATGTGCGGCCTTGGTCCGTGTGATTGAATCTCTTTCCTGTTGGGCCAATCTCTCCAGTACGCTCGTCAAGTGCGGAGGAAGTTCCATGTATATTTCCTCCTGTAATACGCCGTTTAGATAGGCTGTCGTTACATCGATGTGGTGAATCTCCATGTCGAGCTGAGCTGCTAAAGCGATTATCTTTCGGATCGAACCCATTCGAGCGACTGATGCGAATGTCGCGTGGAAGTCCAGCCCTGGGCGCTGAGAGTACCCCTTAGCCACGATTCGTGCCTTGCGACGCTCGATTTTACCATCCTCGGCGTATTTGTTCCTTAGGACGAATCTGCTCCCGACGATGCTTCGGTTGCGAGGACGGTTAACGATGGACCATGTCTCTTTGTTCAAGATTGATTTTACTTCTTCTGACATGGCGCGATACCAATCGTCTGAGTCGGGTCCATGCAGGGCTGATTTCGTAGACACTTCCGTTTGAAAAACGTAATCTTCTTGGTAGCTCGCAGAGTTTGCAGTATGGTACTGCTTCGCGGGTCTCCCTCTGCGCCCGGTGCTTATCAGCTTTGGTCTTCCAGGTTCTCTTCGGTTCGATTCGGTGGAACCGTCGTCGTTCTCGGGGGCCCTATCTGCTTCGGCGACATCTTCGATGTCTTCTTCGATGGGATACTCGGCGGCGTCATCAAAATTGTCTTTGATGGGACACTCGGTGGCGTCCTCAAAATCGTCTTCGATGGGATACTCGGTGGCGTCCTCAATATTGTCTTCGACGATTTCGTTGGGTTTATCGGAGGAGTTGAATTTCCATGTGACTGCTTCTGGCTCTTTTCTTTTCGACTGGCGTTCCCGTTGATATCGATTCCGGTAGAGATCGGGGTTGATGATTTTTTCGAGTCTATCTCGGAATGGGAAAAGGGGTCGCCCGATCTATCTTGTGAGACTTCACCGCGGTCGGAGGATTCTCGAGATTCGGCGAACTTGATGTCTCTGGTGACTACCACTTTCTTTTCCTCGGGGATCCACACGCGGAAACCTTTATTTTCGTTAGAATATCCGATGAACGTACCGATCTTCGATCTTGGATCGAATTTTGCAATGCCGGGTTTTTTGTCGAGGACATAAACATCACACCCGAATTCCCTGAAATAATCGACGTTAGGAGGGCGCTTGATCCACAGTTCGTACGGCGTCTTTCCGTTTAGAGTGCTGGACGAACACCTGTTTCGCACATAGTTTGCGGCGTTCACGGCTTCGGCCCAAAAAGATGCAGATAGCCTCGATCCCAGAAGCATACAGCGAGCCATTTTTACGGTCGTGCGATTGCGCCTTTCCGCAACTCCGTTCTGCTCCGGAGTGCGCGGAGTGGTGAGCCTTCGTTTGATTCCGAGCTGCTCCATATAAGCATCGAAGGCCTTGTTGATATACTCGCCCCCGTTGTCGGATTGAAGAGATAGAATTCGGGCACCGGTTTTCCTTTCGGCGTAGGATTTGTATTTCTTAAAGGCTTCCAAGGCTTCGTCTTTTGTCTTCAAGAAATGAATCTCACACCATCGCGAGTAATCGTCGATAAAGGTGATGAAGTAGAGAGCTTTACCGTTGGAGGAAGTGCGCATGGGTCCGCATAGATCCGTGTGAACGATTTGCAATGGTGACGTACTTCGTTCTAACCTTCGCGAAAAGGGAGGACGCGTCATCTTTCCACGAGTACATACATCGCAGTTCGGGCGCGCGGTCGTGTCCTTTAAGTTCATTCCGCGAACACTTCCGTTTTTATCGCATTTAATTAGATCGCGAAAATTCAAGTGGCCCATACGGCGATGTCACATCACGATGTAGTCTTCGGTCGATGCGATTGCGGAGGAAGTTATCGCGGTGGTGCTGCCCTCACGCGAGGATCCAATCACGCAATACAATCCGTTTGCACGGCGCGCGGTTATCGCGACATCTCCGTTACGATTATCGACGATATCGGCTTTCTTATTTGTAAAGATTACTGTGTATCCCCTGTCGGTAATGTTCCCGACGAATAGAAGATTCATACGTAGATCCGGAACGTATAAAGTGTCGGCGACGCTCACGTCCTTCGTTTGACCTTCGGTCTCGGTAAAAATGGACGCCGTTCCTTTTCCGACGATGTGTGTGGATGCGGTGTTGGCCAGGTTCAACTGCTGTCCCACCGTTTCGTCGATGTCGTCGACAAACTTCGACAGATCCTTACAAAGATGGGCGGTGCATCCACTGTCTAGACACCAATTCGTGTTTTCCGTGCCGAGATTCGCGATCACCCCGTCCATTCTACAGTTCGCGGCCTTTTCGCGCACGTTCGCGGATTTCACTACGGCACAAAGACTCACGGTGTCGGCTTTCTTAGCCGACTCTTTTTCGGATTGATTTACTTTCGATTGACACTCGTTGGCCTTGTGGCCCACCTTTTGGCATCGATGACAGCGATATTTAAAAGTTTTCTTATTGTCCCCGTTCTTCGACGGTTTCTTTTTATTTGCACTTCTTTTGATCATGAGAGCACTCGCGGATCTTTCGGATGAGTCGCCTTTTCGCGCGTCGTATTCTTCCGTGATTTTAACACGTAATATTTCCGCGGTCGGTAATTCGTCACGCGACTCGATCGCGCATAGAAAATTTTCGAACGATTTCGGAAGGCTGTATAGCAGCATTACCGATAACAGATCCTTATTGATGTCGATGTCCATCTCTGCGAGTTTATCGACGGTGTCGAAAAAATTTCGAAGATGCTCCCTGACGTTTTCGTCTTCCTCCATGCGCCGCAGCATGAGATTTTTCAAGAGAGTCGCCGTCCGCGCAGGCCCTCGGGATTGATAAATGGCGTGTAACCTGTCCCATACCTCCTTCGACGTGTTATGGCCAGTGTCGCCAGAAACGGGTCGCAAGCAACACGCAACCGTAGTGGGGAGAATGACGCACACAAGCGAAAACCGCGTACGTGTGAGCTCGACGTTTCGGCTAGCTTCGGATAGCAGAAGAGAACAGATATACTGTTTTCTGTCTCCTTCTCTACCGAGCCGACTACGAAGGCGACGAGCGATGCGGCGATGTTATGTTGCTCGATTCTTAATACGCGTGACAGCGTTAAATGTCTTCTTACAGCCTTCTTGTGTTATAAATAAAATGTTTTTTTTCAGAACCTTCAAACATTATGTATTAAATGGCTTTTTACAGCCTTTTGATATAATTTTACCCAAATATTTTTTAACTTTAAGGAAATATTTATTAAAATGTAGGTACTTATTATTTAAAAAGAAATTAAATTTTTTATTTTTAAAAGACATTTTAATTAAGAGTATTAAATATTTTATAAAAACATTATTTAAATGCATGAAAAAAAATTCAATGTGTGATATAAATATTTACTCTCTCTTCTCTCTCTCTCTCTCTCTCTCTCTCTCTCTCTCTCTCTCTCTCTCTCTCTCTCTCTCTCGTAAAATAATAGTGTTTTTCCACACCACCCAAGAGGTATCACCAATGGCGCGTTAGGTTTTTTACAGTGGACCTTCGCCTGGAGCCCTATTATACCACATTATAATATTATATTAGATTTAAGGACGAGGAGAAAAATGTAGGGTATAAATAATTAACTCAGAAATTATTTATTTTTATTTTTTATATTTTTAAAAATTTATATATATATTTCTGATGATTGTATTGCGGCCCCGCATATTTTCTCTTCGGCCGCCTCGGCCGCTTCCAGGGCCGCCTCTACCGGCCCGGCCTCCTCTTCTGCCTCGTTGGGCGTACCAACGAGCACGCGCTCGGCCGCCTCCTCTTTTTTTTTCTTTGAAAAATAAACATACATCAATAAGTAATAAATTAAAATATGCATATAAATTAATAAGAGAGTTAATAATAAAAAATAAATAATTTACCATTTTTATTGTTTTGCGGCGGCTGCTGCTGCGGCTGCTGCGGCGGCTGCTGCTGCGGCTGCTGCGGCTGCTGCGGCTGCTGCGGCTGCTGCTGCTGCTGCTGCTGCTGCTGCAGCAAGTATTGCAGTTGCTGCTGCTGTTGCTGCAGTTGCTGTTGCTGCTGCAACAATTGTTGCCGCAACTGTTCAACGGACGAATTTGTATCCACCATTTTTTGCTCTTGAATTTGTTCTGCAAAAAGAAAATATATATTAGGTTGATATGTTATTGCATACTAGCAGGAGAGAGAGAGAGGGAGAGAGAGGGAGGAAGGAAGGGAGGGAGGGAGGGGAGAGAGAGAGAAGAAAGAAACTGAAGCTTATTTATAACTTTCTTAATACTTATCTATTAATACAAATAATAATGATTTAATTTACTACTTACGAGACATTATCGTTCTGTCGCACCGATGTTTCACAGCTAACTGAGTCAGCGAAGTACTCGGTATTTGTTTTTATTTGTTTCACAGTGCCTTTATTTGTTTTTCGGCACTTGTTTTTCGGCACTTGTTTCTCGGCATTTGCTTCTCAGCATTTGTTTCTTCTGTCAGATAAGCTTGTCACCTTGAGAGTTAACGTATCTCTTTATATGTGCCTTGTGAAATTTTGGTGTTGAAGAAATTCGAGCAATTCCGATTGTAAGTCTTGATTGTTCTGTATATTTCACACAGTTCTAAAAATATTCATCTTTTTTATTTTCATTTATTAATTCTCTTAAATTCTTTGTTTCTATTTTCTGTTGAACATAATGTGTGATGAATTAAGAAAAAAACCTAAGCGAAGCTTTTCAGAAGCTTGGCTTAGTGATGATCGATTAAAATCTTGGATACGCAAAGTATCATTTGATGATAGTTTTTACCATTGTATCATTTGCAATAAAAATATTTCGTGCAACACACATGTCTTAAGACATGCGGATTCTGCGTGTCACAAAAATAATATAGAAGAAAGCACATCATTATTATCAAATGAAGACAAAGGTTCAAATAAAAAAACATTTAGACAACAATGGTTAGATATTGAATTATTTAAACCATGGCTACGCGAAGTATCAAATGACATAAATTCATTTTTTTGCTCATTTTGTGATAAATCAATGGTTGGTGGTTTATCGCAAATTTATCGTCACGCAGAATCTAAGGCACACATAATGTTTGAAAAAAATAAAACAGCAACAAAGAATACGGACGAAAATATTAACATAACGGACGAATCACTTTTGTCGTTTGAAGAGCGAAAGAAATCAGCAGAAATTCGGTATGCCGCGTTAATCGCTGATAAGAATATTTCACATCAAACGGCAAGAGATATTCTCAGTTTTTTTCAACTAATAGGAAGAGATCCTACTGTGTTAAGAAGTATGAATATGGGTCGGACAAAATGTAAAAATATAATTTCGAATGTATTGTGTCCGGTAGAAACGGATCGTGTGGTCAACAGCATTCAAAATACCAAATTTTCCATTTTTATTGACGAAACGTCTGATATTTGTAATGAAAAATGGATGACGTTTTTTGTTCGGTTTGTTGATCCTGAGACATTAGACATTCGCACGCAATTAGTTAAATTAATTAATATTGATGCGAGAAATAGCAGCGCGGAACAATTATTTAATGCATTCAAATGTGAAATGTGGAAATTAAAAATTCCATTTTTAAATATCATTGCCTTATCATGCGACAATGCGTCTGTCATGATAGGAAAACATCTATCATTCAAAAAAAAGTTAGAAGAACTTTGTAAAAATGTATTAACATTTGCATGTCCATGCCATTCTGCTGCATTGGCTGCACATGCGGCATGTGCTAAAATACCAGAATATTGCGAAGAGTTTGTAAAAAAGATCGCGAATTATATTAACGGTAGTCCCAAGCGTACTGCTATTTATCAAGAATTTAGCGAATGTTTTCAGGAAACAAACCGTAAAATTTTAAAGTTGTCCGATACACGGTGGCTCTCTCACCATTCATGTGTTGAAAGACTTCTTGAGTACTGGGATACTATCAAGCTTTTTTTGACCGAAATGGTTGTTGATGAAAAATCAAAATCAGGAGAACATTTATTATCTTTAATGCAAAATCCTGATGTTAAAGCATATTTGTTATTTTTAAAGCATACTTTAAATTTTTTTAATTCTTACAATGCATTTTTTCAAGCTCAGGAAACAAGAGTTCATTTGTTACAGCCAAAATCATTAGAATTTTTAATAATAATCTCAAAACATTTTTTGAAACCAGAGCTTCTAAAAAATGTATGTGATAATATTCAGTTTTCTGAAAAAGATAATCAAAAATCTTTAAATGATATTAACCTTGGTTTTGAATGTGAGGAATATCTCGAGGAATTGAAAGAAGAGCATGCGGACATAATTGAAAATATTCGAGAAAATTGTCTGCAATTTTACGTAACTGCCGCCGAGGAAATTAGTAAAAGACTGCCCATTAAAGATAAATTTTTATCGAAATTAAAAGTTTTTCATTCCAACGTAGCATTATGTAATATTGACAGAGAAACATCATTTAATGATGTTTCTTTTGTCGCTCAGACCCTCGGTGGTTTTGACGAAAATGCTTTAAAAAAAGAGTGGCATACTTTACATCTGGATTTTACAATAGCAGAAAAAGAACATCTTTTAAAATTAAACTTTGATGAGATGTGGAAAAACATTTTAAAACATAAGTATCCCAATATGAAGTCTCTTTTGAATGCTGTTAGATCACTTCCAAATTCAAATGCCGACCCAGAAAGAATATTTTCTTTGTTAACTGATTTAAAAACAAAAAACGAAATAAACTTTCGTCCGCGTCTATAAACGCTAGTTGCGTATTAAAATCAGCGTTAAAAGCAAGAAAAGAAAGTATTCTATACATGGAGATTAATGAAAAGCATTTGTCTCTCATGTCATCGGAAAAATTATATTCCATTACTCCTAAGAAAAAGAGAAGCTTAACATTACATGCAGCTGATAATGCCATTGCAAGTACATCATCAGCTAATGTACAATAATAATGTCCAAAATAAAATAAAAAAAATATCTTGTCTGTAAAAGACATCACACTTGTAAAAGACAAGCGTGTAAAAAATATCTTGTCTGTAAAAGACATCACACTTGTAAAAGACAAGTGTGTAAAAAATATCTTGTCTGTAAAAGACATCACACTTGTAAAAGACAAGTGTGTAAAAAATATCTTGTCTGTAAAAGACATCACACTTGTAAAAGACAAGTGTGTAAAAAATATCTTGTCTGTAAAAGACATCACACTTGTAAAAGACAAGTGTGTAAAAAATATCTTGTCTGTAAAAGACATCACACTTGTAAAAGACAAGTGTGTAAAAAATATCTTGTCTATAAAAGACATTTATACCCTACATTTTTCTCCTCGTCCTTAAATCTAATATAATATTATAATGTGGTATAATAGGGCTCCAGGCGAAGGTCCACTTTAAAAAACCTAACGCGCCATTGGTGATACCTCTTGGGTGGTGTGGAAAAACACTATTATTTTACGAGAGAGAGAGAGAGAAAGAGAGAGAGAGAGAGAGAGAGAGAAGAGAGAGTAAATATTTATATCACACATTGAATTTTGTTTCATGCATTTAAATAATGTTTTTATAAAATATTTAATACTCTTAATTAAAATGTCTTTTAAAAATAAAAAATTTAATTTCTTTTTAAATAATAAGTACCTACATTTTAATAAATATTTCCTTAAAGTTAAAAAATATTTGGGTAAAATTATATCAAAAGGCTGTAAAAAGCCATTTAATACATAATGTTTGAAGGTTCTGAAAAAGAAACATTTTATTTATAACACAAGAAGGCTGTAAGAAGACATTTAACGCTGTCACGCGTATTAAGAATCGAGCAACATAACATCGCCGCATCGCTCGTCGCCTTCGTAGTCGGCTCGGTAGAGAAGGAGACAGAAAACAGTATATCTGTTCTCTTCTGCTATCCGAAGCTAGCCGAAACGCCGAGCTCACACGTACGCGGTTTTCGCTTGTGTGCGTCATTCTCCCCACTACGGTTGCGTGTTGCTTGCGACCCGTTTCTGGCGACACTGGTTATGGCCTTTAACCTGTTTCAGTTCGGGAGGACTGATCGAGAGGATTATGTCCGACTTCGCTTTCTCGTCGTTGAGCTCCCATGCCTTCACTGCCGCCGCGGAGACGGTGTCGTTTGCGACGAGAGCCGGTTTTGTGTTTTGGCCGCTAACGTATTGCCAGCCCTTCGTTTTCACAAGCAGCGCTTGCATTTGGATTTTCCATGTGTCGAAATTTTCTTTTTTCAACGGTTCGATTTGCACTGAGTTTATACCGGCCATTGTGATATCGCGGGAAAAGACTCTATGAGCACGTTCGCGAAATTTCGATGCACTGCGTGCGTAATGGCGTCTTCTCACAATTCTCTTTCTCGACGGTTTTCTCGCGTTACGTCTCACACGCGTCACTTAATGCGCGCTGACTGGGCCCATAACCAATGTTGGGGCACGCGGATCTTAAATGACGAGACACGTATATTACACAAAAGAAAAGGAATACTTTATTTAATACAATATATATGAGTAGAGAAACAGGTATACGAGTCACAGACGCGGACGTGATAGAGACTGGGTAGAATCGAAGAAGGGGGATATACATAGGTGGGTATTCGCTGAACCTAAAAATCCCCAGATCAGGGACGGAGGCGCCATCTGGCGCTGTCCACTGTACGAAGGTCGCCAGCTCCAACAGAAAATACATAATTTTGTTAAAAATATATTATTATTTTACATGTAGTATTTGTTATTTAGTAAAACTATTATTTTGTTAAAAATATATTATTATATATTATTATATTATTATTTTATATATAGTATTAAATAATTAGATTAATTAATGAGACAAAAAATTGATATTATCGAGTTTTTGGCTGAAATTCCAATTTTGTTTCGGAAAAATATTCGTTTACGAGTGGATCCCATTGCGGTCCCAAAATTTCCTTTATTCTACCATATTCTACACATATTGAAGTATTTTTGAGAATTTTTTCAGATTTTTAAAAGAGGATATAATTTTTCATTTTCTTACTTGAAACTAAAAAATTGATTTTTTTTATACTATTAAATTTTTCTCACTAAAATTAACTTTTTTATCTGAAAGCACGGGAAAAATCCTAAAAGATTCATGTCTATAAAAATTTTGTATATTTTGTAATCTCAGCTACAAATATCAAAAAAGGAAAATTTTCTTAAAACGACCTATCTTCAATATCTTAGATACAAGGCATATAAATCTTTTTTTTTTTATCTTTAACCTTATACAATATGTGCACTAAGATGTTTTTATGATCATTTTAAAAATCCCAAGCAGTTTATTTTTAGGTGGACCCCTTTCACGTGGAATGCCCCATATATGTGTTATATCGTGAGTAATACTATGACCAAACAATGTATTGTTTTTCGATAATATACAAATTTTTGATATTCCTTATACATGGAGTGATCTCGGTGATTTCGCGCGAGACCTGTTAGCGTTGCGTTGTTTTTACTTTCTCGCGGATCTTGTACGACGCTGCAGAGATCATGTGTTGTTTTAAATCTAGTCTTTTTCTCAGTTTATATTAACTCGTTCAATCGTTTGGTCATTTTTAGCGTGTTGATTTATTTATTCTTTTATATACTGCGACTATATTGTGAGTGCATTGACTCGATTTTATTAAGCTATATTTATTCATTCATTTCAGTATCCTTCCTTATTGAGTCGAGTCATGAGAGGTAGAAGCAATGAAAATGGGAGGAGGAAGTTATATTTGCAATTTGACATTGTTTTTGGAAATCGGGTCGAGAGAGTCAGTGCACAGGCTGACCGGGTGAAGGTCGACCGTGAAAGAGGTCGGAGTCGACGTCGCCGGGTCAACGATGTAAATTTTCCCCTTCCACACGACAGAGTGGGAGATGCGCAGAAACATTGTCCCACGAGTAAAAAAGTACGCAGCGGAGTAAGGAAACCGAGCGAGCCCAGGTACCGGAGTACAGCGCATTACTCTAGGTCAGTCGGTCCGCCATCGGAACAGAGATTGGACGGGAATCCGTCGGCCCGGGAGCATCGCGTCTCTCGTTAAAGTCTTTACTAGTCCGGTCAATCGGAATGCGTTTGTCGCGTCGATCCGTGCCGTGTACTAATGGTGATATCCTTTGGGAACATTTGTAATTCGTTATCCCTCCGGGAACGAACTGTGAAATAAAATTATTTTGTGCAAGAATTTTCCGAGTCTTTCTTCCTCGCGGGACCCCGAACCAAGTCATGGCATAGTTCCGGCTCAGTGGGTGGCACGACGAGTTGGAGTACTGCTGCGAGCGGCGGAAGGACGTCATCGCAAGCAGCACACCTTGCCCGTTGGCAGGATAAACGGGCTGGCGGCCGTGAATACTCAGGTGAAAGAACCTCTCATACCGCGGCTATTGCCAATAAGAGGCATTAGTCGCATCGCATACTCTTACATGTCTAAAAATCGCGGTTATGGCCAATAAGAGGCTTTAGTCGCGTACTAGATACTAGATAGATATTAGAATGTCTTTATTGATTTCCGAAAGGGGTTACAATTATATACACAACTTTAGCGCATCTTATACCTATTGTCCTTAACCTATCTTATTTTTTACTGCTTAAATTAACTTATGTTATCCTTATTCTATCCTTCCCTTCCTGCCTATACACACACACACACGCTAAATTTCCTAAACTATCTTAATCTATTTGGACCTCCGCTTCCGGTTTTTAATAATTTGCTTCACATTCTCTCCTCTTTCAAACCTCCCTCCTTCACTCTCTCTCATTCTTCCCGTTCTCATTTTCTTTATCTCTCTCCCTCTCTCTCCCTCTCTCTCTTTTTCTCTCTCTCCTTCTCTCTCTCTCCCTGTCTCTTCCCCCCTTCTCCATAATACTTCCTTCATCCATTCTTCACCGTTCCCTTCCTCTCCTAATATTCTTTCTACCGCCTCTTGCCAGCTTTCCTCTCCCTCTCCTCCTCCTCTCTCGCATCCCTCCCATACATGTTCCCATGTCTCCACATATCCTACATACTTTTTTCTTTTCACTTTCCCAATACCTACTTTCTCTCATTTCATTACCTAACCTGAATCTTGTCATCCTTCCCCATCTCTTCTCAGACCAACCCTTTTTTAGATACTCTAATATTCCCTCACTCCTTATTCTCTTGTACCACCTATTAAACCTCGACTCCTGTATTTTTTCATTCCTTTCCTCCCTCTGTAACTCTTTGTCTTTCTTTTCCACCTCCTCATACTCTACCATCCCCCCCTCACCCTCTCTATTCCATGCCAATTCCTCTAGACTTGCTCCTCTGAAAAATTCCTCTCTCTCCTTCTCCCATCCTGAAATTCCTCTGCCTTTCACTGTTCTTTCCTTGATTTCTTCCAAACAATCCTTCGCTAATCTGCCTCCTTTCCCTTCTTCTAATCTTTTTTCAAAATTCCAAGCTCTTCTTGCCGCTCTACTCCTAAGCTTATCTCTTTTTAGTTCCTCCCTTACCATGTACCCTGGTGTACCCTTTAGTCGCGTACTATACTTTTGCATATTGCCGATAAACGGCGCGTTAAATCGCGGTTATGGCCAATAAGAGGCTTTAGTCGCGTACAATAATTGCACGTCCGGTCACAACGTAACATCGCATTTAATACGTGTTCTTATCATATCATTTAATTGTTAATAACTGTAATAAACAACTAGCGACGGCTAAAATTTGTTGCAAGTTACTCAGAGCCATGTTCTTGACAACATATGTCAAGGTACATTGAAATCGGTGAGGTCGGCGCTAATATCAAGGTTTACCATATTTCTTCACTCTGTAAATATGTCTATTTCTGTGTGTGTGCGCGCGGGTGCATGCGTGTGCGTATATGTGTGCGTATGTCTTAAGTGTATGTTAATTGCATAATAGAATACTCAAGCCTAAAGATCTTCATTTTCTTAACAACACACCCCCGTTTTCATTTTTCTGACGAGTCATGCTGTATTTGGAGAGAAAAATGGGGGTCATAAATGGCCCATCTTTGAGGTTTTCATCCATTTCCCCCTTACTTTGACAACAAACGGTTACCATGTCATTCTACGGCCAAAAAACTATAAGAAGCTATGCAAATTTTACATGCCGGCTTGGGGGCAAATATCGGCCACTTTTTAACATACTCCTTTTGGTTATTATATTACATATATTTTATCAATTCATATTATAAAATATGCATGTTGGCGGAAAAACTAAATTACTTTGACGTATAATTTAAGAATAAAATTCATAATTTGTGCTTTAGTAGAAAAAGTTTGTTTTTTTATAAATATAGACAAGCTTTTAAATATACACATATTGCTTATAAAAAAAAATAAAGGAGTGAATTTTATTCTTGTACTGTACGTCGAAATGAAGTATTTTATTTATATGCTGCCACATATATGTGCATGTTTTGATAACAAATTGATAATAGATATCAAACTTTCTTTTTGATTTGCAACTTAATAAATAGCTGTGAATTGTGATTGTCAAAGGATCATTTTTGCTGCAAATGTAGAGAATATGCATATAGATTGTATTATATAGGTATTTATTAATAGAATGACTATTATGACAAATGCCTATTTTCTGGCCGATTCGGAGTATGTATGTACACCGTTGCCATATGGTTCACTATTTTGTTATTGTAGATAAAAATTGCGACACAACTCAATATCCATGTATATAATGATGTCATCGAAAGCGAGAGCGAAAACGAATGAAGAGCAAGCGAGATGACGTATTATCAAAGAGTTTCGAAGTCTCTCTCGCGGGGCTTTTTTATCTATGGGCAATTCCACGTCAAATAAGACAAAAATCGACCCTTTTTGACCTTGTATTTTTTAAATCGACCGAAATTTTTTTTACGTTAAACATAAAATAAGGAAATACGTATTTTTTTATTTGTCCAAAATATTTTTTTTGCAGAAGATAGAACAAAATTTTCGTGAAAAAAAAACGCATTTTTGAAAATATCTACAATACATATAACCAAAGATATTAATTTTGAAAGTTGACAATTTCTTAATTTTTCACGAAAATTTTGTTTATAACTTCTGCAAAAAAAATATATATTTCGGACAAATAAAAAAATACATATTTTCTTATTTTATATATATTTCACGTGAAAAAAGTTTCGATCGATTTAAAAAATACGAGATCAAAAAAGATTGTTTTTTGTCAAATTTGACGTGAAATTGCCCGTATATAAACAGTACATAATAAAAGTTTGCATATCATTTATTATTGATTCTCGATCAAATCGATTCGAAAAATGAATCGCACTGCACAAGTTCTTGCACAAATAATAAAATTGAGAAAATACGTATGTTCATATACAGGGTATTTTATTTTAATTGCCCCAGGCAAATATTTCGAAAAATATGAAAGATACAGAAAAAAGTTTCAGACAAAAGTTGTTTGGTTCGAAGGGGGACATAAGATGGTGTCATTGGTTTGACTTTGAGTGAACGTGCCAAGATTATATGGAGTTTAACTTTGTTTTTTTAAATCGAATCCCCTATTTTTTATTGCATATTCTTGTAGCTGTCTTCAAGACCTTTTTAAAACACTATAATAAAGTATTTTATTATTAAGTATTTTTCGAGTCATAAGGCTTGAAATTTACAGTATTTTGACATAAAATACAAAATATCTTGTAAAACATTCAGTTTTCGATAATTTTACCTTAGTACTTTTATGCACAGAATAATAAGACCAATCAATTGGTGTAAAGAAAACACATTTACAAAGCAATGAACAGAAATGAAAGCGAATATTTTACATGTACGAACGCATTTGACTGTCGGCGGCGCTTTATATCGGAGAGAGAGCACTTATCTAAATTCGGTCGAGAAGAAAGGCCGACCGCCCGGTTGTCATTTCAAACTGCGAACTACGCAAAATCTCACGAAATAGATCTCACACAAAAGAAACTAAATCGACGACCACGACGGACTTACGGCGCGGCTCTTCCACACCCTACCTGACGAAATCGGTGGTCTTACAAACCCGGACGTCCGTCTCACCGGCTCTCGTAGAATATCGCTTCGGTAATGACTCGATTTCGGCCTGTGTCCTTTTTGCCGGTCCGCCGAACAGTGAAGAGCGGAAGGCTCAGGGCCGTCTCGCGGCCTTCGCGGTTCTCGCAACTCGTGCTATCGCAGGGGTGGACTTTAGGCCCCGTGGTGTCATTTTTCGTCAGGCGTTGGAGGCGTGAAAAGCGGCAGTCGGCAGTCCCGCCTAGCCCGTTTCTACTCTCTCGGTGGATGTTCTCCTCGATTGTTTCTCATCGATTTCCTCATCGATCGTTTCTTCCATTCGGTTTAAGTCACGGGTCATTGATTCGGGCGATAGACTGCTGCTCCGCTCCGGGGTTCTCACGCGTCTTGCGTGTGGATTGGCGCCATCCTCTGGCACCCCTTTCTACCTGCGAACGGCGAATGCTCTTAGAAAATACGGCAGCATCTATTCTGACTTCTAGTGAGGCTGCCTTCAGATATAAAATAAAAGGTACTAATACCTGGCGTGCTTCCGTGCGTCCTACGTTGGGCCTTTGCTCCCAACTGACAATCTTAGTTCCGAGTCATGTAATTAGCCGGATGAGACCCCGCCTCTGGTTTGCAAGCCACCATTCTCTACCCGCTAAAGCTCGATAACGAGCTCGCACAATAATCCGCACGCAAAAAAAGAGAAAGATCGAATCGCGTCCGATTCTGTCCGTGGGCCGCTCTCTCCCGATACCGGGAGGACACAGGCTTTTCCAAAATTACCGTTCGCGGTCGGACCATCCGGCCCTTGTGACGGATATTCATAAATGTCACTTCACAACACATTTTATCATTGTTGGTAATAATGAAAACGTCCAAAAGTATATTTGTAACATGTTTAGGACGCAGGCCTCTTCAAAATTACCGTGTAACGATCCACCCCCCGTAAATCATTACCCGGCCGTCGATCCGCCGGATGGCTGCCGCCCGGCGAACACCAGCCGGGCAAGGTGCAGCGGCGCAATGCCTTTTAATTTAGCCCTTTTTAAATTTATCATAATAACGACGGATTCGGGCCGTTATATGGCCGCCGGCATCCGAATACCGGGCCGTCGTCTTGGCGCCCCGAATCGCTCCGAATTCCGTCGGAAAGCGCCGAGCGACAGTCTCTTCCGCACTAAGGCTACCAGATTGCAGACGCAACAGCATGCTTACAACATGTGGAGGGAATAGGCTGGATAGGAGGGGTATAGCGCACACCAATGGCGTTGGTGTGTGCTATCCCCCTCCTATCCAGCCTATCCCTATTACATGCTGTAACCATGCTGTTGCGTCCGCAATCTGGCAGCCTTGGTTTGCACCGCCGCCGGGGCCGCCCGAACGGCCCCGAATCCGCCCGATTTTTTGACAACAATCAACGGAAAACAATCAGGCGATTACTGCCGAAATTACCCGAGCGGGTAATTTCGGAGTATAAAGAGAGCGGCCCGACGGATAGAAGATCACTCCGGTTTCCGTTCCCGTCAGAGCCAGTACGGTGCCTAATAAAAGAACCGTAACCTGAACAGCTTCTCCGAGGAGAAAGAAAAACGGGGTTGGGCACCCAGCCTCCGCCGAGAGCTTGCGGCGATCTCCAAGAGGGCTTTCCTCCAAACCGAATACAGGACTCACTGAGGTCGGGCGCACCCGGTCTCAGCCGAGAGCTCTCGGCAGTCCGAAACTCCTTGCACATCCGTTGCAACGGCGAAACATCAACGGGTAGGGAGCTCCCTGCCGCTGACGGGTGCTCTCGTCAGCTATTGCATCCCGGTATATCCATCCACACCGAATTAAAACTCGCGGTTAATTATCCGCAATTAAATCGTGGATCTAAAATACGCATATACGCATATACGCATATACACGCACTGCTCGTGCGCTCTCGCAGCTGTCAAAGTAAACACGCGCTTAGACTTTAAATCGACGCGAACGACAAAAACACATCAACACGTGCCGCCGGCGAAATTCACATACCACAGACCGAAATAATCGGCTGAGATTTAAATCACTTGAACCCGACTTCATTTAATGTACAATCGGGTACATTTAAAATAAAGGTTTTTACCGCGGTCCGATCCGGTGCACTACGCTGTACATACCGAATATACATTTACTCGTTTGCTATACACACACCGTTCACATTACATAACGCTTACCGCTCACTCGTTCGCTATACGCACACCGTTCACTGTACACACCG
Organism: Lasius platythorax; assembly: GCA_963971435.1. Lineage (NCBI taxonomy): Eukaryota > Metazoa > Arthropoda > Insecta > Hymenoptera > Formicidae > Lasius > Lasius platythorax. The sequence continues at coordinate 13,483,857 of OZ020546.1, forward strand.
CACACGCATTTATTCATTCACGATACGCACACCGTTCACTGTACACACTGCATAACTCATCCGCTATACGCGCACCGTTCGCCGTATATACTGTACATATATACACACCGCGCTCGCACATACATATTGCACATATATAGTGCGTTCGAAAATTGATTTCGTTGGTGTTGGGAAAAAAGATAAAGTTGGCAGTATTGAAAATTATCAGTGCTGCGTTTCATTTCTCCTACTGGGAGAATAATGGTGTACAAATAATCAGTAAGTGAACGTGAAGTGCTGCAGGAGGTATATATTATATGTTCGCGAGTAGAGCTTCACAAAAGTAAAAGTGCTGAAAAATTGAATATATAGAATTAGACAAGTTATATTCAAACAGCGAAATACGAAACTGCAGCTTCATATAGAAAAATTATAATATCATTATGAGCGCCCGGCCGCAGGGGCGTACGATCACCCCGCGCCTCAATCATAAGCGCTATCGAGAGCTCGCATAATTAATATAACAACGATATTCGCCGCGGTCTTGCGAGAGGAGACACAATAAAAACAACAACAAACATCGTTTAAGCCCAAAAAGTGGTTCCTCATTGCCCTCTCGTCCTTAACCGGAATTCTTATTATTTCGAATTAATCGAGAACATTCGCAAAAATCAAACTATAAAAGCTCCTCTCGTCAGATCACGGTCGCTCTTTTTCGACTGTCTCTCGAGGAGAAAAGAGTGTCAGTTTTCAGAAGAAAAAACCATCGAACGGATCGCTTGTCCGTTTCGGGTACCGTCGATGGCGGCTCTTTACGTATCATCGCGATATTTCGATCATTAACCATTAACTCTTTATTGTAATTTTAGTTGGTTTTTTTGTGTGTTATATATATCAGTTTTTTTTGTTCGTGTTATACATCACGTGTAATCAGTTATTCTGACCAGTCCGCTCCTAAACTTGACTTTCGTTCCGTCGCGCACATTATAAATAGCTTAAATATTAAATAATGCCTGAACACATTGCTTAACGTCAAATTTTTTAATATAAATTCATAAAATATTTCTTTTATATTTGAATATAATTGTATTTGCAGATTCTCTTTTTGCATCATTATTATTAAAAAAAGAAGTCAGTGCAATCTAAACATTTTACAACAACATTCAGCATTAATATGGAAGAATACATTTTACTCGAAAATGTTATATTTGAATCTTCTAGTAGTTCCTCTTCTACTGACAGCGATGAAGCATTGCAGGATATTTTATTAAATGACGATAGAGCTGAAAGGAGAGTTGTCACGAATGGATAATCGTTATTTAAATGTAGCTTCGCTTCGTCGGGCTCCATCTCGCTTCGCTCCACGACGACGCTTACGTAATGTAAGAAGTAAACAATAACGCTAATTATACTAATACTAATTGCAATCGCATATTATGTTATGACGCGTTAATGCTCGCTCTCTCTCCCTCTTTCTCCCTCTCTCTCCCCCCTCCCCCTCCCCCCCTCTCTCTCTCTCTCATCGATATAAAAATGCTAAACGCATATCCCAAGACGAGAGAGCGCTCGCACGCGAACGCCTGTTTCGGCGAGACGTTCATCCGGAATCAGTTTGGCGGGTTTTTCGTTACTTCCATTGTGACCGGCGCGGCACCAGAAGTTCGTGAAAAACCGTGACGAAGATTGATAGAGGAAAAAAAGGAAAGAGGAACCTTCTCTCCCCCTCCCCCGCCCAAACCCCGCTCTTCTGCCGCCGGCGTGTCCGGTGGATGTCTACCGGGATAAATTGCGGACAAGCCCGAACTCCTTCTTCGGCCACATTGTATATCGCCGGAACTTGGCGTGCATATGCGGGCGTTTGTATACGTATGCGTGGAATTACGAGGGGGCTCACGCGCAGCGGGCGCGTGAGCTTCCGTAACACATAAAATTAACATCGCGCTGACGAGCGATCGGACCCGCAAATCGAGTGAGTTAATTTTCTAAGAAATTTGTCGAGCAACAATTTGGGGCTCTTTCAAGTGCAAATGCTAGCCCGTCAACTCGACTGATACGTAAATATCTCGTTCGAGGATATCCTCTTTCTATTTGCTAGGTGCTGTACAAGCACTAGCTGATCTGGAACGGGAGTGTCTCTTGCTTCGTTGGGCCGTTCTCTTTATACTCCGTACTCTTTATACCCGTTCGGGTAATTGCGGAAGTAATCACGGGGCCCGATTGTTCTTGTCTTTAATTATTAAACAAGTCGGATGGATTCGGAGCCGTTCGGGCGGCCCCGGCGGCGGTGCGGGCGGAACCGTCGCTCGGCGCTTTCCGACGGAATTCGGAGCGACTCGGGGCGCCGAGACGACGGCCCGGTATACGGATGTCGGCGGCCGTTTAAAGGCCCGGATCCGTTTATTTCGAACGATTAAAAAGGGCGCAATGTACTGCTGCACCTTGCCCGGCTGATATTCGCCGGGCGGCAGCCTTCCGGCGGATCGACGGCCGGGTAAAACGATCGCTCAGGGGGGGATCGTTACAAAGATAATTAGTGATTACTGTATTAGTGATTTATAGTATTAATATCATAATCTGAGTAAGCTTAAACTTTTACTTTTAAACTTTTACTTTTAAACTTAAACTTTTACAATATTTAAGTACTGTGACGTTGCCGTCCCGACGCGCGTCCACCGCACCTTTTTATACCGCGTGGCGAAAGCCGAGCGGTCGCGCCAGGCTCAAAAACCGAGATCCGCACCGAAATCTCCGGAGAGGCGAAAAATAATTATTATGATTTAGTTCTAATTTGGCTTGTACGCTTTTTTTATTTTGTACGATTTGGGGAGCTTCGGCGAATATTCTCGTCACCGGCGCTGACAACAGCGGGGGACAAACCGGTCAATGGAAATTTACTTCTCAAATTTATTTCTCAAGGATGAGACCGCTTCAACGATGCCTCGTTGTTCTCAATGTGGCAACCCGAGGGGAAGGTCGCGGTGGACGGGAGTATTTATTTTGCTGGATCAAACACCGGCACAGGACGTCGGGAAGCAAGCGGATCCTCGCGGGACAAGGCCGCCTCGAGGAGCGGGCGGCGAAGGCGCCCTAAGGAAAACTGCATAATTGTTCGCGGAGCTGGCGCGACCCGATCTGCCGACTTCCAGCTGCTAACGGCGATACTCTCTGCCGTTGGAATGTATTTTGCGGCGCGCCGAAAAGGCGAAAAAGTCTGTCGAAAGGATTCGGCAGATGGCAGATAAAGGAGGCGCGTAGGCCCCCGGTACAGCATTATGTTCGTCGTGCGGCGGCGATAAGCGGCGCGCGTACGCGATTGGTCGCGCGATTACGCACGCGCGCGCCCCGGGCGCGCAGCTAGGAGCTGGCCTCGGATTATCGACCCTGGATCGTGCGATCCTTGCAGGTTAGACTGGCGCGAGCGCTTGGCGTGACAAGTGTGTCGATATCGAGAGCCTTATCATCGTGAAGTTGTAAAGCTGTCGGACGGCGACTTTGCAGAGGTTTCAAGGACCAAGGAGTGACCGGACCGGTGAGGCTACCCCGTCGTGAGTCTGTGTGAGCCGAGCACAGTGCGTCCGAGCCGCGTACAGTGCGTCCGAGCCGCGTCGTTCTGACGTCGTCGCCAATTTTCGTGTTGGTAATTTTGCGAGGGCAAAACCGTATTTGGCGATAATTGATATTGCGATTTTAGTATTTGCGCGACCGACGTCAAGCGGCGAGGGCTCAGGGATAATTGTTACGACGGCTAAATGTTGCGCTTTTCGTCTCTCCGGGGCTCGGGATAACGCGAATCGCTGCGATATTTGTTGCCCGCGTAACGATAATGCGACGGTAAAGTGTCGTGATCTTCGCGCGTTTCGATCGTTCGTGTATCGCGTAGAATTTGCAAAACCAGCGGAATTCTTGTATTGTCGGCCCGTGTCGAACGAAAGATACGTTGTTGTAATTTTGCGTCGTTCGTAAATTCGCGCAGGAAAGTTAGCGCGTGCATACTCGTGTCGGTTATTATTTAGCGTGTCGCCATGGTGTGAGTGTAATAATTTCCTTGGTTCGGCGAGAATAGTATGACTGCATGGCGAATATTAGATTGTACGTGTTCGTCGGTATCGTATATTCGGTGTGATTCGCGTATAGTTTGTCGCTTAAATAACTCCGTCGTTGTAATTGAGTTTGCCCGATTGTCTGTGCGTTAGTCGGTCGTCGCGTGCATGTGATTAGCGAGTGGTAGAGAATATTTCGCGTCTGTAATTAATCGTGGTTGAGAGCTAGTAAATTGCATTGCTTTCGCGTTAGCGGGAACTAATGTCGTGCCAAGAGTGAATATCGTAAGACACGTTTTGCGAGTTTATCGTCGAGTCGCGATTAGCGAATCGCGTTCTTGTTATTGAGCGGAGATCTCTCTCGGCTCCGTCAGAGCTTGTCACGTCATTTTCTTTCCGTCGCTTCGTTATCGTAATCATTGTCGGATTATTATTGACATTAAAGAAAGCTACGACTGTCTGCGTAAGGGACGTCCGAGAAACGTCCCGCGGCCGATGCGTCTAGCGGCCTGCGACATAACGTCGATCGCTGCGGTAATTCGATACGGCTTCCGGCCGTATTCTCTCGCCGCTCCGCCTCGCAGCCTAAATCCGCCCAAGGAAGCGTAATCACTACGCTCGTTACTGCGCCTAATAATCGGACGCCGAATTGTTATTATCTTGTTTTTGGTATTGTTAATAACGGAGGAGTATTTTTCAGAAGCCTGCTTACTCTTTCTTTATGATTTATGTTTAGTATTAAGATTTGCTATTTTTCTTTTGTGCTGAGTTTCCTTCCATTGCACTCTAATATTTAAACCTGACCGCTATTTTTTTCTGTTTAAGTCAGGCTGCTTATTTCTCTATTTATTTATCTTTCACTACTATTTCTTTAATAAACTTTGTTATTTTCTCCTCATTGTTATGCCTCGCGGTGCGAGTGCAAGGAGATTCGGGATCGTTGCCGAATGAGGAGCTGGGGCCCCGGGATCGTCAGGGTCTCGGAGATTAATAACTCACTCCACGTTTAATTTATTCACTTTTTTATTCAATAAACAGTTCACTCTTATTCGCTAGCGCGTATTGATTTGAATATACCTTTCCGCGCTCGGTTAAGTTATATCGTTAGCGATTTGCTGCGCGTTAAACTTATGGTTATTCTATCACTCGCGACTTTGGCGTGGTAAGCGATTCCCGTATTAACGGATAGTTAATTGATTGGTTATTGATCAGAATAGATTCACGACTGCCCGGCGCGCATCCGCGGCGGGCCTTTTATCTCTTCGTTATTTCCGGGATTTTCGGGAGCGCGACCAAAGTCCAAGTGCAAGCGAAGCAGGTTTGAAGTTGAACCTCTTCGCTTGCACTTTCGCAAGTTTTTCGGGTGATCGCGCATGAGTTGCTGTGCGAGCATTCCGCGCGGTCAATGCCCTTCTATTTCGACATTTTATATAAAAAAATGTGGTTATAGCTTCCGGGCTATAACATCATCTTGCTTGAGTTGTTTCGTTGTCGGTCCTCGTGTGTTCGTTCGTACGTTTCTGTCGATTGTTGCTTTCCGTTGTGCCTTCTTTACATTTTTACCATCTATTCAGTCCCACCCCGCCCCTCTGCCGTTAGGCGAGCTAGTCGGCCCGTAGTATCGGAAGATTCTTAAAGACTCTCGTCTTTCGAGGTATTGGTATGGTTTATCGCGAATTCGTGAATTGACGCGTGCAAGACCGCGTCTGGCGCCCAATTTAGTAATTCTCACGTATTAGAGCTTCCTAATTATTACGGTCTGCGCGGAACTGCTTACACCCGTGTTCCCTATACGCGCCCCCATTCTTTTCGCGTTCCCTGGGTTTTTTTTGACGACGTTAGCTCCCCCGAGCTCGTTACGCGTCACGCGCGTTGGGACGAGTAGAATTGAAATAAAAATAATACGTCGCAGTACATAAACTTTCACAATATTTTAACAGTTAACATCTTAATGTAAAAAATATATTTATACTATAAATTAGTTTTATAATACTGTTATCAGTCTTTCTTCATGCAGTTTTCCATGAACTTATACTTAATTTGTACTTTTATTGTATAGTATTTTAATGTTTATATTATTTTTTTATTTGAAACATTTCTTTCAATATTTTTAATTTTTCTGCTTTATAATTAGCAGTTTCTTCCCTTTTTTTCTTCCAGTGATGTTTGCAAATAATTAACTTTTTCTTTATTTAATGAGATTTTCTTTTGTTCTAAAAAAATATTGTTAGTTATAAACTTAAATAACAAGTCCACATTTTTTTATGAAAAATTATATATTTTTTAGTTACTTATTGGTTGGTTGCTCATTTTCACTGTCATCAAATGATGACTTTTCAGGCTCTTGAATATTTGATCCCGCTACAGATAGTGGTTTTATCCACGGTTTTTTGTGAAAGATCTCATCTAATGGCTAAAACATATTTTAATTTAAAAGAAAAAAGTATGATTGTTTCTATTTCTAATTATAAAATCACATCTCATTAATAATAACTATAATAAACTAAGATTTTCATAATTTACTACCTTTTCTAATTTACTACCTCAAAATATATCCATTCTTTTCTGTCATTTCCACTTTGAGCGTTGTAGTCGACAATCTGACGGTATTGTCTTTTTAAAGTGTCCATTTTATTATAACATTGAGTTACCGTAAAATTATAATTTTTTTCTTGCTTCATTTGTTGACAAATTTGTGTCCACATTTTTTTATAAAAAACTTTCCCAAGCATATAAAAATTCTCTTTGTACAAAGATATCAGGAGAAGCGTAGCTGCTTGTGTCCATTTTTCCTTATTTGATTCTAAAAGAGCAAATATTTAATAAATCTTAATTATTTTTTCTAATGTAGTAAATGTAGTAATTATAGTAATTGTAGCAAACTCACCTATATTTTGCATTTCTGTTTCACTATGATTATAGTCATCAATATCAGAGTCATTGTCAGAGAACTCATTTGCAATATTTGTCTTCGAACAACTAGACTTGCTATTGTCAGTTGTTATGGAAGACATTGATTAGGTAGAACTATGTGGAATGTGTTTGTTGTTGTTATTAGAAAGTGCTTTTGCTTTCTCCAGGAGCGCAGTAGCAAATGTAATATCTATAAAAATAAAATATATTTATATATTAATATTTAAAAAAATATATATAATAATTACTTACACTATAAGTTGAAGGAAAGAAATTATGCAGAAAATATTATTAACTCATAGTTATGTCACTATTAGCTAATAGCTATTAGCTAATTACTTAATATTGAAATGATACCTTTATAAGCACGATGATAATCTTCTTTTTCTACTTCTATCATATATTCTATGTTTGTTACTTCGTCAAGCAGTTGCAATTTTAATAAATGTTGGTTACTGCTACATTTAGCAAATAAGGTATTCCTGGATTGCATTTCTCACTTTTTAATATAATAATGATGCAAAAAGAGATTCTGTGAATACAATTATTATATTTAAATATAAAAGCAAAATTTGTATTGAGTTCCTATTGAGAACATTTTTTGATATTACGTATACGTTTCATATATACATTACAAGAACATAGAACAGGTTAGAATATATTAAATGTTACAATAGATTTGTTTTATTGTACTCAATTATGATTACAATTAAATATATCATTTATGTATGTATATGAGTTATATATAAATTTGACGTTAAGTAATATTCGGCATTATTTCTAATATTTCATAGCTACAATATATACATCCTGCAGCACTTCACGTTCACTTCTGATTATTACACTATTAACCATTTTTCTCCCACTGGGAGAAACGAAACGCAGCACTGGTAATTTTTAATACTGCCAACTTTATCTTTTTTCCCAACACCAACGAAATCAGTTTTCGAACGCACTAATATTGTACGTAGATACACGCCGCGCTCACACATAGTACATATTGCACATATACTGTACATAGATACACGCCGCGCTCACACATACATATTGCACATATATTGTACATATATACACGCCGCGTTCCCACATACATATTACCCCTAGTTTCCATGCACGCGTTGCCACGCGTCACAGTGCGCGTTTGACGCGCGTCTCCACGCGTTCCACCAATCAAATGCGTACTTTTTTTGACTCGCGCGATGGCGCGTTATAGCGCATTGAAATTAAAAATTTTTAATTTTTAAAGGCACAATAGTCCAGTAAAATTAGACTTGAAAAGGGCAAAACTATAAAAAAATTAGGACCAAGCTGGATTTTTGTAAAGACCTTTATTTCGATGTTCTAATGAAATCCTGAAAAGTACCCTTAATTTGATCCATGGGTTTTTTTTATAGGGGGTAAAAAGGGGTAAATTTTAGTTTTTTGCCATTATCTCGAAAACTATCAATTTTTCGAGAAAAATAGTTATCAAAATTGTAGCTTATAAAATTCTTTACAAAAAAGGTTATTATTTAAGGTTATTATTTAAGGTTACTTTTTTTTCGTGGAATCAACCGTTTTGAAGATATAGAGTGAATTAAGTCTGAAAGAGAAAATGTGCACACCACTATAGTATTATATGTGACTATAAGGTGCAGAAAAGTTATATTAGAAATATTTTGCTGTCGAAAAAAATTTTATAAGTATCTACAGAGAAACTGATTTTGGAGCCAATGTCATTGTAGTTTTTGATGGTTACGATAACACTGAAAAAAGTATAAAATCAATGGAGCAACGTCGTCGATATTCACAATTTCCTGGATCTACAGATGTTCTGTTTGATGCGTCCATAAATGTCCTTATAAAACAAGATAAATTTCTCAGCAACGAAAAAAACAAAAGTAGATTTATTTCTATGTTAGCGCAAAAATTGGAGGCTGCTAACATCTCTGTCAAACAAGCCCAAGATGACGCTGATGTTCTCATCATAAAAACTGCATTGGAGCACTATCATACTAATATTAAAACAATAGTCGTTGGCGAGGATGTTGATTTATTGATTCTTTTAATTGCAAGAACTTCACCTGATCAAGAAATTTATTATTTAAAACCAGGGAAAGGGAAAGCTAAAACAAAAATATACTCATCCAAAAGTTTTGATAATTTTACAAACAGTAAAAATCGCATTTTATTGATCCATGCTATCGGCGGATGTGATACTACATCTGCGCTATTTCAGATTGGAAAAAAAAGGTTATTAAGTTGCTCCAAAATTGCAAGGACTTATAGGATTGTGCTGAGGTTTTTAAAGTGCCACAAAGTTCACGAGAAACAATAACTGAAAATGGAATTCGCTTACTTCTGGCCATGTACAACGCTTCACAGAAGGAAAAATTATTGATTCCCACAGATATTATTCATTTGTAAAGGCAACCAGACAAAATAAGCCCGTAAAATTAGCAAATCTACCGCCCACATTATATGCATCACAATAACATTTATTTAGAGTGTATTTGCAAGTCCAAAAATGGCTTGATAATGATCTAAATCTAGAAGAATGGGGGTGGATGATTGTCAACAATAGTTTGGAACCTATTCAAACCCTTTTGCCACCGGCTCCTGATCTATTACTAAATACTATATTCTGCAACTGCACTAAAGGCTGTAGCGCGAGCTGTAGCTGTAGAAAAATAGGTCTTCGCTGTTTTGCGGTATGCGGGTACTGCCGTGGACAATCTTGTTTAAACGTCGAGACTGAAGTAACAGAAAGCGATATGGATGTTTACGACGACATAGATCCAATGACTTGCTTATACAAGAAATGGAAGAAACAATAGATGAAGAACATATTGAGGAAATCACTGAGGAAGATGAGGAAGCTCCAAAGGAAATAGATGTAGAGGAAGACTGAATAATAAAAAAAAATTTTCTAACACATTTCAATGTGGATTAAGCCTACTGGGGACACCACATCAAAAAAAAAAAACGCGCCCAGTACTCTACCCCCGCGGTGGTGTGGAAAGGAGTACGTGTTTTTTACGAACTACAGACATTGCAACTTTACCGCACGTTTTACTCAAAAACGATTAGTTGTACGAAAAAAAGTATAATGACCTTTTTTGTAGAGAATTTTATGAGCTACAATTTTAATAATAACTTTTAAAATATCTTATTATCGCTAGTAGAATAATCAAAGGATCGTTGAAAAATATATGCGACCAAAACTAGCCAGAATGTTTGTTTATTTGTTAAAATTACGACGTTTCGATCATATGGTTGTGGTCCTTTTTAAGTATAAACTGGAATAATACAATTGATAATTAGATTTTTTGACGGTTTGAATGAAACAGCAATATACATGAATTGACTGTGAACAATTTGAGTACATACGGTTCAGATAAAAGAGTATAACGATGTAAATCTTAATTTTGTAAACTTTACATGTCACAATTACAAGATCATTAATCACTGCCACATATGCAAAAGAGAGATAAAATGTTGTGTCAGTGCGAGACTTCGTCAAAAACTGAATATGTTAAATCAAAAATAATAATAAACTACACGACCTTTATTATTTTGTCGCAGATGTTATTTAAACTATCAGTGTCTTTCTGTAGGTTGATATTGTTGAATTTTTTCTGAGGTAATAAATCGATCAAGCGACATCTGATGTCGCGATAATTCTCGTGAATATAGATTGAAGGATCTAATCCCACTCTCGCAGCGTTCCAATGACGCGACAAATAAAATAAAAAATGATAATACGAAACATCAATAAAAATACAAATAGCGATATAAATCTAGTACATAACCAAGTGCCGCAATTAACACTAGAAATTAATTACAAAAAACTTATGCTTACTAAATTTCACAAATATTGCAATTGGAATATGTATGTACAAAGTGATATATCTATACTGTATATTAATCAATACAAATGCAAAATTACAATACGCATAATTGTACAAACCATACATTCTTAAATACTGATAATATTGCTAAACATATTGTTACGTCCTCCGGACGATCTCCAGCGAATCTCTTAAAAGAGATTCCGTCTCACACACTCACTCACACTCCCGGAACGCGCCCGGAATGAATATAGGCTCATAGGGTGGTACTGAGATTTAATAGGTAAACCCAGTACAGAAGAATAATACAATATAAAATATAATATCCGGTTGTGCTCATTGGTCACGTATGCGTCCGCTCGATGCGTCGGCTAGACCAAATCTAGATGATGGCGCCGGAAAAACATCCGAACGTCGGTTGTCTATAAACAACCCTCCTAGCGATGATGCTCAGGGGATAATAGTAAAGTGAAGGTGCACAGGGGATGCAAATCCAGGGACGTAACAATATATTACAATAAAAGCATGCAATGTTTTAATAAAATAAAATACTTTATGATCGAAATCTTAAATTTTGTGAGCGGTGACGCGGGGCACGAAAGCTACCAAACTGTGATGGGAGTGGAAGTGACGTGATAATTCTAAATAACGTGGTTTAACGAAACGCGACCACGGTAACGAACAATAATTTCCTGAGCCTGGTGCAAACATAAACGTAGGATAACAAGAGCCGTAATCTATTCGGCGACAAAGAAATTCTCGACACTCTTAATAAGAGACAATTATCGTCGGACAATACTTATACCGCGGATTACACGAGCTATCTTGAACGTTAATTGACAAAGCAATGAACAGAAACGAAAGCGAATAACATTTTACATCTACGAACGCATTTGACTGTCGGCGGCGCTTTATATCGGAGAGAGAGCACTTATCTAAATTCGTTCCGGAAGAGAGGCCGACCGCCCGGTCGTCATTCCAAACTGCAAACTACGCAAAATCTCACGAAATCAATCTCACACAAAAGAAATTAAATCGACGACCACGACAGACTTACGGGCGGCTCTTCCGCACCCTACCTGACAAAATCGGTGGCCTTACAAACCCGGACGTCCATCTCACCGACTTTCCTCGTAAAATATCTCTTCGGTAATGACTCGATCTCGGGGCCTGTGTCCTCTGCCGGTCCGCCGAACCGTGGAGAGCGGAAGGCCCGCGGGAGACACGCCGGCGAATTAGCACGCGATTAGGCCATCTATGGCGCTATTGAGGCTCTCAGGGCCGTCTCGCGGCATCGCGGTTGTCGCAACCCTCGCTATCGCAGGGACGGGCTTTATACCCCGTGGTGTCAATTTTTCGTCAAGCGTTGGAGGCGCGAAAAGCGGCAGTCGGCAGCCCTACCTGGCCCGTTTCTTCTCTCTCGGTGGGTGTTCGCCGGATCGATTTTTCATCGATCGTTTCTTCCATTTGGTTTAAGTCTCGGGTCATCGATTCGGGCGAAAGGCTGCTGCTCCGCTCCGGGGTTTTCACGCGTCTTGCGTGTGGATTGGCGCCATCCCCTGGCATCCCTCTGCGAACGGCGAATGCTTTTAGAAAATACGGCAGCATCTATTCTGACTTCTAGTAAGGCTGCCTTGAGATATAAAATAAAAGGTACTAAAACCTGGCGTGCTCTCGTGCGTACTACGTTGGGCCTTCGCTCCCAGCTGACATTCTTAGTTCCGAGTAGTTAGTCGGATGAGACCCGCCTCTGGTCTGCAAGCCACCATTCTCTACCCGCTAAAGCTCGATAACGAGCTTGCACAATAAGTCGCACGCAAAGAAGGAGAAAGGCGGAATCGCTTCAGACGCATAGCGATACCACATCACTCGCCAAATACGGAGCTCCGCGGTTGTCGATATAAAGCGTCAGCTCAGCCATCTCAGCGAGCTTGATTTCGATAAGCAGACTTTTAAGGTGCAGTGCTTTTTTAACTGCCTCTGATAAGCTCACATATTCCGCCTCTGTCGACGATAGTGCGACGGAGCGCTGTTTCTACGATTTCCACGATATTGCAGCACCATTCATGAGAAACACGTAATCGCTGTACGACCGTCGATCCACGATATTTCCGCACCAATCTGCGTCGGAATATCCAAAAACGGGTTGATCCGTCGGTGTGTATATCAAACCCATTTGGCTTGTACCTGCCAGGTAGCGTAGAACCCGCTTTGCCACTATCCAGTGGCTCTTCTCGGGTGTGGTAATAAACTGAGCAAACCTTGACACTATGCAATATGTGGACGTGTTGCAACAGCCAAGTATAGCAATGCGCCAACAAGCTCGCGATAAGGCTACTTCTCCGTATTTGATTTTGATGTTTTTTCCTGCATCTGACTTGCACGAACTTCTGCCGGTGTCGTGACAGGATTGCAGTTTTCCATCCCGAAACGACGAACTATGTTCATGATATAACCGCTCTCTGAGTGAGCGTGATTGCATCTTCGCTTTGACGTATCTCAAGTCCCAAACAGGACTCTGCCAGCCCAAGATACTTGATGTCAAAGTCTTCTTTCAGACCGCGTTATATTTCCGCGATCCAGTTTAAATCCTGCGATGCGATTAGGATATCGTCTACGTATATGAGCAGTAGAATATTGGTACCACGATGCGCCACGTATAAGCATGAAATCGCCTTTTGTTGGACTGAGGTCGAGACTGCGAAGCTTTTCGTTCAACTTGGAGTGCCATTGGCGTCCAAACTGACGCAGCCCGTAGAGTGCTTTACTTAATTTACAGGCGTTCCCTCCAGCGCGCAAGGAATTTAGCATTTCGTTTACTTTGCGTCCAATTGCTAAGTTCTCCTCTTCGTTCAGTGCAACTTTCTCGAGAGCTTCTTCCATCTGTTCTTGAATTTCCATGATTACCTCTTTATTTAGTTGAGCATTCAAGTATGCAGTTACCACGTCGATTTGGTGAACCTTCAGTTTATACTGTGCAGCAATAGCCATTAACAAACAAATCGTCTCGAGACGCGCTACTGGCGCGAAAGTCTAATAATAATCCACATCGTATTTTTGGCTATATCCCTTCGCAACGAAACGTGCCTTGCGTCGTTGAATGGACCCATCGGTATTGTACTTGTTTGTTAAAACCAGTCGATTGCTGACGACATTTTGTCCTTTCTTGGACAGAAACTTCAGCTACTGCAGCAAAGACATCGTCTTCGAGCTCGTCATTGATTATCTCAGTTGGAATCTCCGATTTCTCTCTGTCGGTATGGCGAGGAGTTTGGTATAATTTTCTAGGTCGACCGCGATTCCCAGTAATCTCGGCCTGCCTCTTCCACGAAGGGGATCCCTCACGTCCTCCATTACTTCATCGACCTCTAAAACGCCAGATCTTTGTAACGGCGTAGGGGGGATGGGCAGGGCAGTCTTGAATTCGACCCGTCCACATCTGGAGTGCCTTCATCGGTCGATTCCATGACACGCACTTGTTTCGATTCCTCGAGAAAGTCGATCTCGTCCAAGTTTTGTGTCCAGGTCTATCACATGTGTAACAGCGCAGCTTTGTTGAATCCACAGGCTCTGTCCCGCTACTATTGGCTTTAGTTCCTCGCTTTCTTGGTTTACGCTTCACGCTATGATTTGTAGCCAGTGCACTGGCAGTTTTAATCACGTTTGCCTGACGTCAAACCTCGCTTTCTTCAAGGATTTTCATTTTTAGAGCTTTGGGAGTGGAAAGGTCATCACGTGACTCAATTGCGACTCTGAAATTATCATAGCTAGCCAGTAGACTGTACAATAACATAATTGATATTAAATCTCCATTTACTTCTACGCCCATCGTCGTAAGCTTATCCACTTCGTCGAAGAATCGCGCCATGTGCTCTCTCACGCCGCTTCCTTCTTGCAAACGTTGTATCATCAACTGTCTTAGGAGCATTGCCTTCCTTGCAGGTCCCTTGGATGCGTATATGGACTCTAGCTTGAGCCATACCTCGCGAAAAGTTTTGCAACCACGTACCTGTTGGAGCTTAGAAGAATGAATAGACAAACTTAGATCAGATTTTGCTTTCTTATCGTTCTTCCTCCAAGCATTCTGAGCAGCTACACACGCAGCGATTGAAGCACCAACAACAGCAGCTGGTAGCACAGCCTCATCACTGACGTATTCCCATAGATCATTTTTGGTTAGCAAGGTTTCGACTTGCATCTTCCACGTGTCATAGTTCTCTTTCGTTAAAACTTCGATTCGCACTGATCCTACACTCGTGGTCGTTGTTGCTTCCTCAAAATTTTGCAAACAACAATTTAAAAGGTTTCTAGTCTCTTACCTTTTATTTCAGAAACGAAAGAACTAACGCGAACTTAACCTCTCAACGTTACTAATGAGCATGAACTGGGCCCATAACCTGTTGGAAATAATGGAAACGTCCAAAAGTATATTTGTAACACGTTTATTCCTTGTCCCTGTGATACACAACGAGATGTGGAATATTTAATGTGGATTACGAAAGATATTCGTGAGAGATGTTATGAAAACGTGATAATTAGCCAAGCGGATGTACGTATAACGGATATAGAGGGAGCTAAAGGTCCCCGTATGATAATAAAGTCCGTATTTAGACTGTCGGTAAAGTTGGGCGCATTGTAATAGAAAGTTCGAGTATCTTTAACAATCACTATAAATAATTACGTTAATTATCTCTATAAACTTCAAAGTAATTAAACAATCATAAGTTATTTACTTTATATTATAAAGTATTTATAATAACTTTATATTAATAAAGTCTTCCTTTATCAACAAAAATTGTTCTTTCATATTTAACAACTTAAATTAACATGACTTATTATTTTCATAAATATCCATCAACTTTAATTAAAAATAATTATCAGTCTTTTCAGTCTTTAAAGTTGTATTATTAACAAAAATAATCTTTTTTATGTATTAACAGAAATAATTATTTCAGATTTAACGTAATTAAATTAGTATCACTCAATATTTTAATAAATGTCGATTAACTTTAACCAAAAATAATTTTCTGTCTTCTTAGACCACAACATTTGTTTCAATAACCTTAAATATATATAATGAACTTCAATTACAATTTCTCCAATAACTTATCCATTATACCTTTATAAGTATCCAAAGCTTGTTTTTGATATTCTATTGTCTCTTTATGTTTTCTCTCTCTTGCTTCTCCTTGTGCATTTTGTTCCAAATGTTCTATTAATGTATGCAGTTGCTTTTTCACTTTTTGCTTTTTTGAATGTGGTGCATCGTCATTCTCATCAGATATTGGTTCTTCCTTTAATTTAACATTCTGGGAAAGATTTGATGCAACAGCTACTGGTTGTACGCTATGAGACTTGACATATATTTCCTTCATTTTATCATAATATTTGCATTTTTTAAATGCTGCCCGGTCTTTGAATTGTTGTCTTTAACTTCAATATAAGTTTTTCGTAAGTTGCTTCCAACTTGCTTGCTTGTGAATATATAACCTTTTTCCTTAAGACATTCAGCAATTTTATTCCACACAATGTCATTCCTTATTTTGTCACTTTTAAATAGTTTTTCATGATCCTTCCATAAACAAAAAAGAAGCATAACTGTCGAGTGCTGCCATGTAGCTACGAAAGAGCACATAAAATATATTACAGCAGAGAGAAACCTGAGAGCGGCCATCCTGCTTCAGCGGACGCATGTCCTGATGCGCCCCCTGAGAAAGTGAACATAAACTACGTCCGTTACGCTCGGTAACAAACGTAGTACATGGTTCATGTCCGTAATATGGTAACATATCCGAACTACTCAGATAACCAAGATAAGAATCAGACGAGATGAAGAGATGAGTCAGACAAGGACCAACAATCCGATCGCTCTGGCTTTGTCTCACTAATGATGAGCAAACTACGCGGCGCACGATGGTAGGCACGAGGCGAGCTAGCGACGATCTTATCGCAAAGCTTACATTCCCCTATCACTCGTCACGCTTTTAACGCACCGCGTTTCGCGCAATTGGGGATGGATAGGATTTGTACTAATAAAGATAGACACGTGTACATTTTTATCTTTTTAATACAATTTTTTATTCAAAATAACCAAATTATTTATTATTGTAATAAATTTGTATACCGCCGCTTCCTCTTCCTCCGCCTCTTTCTCTTCCACGGCCTCCGCCTCTGCCTCTTCCTTTTCCCCCTTTTTCCCGACCTCTGCCACGACCCCTGCCACGACCCCTACCTCGCTGCACCCCGGCGATAATAGCCGCTTGAATAATGGAATGTAAAGCTTCCGTCTGGAACAAAAAATAAATATTACGCATAAAAACAACATGCTTTCGTAGATAGAGATATATAAAAGCAAGACAACAAAACATTCTGCAACTCTTTGTATGAACACTTCGTTGGCCGCTGTCACACATGCGTAATGCGGCCGTCGAATTGTTAAGATTTTAAACATAAAATTTATTAATTTTTACACTTACGGTTAATACAATCGGCTCGGTCGCCGTCGGGGCCGGCATCGCTGTTGTGGCCGTCGGGGCCGTCAGGGCCGTCAATAAGGTTGTCGGGGTCACCGTGGTTGTCGTTGTCGTCGTCGCCGGGCCCGTTGTCACCGTCGGGGCTGCCGTGCCCATCGTCACCGTCGGGGCCGTCGGAATCGTCGCAACCGTCGTCGCCGTCGGGGCCGCCGTGGCCGTCGGGAGGGCCACCGTGGCCGTCGTCACCGCCGGAGCCGTCGTCGTCATCGGGACCGCCGTGGCCGTCGTTCCCTCAGATCCGTACTGTAACAATTTACAATACATGTTAGATACACACATAGACATAAAGAAAAAATATATAAAGTGTTTAATTACTAATTAACGTTTATATGTATACTCACAGAGCTGCTCAGGGCGGACATAGTTCTCGTTTCTCGTAAGTCGCAAGTCGCACCTATACGTACCTATAGTACGTACGAGGTACGAGGGAGTGATGCCAGAAATGAGACGCGGTCAGATGCGGCCGCGTTGAAACGATGGAAGAGATACACACAAAGAGGAGTCACGCCGTGTACACTCGACGCCACTCAGCGCTACGCTGAGTTCACACGGGTGTGGCTCTTCTTTGTGTGCGTAGGCTCGTACCGCCAGCAACGAAAATTTACGAAATAATATTATTATAATCCTGTTGTAGCATAT
The DNA here is from genome assembly GCA_963971435.1 of Lasius platythorax. Classification (NCBI taxonomy): domain Eukaryota; kingdom Metazoa; phylum Arthropoda; class Insecta; order Hymenoptera; family Formicidae; genus Lasius; species Lasius platythorax. The sequence goes on from OZ020546.1 coordinate 13,501,791, forward strand.
CATGCACTAGTTGCAGTTTGCAACAATATAAATAAATTAAATTAAAATAAATTAAAAAAGAGTATTAAATAATTATATATTCTTTATTCGGGAAACCGTTTTTCAATTTTTCTACGGTTTAATGACATATTTCCCGTGAAGGAATTTATATAATAAAAAAAAAACATACTTTATTAGACAACAAAACTAGTACATTTTAAGTATATTTTAGTATATAAGAAAAAAAGAGCAATTGTATTTAACGTCTTGCGTGAGTCTTGCTACGAATGAGAGCCGTCTAACTCACATCATTCGTGTAATAGTTATAAAATGTAATACATATTAAGTATAGGGAATATGAAGTATATTTAACTTTTTGATTTTGTGACATTCTACATATATCGTTTATTACATGAAGACATGCATTATCAACCTATTCTTCGTCTAACCGATTTTTTACTTTCTTCTCTTACTTTTTAAACATAAATTATATTGATTAATGAAAACTAATGTTTTACAAATCAACATTATAATATATTAATATTATTATAATATTAATTATATCTCACTGAGATGCGGAGATCATATGTGACGCACCTACATTAAAAATATTAATGTGTTATGTATGATGTATAACACATAAAGGACTGATGCATAGAGAAATGATTTATATTAATTTAATATGTGCCGATAAAGATAAAACGTTATAAATATTAGGGATATGGACAGATTAGGTTGTAAATAAATAATACCAATATCTGGCTTCGCCAATAACTATGTATACACTACTATTATATATTTATGTACATTTGACAAAATGAAAAATAAATAAACTGAAGTATATAGCTTTTATTCGCGAAACCAGGTAGCAGCTTCATTTCAAATGATAATGCATAACTTTTTTTATTCAGATAACTGCATAAAAATATTAATTTTCAATTGTAACATATATAATACATTACACGTGTATTACACATGTAATAGTAAAAGTGACATTCTTTGCAATGTCACTTTCAGTTTGAGATCCTAATTCCTTGCATACTGCCTCTTCCTCATACTAATTTTAGCCTCAAAGTAGGTCATTTAATAATTATATCAATATTTCTTACTATGTACATATATTTAACATAAAACGTATCTTCTGTGACGTTGCCGTCTCGACGCGCGTCCATCCTGCCATAATCGCGGGGCAAGGGCTGAGCGGCCGCGCCACGCGAGAGAATACGAGAGCCAGACCGAACTTCCGGAGAAACGAATGTGATAAAACAATTAGTCTTATTATTAATTCGCGTTTATTTTTATATTTTTTTTATATCGATTGCGGGAGCTTTGTCGAGAGGAATGCGATGACGAGGAGTAAAAAAAGTAGGCTACGGCCGGAGAGCTATATCGGACACCTGCAAAAACGGACAAACAGAGGAGATAATATTTGTCGAGGCCGTTCGAACAAGGTCGCCGTTAACGGACGAAACGCGTGGATCCTCACGAACACCCAGGACCGCATAGCAGGGAGGCGATAAAGTCGCCCGGAAAAATCGGAGGAGGAGATCTCCGAGCAGCCGTCCTGCAAATCCAGACAGAGATACACCGGACAGTTGAGAGATCACGCTGCCCGTAGGATGAATCGGCCTCAAAAAGGAGGCCGCCAGCAATTAAAAATAAGGTAGTCGCGAATTCGCGATCCGGGCGCCGTAGGCCTACATACGGCCGTGCGTAAGCCGGGGGGGGGGGGGGCGGCGATATGACACGCGACGCCGTAATTGGGTCAAGGCGCGCACCCCCGTTCGCGCAGGATTGACTCGCGATATCGACCCGAAGGAATAGATCCTTCACTCTCGTACCGACGATCTAACGCGCTGGTGTGTCCGTTCCCGAGCCCTAGCGAACATTAATACGTTGTCGGTGGAGTCGAAGGCCAAGAACGAGATAAAGAAGGAGATCGAGTGACCGGGAGATAGATTTTATATCGGTGAGGCTACCCGTGTAAGATTTCGTGAGTAATTACGTTTGTGAATGTCCGAGTCTCGACCGCTCTGACGCTGTCGCGAACTGTTTTAGTGAATTTTCGGCGTTTTTGGCGTGGGTTCTGCCCGTCTTATATTTCGCGATTTAGTGTTAGTGAGCGACCGACGTCAAGCGGCGAGAGCTACGAGACTGTAGTCCTGTAATTGATCCGCGAAGCTTAATCGTCTCTCCGGGATTCGGTCGGGTATTGCGTCGTGTATTTTTCGTTATCGCGTATGTATAATTGCGTAGGTCGTGTGATAATTCGTCCGTCGTTGTACTGTGCGTCTTGTTCGCGCAAAAATTAATAATCTGCGTGGTGTTGTATGAGCGTAAGGCGTGCGTAACGTGCGAGCATAAAATCGCGTGCGAGAGAGCGTGCGTCGCACGCGAACACCTGTGAGTGCGAGAGCGAGAGAGAGAGAGCTAGGCGCGCGCGAGAGAGAGAGAGTAAGTCGTCGTTTCGCCGGCCGACGGATATCGATTTCGCCGCCGTAGATTGCGCGTTATTTTACATGTAAGTTTTTGTCGCGAGATTCTTTATCTTTCTTCCAGTAGGGCGTGCTCGTGCCCATCTTTCTCGCCCGAAAAGTCGTGTGAATTATCCAACGGATCGTAAAACGACCGGAATTTAGTCGCTCTCGTATGAATTAACCTCGCGCTAACGTTATCAAACTCAAGCCGCCACATCCAGATCTTTGTATTGAAATCTTTAACGTTGCCGTCGTATAATGGATGTCGTGTAATTTCTCATCGCCGAAACGTTACGTTAATTTTGTTCGCGAAAAATCAGTGGACTGTTTATGATTTTTCTATCCGTTTCTCTTATCAAGGTCCAATCTTAACTTTATTTACCATTATTTCTTTCTGTTCTTATTCTCGAATGCGTTGATAACCGAATTTTCTTTATTATATTGTGCTTAAGCATTCTGGTTTCCAACAAACGTCTGACATTATTATTTTTCTGTAAATTCTCTTGACTGGGTAATTACCCTAATCGTCAGCTTAATATCTTTTTCTCATTTTCTGTACTACAATCAATTAATTCGAATGTTTGTTATATTTTCTTTAATCCAATAGAGATCTAATAAAAATTATATTATTTTGCTAATATCCTTTCGCGTCTATTCTTTTTGTGTTTGTGTCTCGTCAGGTCGAGTATTTTTCTATGGTAAATTAATTCCGACGGTGTCGCGTATTGTCTTATTATTTAAGCATTTCGCGGCAACACCTCCCTGCCCCTCTGCCGTTAGGAGAGCTACCCGGTCCGTGGCGAGCTGGAGGGCCAGAAATTCGCGTAAAAGATCGAGTTTCGCGAACTGACGCGTGGAAGACCGCGTCTGGCGCCCAACTTTTAGTCTCTTTCGTGTTTCGCGTAAAATAAGGCCTTTAGTCCGCTGCGGTACGCGCGGAACGCCTTAAAACCGAGTTCCCCCGCGTAATAAATACAACCGATGAATTGGTTATTCAATCTTTTTGACGACATTCGACTTCTCACCCCGTTTGAGCTCCGAACGGGAGGAAAAGACGTCGCAATTCAAACAAAAAAGTTTTAGAAAGGAAAATTTATTTCTCGTTGACATTAGTAAGCATGACGCAAAGATCGCAATCACAGTTGAAAAAATTGCATAAATGAAAAACTAGCAAATCTTCACGGGGAAATCTATATGTAGACTTTCTTGAAGTGTATTAACGTCTCTTTTCTCTGTAATTTTTAATTTTTATTGACGTCTATTTTGGTTGTGATTTCTCAAAAATCACTGTTATATTTTTGTGTGTGATGTGTTATATGTATATTGCACGATATTCGTTTACATCTTTCTTTTTAACTGTATTAAATACCATGTGCTAACGAGTAATAGGATAAACATGAATGTATTTCATTAAAATCTTTGTATCATTCGTATCTTACGATTATTGATAATAAGAAATTTAATATGATTTCCCAATTCTATGGCATGCTCGCCAATTTTTAACTTTACAACTTTTGTTTTTTTCCGTAATAGATTTGCTAGTCTATGACATTTATGCAATAATTTCAACTGTGATTGCAATCTTCCGTGATATTGGGAAATGCATATTTCTTTTTCTCATTTTTAAAAGGTAATAATTGTAGTAAATTAAAATTCGGCTCTAAATTTATTTGCAATGATCAATTTTTAAGATGCTTATAATATAAAAATAATGAAGGAAATGCTTTCGTACTTTTGTGTATTATAATATAAATTTTAAGTACGTTCTATGTTACTTATTTTCTTCGCTTTTTACTGTACTTTAATCTTTTTACAAAACTTCATTTATTTGACAAGTTATTTTTTACTTTTCTATTAAATGCACTGACTGTCTTCGCAGCACGATTATTATATCGGGTACGAGAATATATTTTAACAGTCAATAAAAATTTTAACGCTTGAATGTGATGATTGTAACACTTATCATTTGTGTCAAACCATCCAGCATGCGTTCTATTTGTTGCATACATACCCTCATTCGCAATCTTCTCAAGGACCTGTGTGGATAGCCAATGATGTTGCCACGTACGATTAAAGCTCATCAATTGCGTTTTGATGATATCTGTAAAGAGGCTTGTTGGTCGAGTTAATTTCGTAACTGTTGGAGCATCCTCGTCTGCGTTGGGATATTCACGATATTCGATGTATTTTTCATTTGGCGTCGCGTCTTCCATTGGCGTTTCCAACATTGTTGCACGACAGTTGTGACAATCATTTCTTTCGATACATCGTCGTGCCACATATCCTGCAAAAAATGTTATCGCATTTTCGTCATAATTACTGAGTATACTTACATTGTCCGTGTCTACATCACATTCTTCGAGAATGTCTGTATGTTTGTCAAGTATTTCTGTTACCGAGGCAACATTATCAACATCATCATCAGCATCATCTTCAATAGTAGCAACATTATTTTCACTCATACAATTTTCAACCGTCTTAATAAGCTGATTTGATTTATTAATGAGAGCCTCACTTTCAGGACATTGTACATTACCTTTATCACTTGTTTGAATGTAACATGTGGAAATTATATGCCTGAATGACAGTCGGACCATTCTTGCGGTTGGATTAGGATTAAATTCTTCGCGTTGCCGAATTTTTGAAAATAAACGTTCTACTGCATCTTGGTTGCATAAACCTGTTGCCAGTTCAAATCCTTCATTTTTACTTGCAAGTTCCTTATACAGGGTAAGAATTGCTTGTGTCGTAATGAAAAAACCTTTGAAGCAAGAAACTTGATTTATTCTGTTCGGAAACTTGGACCATCCTGAAGACCATTGCACAAAGTTTGACAATAGATCTTCAATGTCAGGATTTTTCTTTGATAATGGTCGTTTTCCACCAAATGTGACATTAAGACTGTACGAGTTGCAAGCATCAATTACGTTGTTCATATGCTCTGCAAAATCAGCTGTTGCTTTCCATGTACTTGAATCTAATTCTTTTTCGTCACTAGCTATTTTAATTGCAGCTGCGAATCTATGGCTAAATAATTAAAACGCTCTTTTCACATTCATCGCTTCAAAACAATTCGGACGAATGTATGCCTGTGTAATATGGAACAATAAATTTGAGCCTCTTTTTGTCGCATTATCAATGCAACAGGTCTTTACAAAATCAGAATATGATGCAATTATTTCTCCTTTGCAATATATCTTGTCATGCGTTCTAAAGAAACTCGCTAGTCTTTTTACTAGATGCGGAGAATCATATGAAGCATGATATCTTTTATTATTGTACATGAAATACGGTTCTTGTACATCAACGCCTAGTTGATTATAAGCGGCTTGATTATTTGTACCTTGATTACATGTTACGAGTTTCACATCAGCGCCCGTTTTTTCATTCAATTTATCTAGACACATCTTGACTAAGTGAACTATTTCAGGTGATCTCATACATTTGCCTGGGAGAAAATACGTCAATGGTTGTCGCCATGGATGACGTGCATTCAAACTATCAAGGCAAAAGACAAAAACGCACTTGGTTCTTTCTGCTTTTCTGCCCAGAGATCCTAGATCAACAAGACCTTCTATCTCGTCCAATTTCGAGGAATATTTTTCATAGCTTTTTATGGACATCTCATCCCATTTCAAAGTACACACTCTTTTTTCTTCAGGGATTTGTGCAATTTTTTCTTTTAATTTTTTAAATATAACGTCACAAAATCCCGGTTTTATATTGTATTCTTATATCCATCTTCTAATTGTTCTCTGTCCTGGAGAATTGCAACCTGCTTTCTTTAAACGGCAAAATGCTGATGCTGAATAATAATATAATTGCTTGGAAAGCATTTTCTTTTCCTCAGTGTATCGTTGTACGTGGCGTATGCAGTTGTAAATGTATCATGGTTTTTGCTACAGGATGCAGTTTCTGTTCATTTATTAAATTCTTTAGCATTTCTTTCTTCTGCTTTTTGGTTTGATTTTTTACATGTTTGTGCCATACATTGCAGCCGATATTTTAAGCGCCTTATTTTTTGACGTAAATTTAAATTCTCTATTCTCAATGCTCTGATTATTGTTTTTGGATTTATTTTTTTATTATTATTTTTTTGAGTGCTATCATCTTTGCATTTAACGTTTCTTTGAGTGCTATCATCTTTGCATTTAACATTTTGATGTATAGATGGCTCCAGATGCATCCATTCCATTACGTCTTCCTTTTCCGCAGACATTTCGAAATTTAAAATTGCAGGCCTGTATGTCCGCAGAGTACACTCTTGAGGTATTTGTTCTTTTAATATCATTTCATTATTGGGTGGAAGTACAGTTGTAGTCGGTCTTTGCATTTCTTCCACTCCAATATTTCGTTCATTTACAGATGAGCCAGCGCTGTTATACGCAACTGGTATAGCATCCCGTCTCAATCGTATTTTTGTTGCGTTTGTAAATGATGTGGCAGGGAAATTATCTTCACACAATCCCAATTTTCTAAGAGTATTGGCAGACAGTTTATACAAATTAGTATATCCTGTAGCAGAAATATGACAAACTAAATGAAAATTACGATTACACGTTTACTTGAAGTTGATATTGTAGAGATATCGTAATATATGTATGTGTAATTTCGTGTTTGTTTGTTTAGTTACTTTTATCGACACATGCGCTGTTTATTTAATAACTGTTGCAACATCTATGTATAAGTCTTAGTTTTTAGTTCAATGGTTGGCAGCAGTTAACTGCGAGCATTGTCGCAGAAAGAGTACAAATGGTTATATTCAAGTTAAGAGGTTATATTAAAATTAATAAATAAATCTGTACGTAAACACAAAAGTCTGGTCAAATTTGTTCCCATACCTGCGCACAAATTATAACAAGTTATGGGCCTAGAGCGTAAAGGAACGTAAATATAGTAAAAGTATAAGCGATATAATACGCATAACAATATACAGCACATCGAAAAATTAATCGATGAAACTACGAAGCATGGAAAGTGCAAATGAAGAGGAGTGTGCTTGTATTTAATGATCTCTGGGGTTATACAAGTGGAGAAATCGTGAAGCCTGAGACGGAAGTAAGTGCATCGAATTGGACGGCCAAAGATGAAAAAGCGCTTGCACTCATTGTTTTAGGTGTGTCAAAGGCAGAATTAGGACACATAAGATAAGCTACGTCATCCAAACACGCATGGGATGAATTAGCAAGAATCCACAGTTCTAAAGGTCCAGTAAGAAAGGCAGTTTTGTATAGACAACTGTATAACCTAATAAAAAATCCTTTCGAATCAATGTCGCAATATACAAATACTTTTCAAGAAAAGGTTAATTTACTAGAAGATGCAAAAATAGAAATTCCACCCGAGTTGCAAACAATTATGTTATTAAGTAGTCTGCCTGAGGATTATGAAAATTTTTGTGTGGCAATTGAATCAAGGGATCAAATTCCAACGGTTGATTTTGTTAAAGGAAAACTAATATAAGAAGAGGCAAGACGTCAAGGAAGTGATAACAAAGAAAATGGTGGAACGTCGGCGCTAATTTCCCGTAAGACGCATATAAATAAAGAATCATCTGCGTCTACAAACAAAGGTTCGACAAGGGGCGATCAAAATAGGAAGAAGTTTATTGGAAATTGCTTCAATTGTGGCAAATATGGACACCAAGCAAATTGTTGCCGCCTAAAAAGAAAAGATGAAGGTAAAGCCAATCAAGCAAGAAAAGCACATGAAGAAGAGGATTCTTTAATCGTAATCTCAGCATTAGCTTGTTCAATAGAAAAGGACGAATGGTACTTAGATAGCGGTGCTACATCACATATGTGTAATAATAGAAATGCGTTTGAGACTTTATCTAATGGACCGGTTAGTAATATAAACACAGCTGGGAAAGAAAATATAATATCTCATGGAGTAGGAATCGTACGAATCAATATTAAATTGCACGGTAAAGTAAAGTCAGTAAAATTAACGAACGTATTATATGTAACCGAATTAAGATGCAACTCATTATCAGTTCCTGCAATGACTGAAAAAAAATTCAAAGTAAAATTCTCAGAGAACAAGGCGTATATTAATAGACCAGACAATTCATTAGTTTATATCGCAACTAGGAGAAATCACATGTATGTAGTTAAACAAATAACAAATCATGAAGCTTTCAGTGTTAGTGATAACTCTAATTTAAAACTAAAATTATGGCATGAACGGTATGGACATTTGAATTATAATGATTTCAAAGAGTTATATTTGATAAGAAAAGAGTATATGGATTAGATTTACCGTCAAAAATTCAAAAATTGCCGTGTGAAACATGTGAACAATCTAAAATTCATGTATTACCGTTTACAGAAGGCACTCGAACGAAAAATATTTTAGAACTTGTACACACGGACATATATGCGGACCAATGAATATAAAATCATATGATAATGCACGTTATTTCGCAACTTTTATTGATGACAGGACGCGATATATGGAAGTCGTATTTTTAAAATTACGTAGTGACATTTTAACAGAATTTAAAAAATATCAGTTACGCGTCGAAAAAGAAACTGGTCATAAGATAATTAAATTGCGCAGTGATAATGCGAAAGAATATATCAGTAAAGAATTTAATAATTATTTAGAAAGTCAAGGTATTAGGAGACAATTAACGGTTGAATATACACCACAGCAAAATGGGGTCGCGGAACGCGCAAATCGAACAATCGTAGAAATGGCGCGTGCAATGTTAATTAGATCAAATGTACCCAAGGGTTTATGGGCAGAGGCCATTAATACCGCAGTATTTTTACGAAATAAATGCCCTTCAAAGGCAAACAATGGTATAACACCGTACGAATTGTGGTCAAATCGCAAACCAAACGTCAAATATTTTAGAACCTTTGGTTCTCGAGCTACGTTTTTAAAGAAAGGGCCGGGAATTTCAAAATTAGATCCGAAAGGGGAAAAGGCAATTCTTGTTGGTTATTCTAGTGAATCAAAGGCCTACAGACTATGGATCCCAAGTACTACAAAAATAATTAAAAGTCGAGATGTTCGTTTTATTAAAGATGTAAATAATGATAGAATAGAAAGTATAAAAGTAGATTTATTACCTAACGTAAATATTAGAAATGAAGCAGAAATGTTAGATAAAGTAGATGATATGGAATCTGAAATAGAAGATAACGAGTCAGAAAATTTTGAAGAAACTTTAGATTCTAGCATATACGTAGATACAAGTGATACATTAAATGTAGGGAAAGAGTTAATCCCGAAGATAAAAGGACTCGAGGAAGACCTAAAATTATTAGAACTGGTAACCCAGGACGTCCTAAAAAACAATACCATACAGCAAGCGTTGCAATAAATTCTTTAGACAGCGATCCAGAAACGATAGAAGATGTATCTGATAAAGGAAGATGGTTAGATGCTATGAAAAACGAATATAAATCATTACTAGAATGTAACACATGGGATTTAGTCGATAGGACATCAGGTATAAGAGTAATTTCTTCTAAATGGGTTTTTCACATAAAGAGATTTCAAAATGGGAAAATAGATAGATACAAAGCTAGGTTAGTTGCACGCGGATGTGAGCAAAAATATGGCGTTGATTTTGTAGAGGTTTACGCTCCTGTTACGCGAATACAAACGATAAGAACGCTCTTAGCAGTAAGTGTGGAAATGGGTTATCATGTACATCAAATGGATGTAACCACAGCATATATACAAGGCGATTTATCAGAGACGGTATATATGGAGCAACTCCCAATGTTCGAACAAAACAAAAATAAAGTATGTCGTCTACGTCGTCCTATTTATGGCTTAAAACAGTCTGGCCGTGTCTGGCAATATAAACTTAGTGAAAAATTGAAAGAAATTGGGTTTAATTCATTTAAAGTAGAACCGTATGTTTATACTGGCAATATTAATGGATATAATGTAATAATATTGTTTACGTGAATGATTTACTTTTAGCTTCCAAATCAGTAGAAGTTTTATATAAGGTTAAGTTAGAATTTAATAAATTCTTTAAAATGAAAGATTTAGGACCTGTAAGCGAAATATTGGGAATACAAATCGAAAGAGATGGAGACACAGGATCAATAAAAATCTCACAGAAGAAATATGTAAATGAAATTATTGAACGTTTTGGAGAATGAACTCATGTAAATCTGTGTCTACTCCTTTAGCTTCAGGTATTAAGTTATCAAAGGAAATGGAGGCAAAAACTTCTGATGAAAAAAAATTAATGGCTGATAAACCATACAAAGAATTAATAGCCAGCCTCCTTTACTTAGCAAATACGACAAGACCCGATATTTCATTTATAGTAGGAGCTTTAAGTAGATATAATCTAAATTCTGGACTACAACATTAGAAATTCGCGAAACATGTAATCCGTTATTTGAAACATACTGCTGATTATAAAATACTGTACCGAAAAACAGAAAAACCGTTACATGCATATACAGATGCAGATTGGGCCGGTGATCAAGATGATCGAAAGTCTTGTTCAGGAAATGTGCATATATTAGCTGAAGGACCAATAAGCTGGTTTTCGAAAAAACAAACATCAGTTGCGCTTTCAACAATGGAAGTCGAATATGTAGCTCTCTCCGAAGCAACGAAGGATACTATACACTTGCGCAGATTAATTAAGGAAATGTATGGCGATCATTATGTATACGATCCAACGGAGATATTATGCAATAATCAAAGCGCAATTGTACTGAGTAAAGAGAATATGCTTCACTAAAGAAGCAAGCATATTGAAATAAGATGTCATTTTTCTAGAGATGCTCAAAGTAAAGGTTTAATTTATGTAAAATTTATTTCTACAGATAAGAATATGGCAGATATATTGACAAAAGCTTTGGTGAAGGATAGACATTTAAGTTGTGTTTGTTTATTAAATTTTGTGTTCAGTTAAATCGCATATGTATATATTCCGATAAAGGGAGTGTAGAGATATCGTAATATATGTATGTGTAATTTCGTGTTTGTTTGTTTAGTTACTTTTATCGACACATGCGCTGTTTATTTAATAATTGTTGCGACATCTACATATGTATAAGTCTTAGTTTTTAGTTCAATGGTTGGCAGTAGTTAACTGCGAGCATTGTCGCAGAAAGAGTACAAATGGTTATATTCAAGTTAAGAGGTTATATTAAAATTAATAAATAAATCTGTACGTAAACACAAAAGTCTGGTCAAGTTTGTTCCCATACTTGCGCACAAATTATTACAGATATATATAGTAATTGAATGGTATACCGAGTGTTCGGTAATTCGCATTCGTTATTTACAAAGCACAATTCTGAATGAAAAATTGAATAGAACAGCCTACAGCTATCTTTTCCAAACGTTATGTTTACGTTTATTACATTAATAATTGTTAACAGGGGAGACTCAGGAAGAAAAATTAGTTTAAATTTTCCGTGTTTATGTACCGATTCGTAACAATTGTTTTCACTGAGCAATCGTAGCTGCAAGTGTAAGGCGCTCGACTACTAAGGTGAACTACTTCGTGTTTGCAGGTTCGAATCTTGTTTTTTCCTATTTTTATTTTAATAATTTGCATTAACATGGATGTGATAATGCGAAATATTTTTAACAAGAAAATTTTTATTTAATATTATTTAATTTCACTTTCTAAAAATATGTTGCACAATCACATTCATGTTAATGCAGGTTATTAAAAAAGAATTAACATATTTAAATTATTGTCCAAAATTAAATTATCATTTATTTATTCGCCATATATATATGTATATATATATATATATATATGCATTGAAAAAAATTTATAAAATGAATGAATGATTAATGGAAGGGTAATACTACAACATATATTAAGCTCATTAAAATTGGAGGGGACACTTCCTAAGCCTTCCTTGTAAGTATAGTTAAAGCAATTTCACTGCCTTTTACACGGATGCATGTTCGTGAGCCGTGCGTCTTTTGGTATGCGTTAGTGAGCCATAATTAAGATATAATTAAAACATACATAATTATTGCACAGAGACCTACCTGTATTGCATATCCATATATTGCATCTTGTATCCTTTTGCATTGGGAATCTGAATAGCCGTTTTCCATGCGAAAATTTTCCATTCTTGCACTCTTTATACATGCACCTATTGTAATCTACGGGACACTGACTCGACATATTTGTTTATTGTAATGCGATGCGAAAAGAAATTACAGAAATAAAAAAGTAAAAAAATACAGAATTTAAAAATAACAAATAAAAAAAGAAATACAACATGTAAAAGGAAAAAAGAATGAATGAACCGAGACACGATACAAGTACGCACGTACGTACATGCGTACACACACGTGAAAATAATTACAGCTAATCGTGTCAGACAAAAAAAACAGTAACACGTGTTGCAGAATATATAAATGACAGATCGCTAAAAGACTGTAGTTCCGTTCGAAACAGTAAACAAATCTAGAGCAATAATGCACGGATCGTGAAGCACTGCAGAACCGAACGTTATTCGTCAAGTTAAGTTCGTCGCGCTGACTATTTACTCCCGGCGATTCAATCGTCGAAATGCCAAGTCGCGCATCTTTTGTTTCATGTCAACAAGTGGCTGAAAAATCACGACACAAACACAACGCTCGTACCCATAGCTTATCGAGAACTTTAATCGCGCTGCTTTGAAACCTAGTTCTTTAAATCGTTAATATACATTGCGACGACTTTTCCTCCCGTTCGGAGCTCAAACGGGGGAAATAAGTCGAATGTCGTCAAAAACCAAAAAAGCGAATTAATTGAGTATCAATTAAATGGGTGTATTGATTACGCGGGGGAACTGGGTTTTAAGGCGTTCCGCGCGTACCGCAGCGGACTAAAGACCTTATTTTACGCGAAACACGAAAGAAACTAAAAGTTGGGCGCCAGACGCGGTCTTCCACGCGTCAGTTCGCGAAACTCGATATTTTACGCGAATTTCTGGCCATCCAGCTCGCCACGGGCCGGTTAGCTCTCCTAACGGTAGAGGGGCAGGGGGTGTTGCCACGAAATACTTGAGTAATACGACAATACGCGACACCGTCGAAATTAATTTACCATAGAAAAATACGCGACGTGACGAGACACGAACACATAAAAAAGAATAGACGCGAATTGATATTAACAAAATAATATAATCTTTATTAGATCTCTATCGGATTATAGAAAATATAACAAATATTCAAATGAATTTATTGTATTACAGAAATTGAGAAAAGATATTAAGCTGACGATTTAGGGGTAATGACCCAGTCAAGAGAATGTACAGAAAAATAATAAGGTCAGCCGTTTGTTAGAAACCAGAATGATTAAGTACAATAATAATAAAGAAAGTTCGGTTATCGCGCATTCGAAAATAAGAACAGGAAGCAATAATGGTAAATAGCTACGATCAGACCTTAATAAGAGAAACGACTTGAAAAATCATAAGCATTCCACTGATTTTTCGCGAGTCACTAACTAACTTAACGTTTCGGCGATGAGAAATTACACGACATCCATTATACGACGGCAACATTAAAGAATTCCATACAAAGATCGGGATGAGGCGGCTTGATTCGATAACGTTAGCGCGAGGTTAATTCATACGAGAGCGACTCAATTCCGGTCGTTTTACGACCCGTGGGATAATTAACACGACTTTCCGGGCGAGAGAGATGGGCACGAGCACGTTCGTCTTGAAGAAAGATAGAGAATCTCGCGACAAAAGCTTAAAGGTAAAATACCGCGCAATCTACGGCGGCGGAATCGATATCCGTCGGCCGGCGAAACGACGACTTACTCTCTCTCTCTCGCGCGCGCCTAGCTCTCTCTCTCTCGCTCTCGCACTCACAGTGGTCGCGTGCGACGCACGCTTTCTCGCACGCGATATTATTCTCGCACGTTACGCACGCCTTACGCTTATACAACAACCCTCGGATTATTAATTTACGCGTTCACAAAACTCACGATACAACGACGGACGAATTATCACACGACCTACTCAATTATACATACGCGACAACGAAAATACCCGACGCCAATACCCGACCGAATCCCGGAGAGACGATTAATTTTCGCGGATCAATTACCGGACTACAGTCTCGAAGCTCTCGCCGCTTGACGTCGGTCGCTCACTAACACTAAATCGCGAAATATAAGACGGGCAGAACCCACGCCAAAAACGCCGAACATTCACTAAACTAGCTCGCGACAGCGTCAGAGCGGTCGAGACTCGGACATTCACAAACGTAATTACTCACGAAATCTTACACGGGTAGCCTCACCGATATAAGCTCTATCTCTCGATCACTCGATCTTCTTCGTTATCCCGTTCTCGGCCTTCGCCACCTTCGACAACGTATTACGTTTGGTTAGGGCTCAGGAACGGACACGCCAGCGCGTAGACAGTCGGTACGAGAGTGAAGGATCTATTCCTTAGGGTCGATATCGCGAGTCAATCCTGCGCGAACGGGGGTGCGCGCCTTGACCCAATTACGGCGTCGCGTGTCATATCGCCGCCCCGCGGCTTACGCACGGCCATATGTAGGCCTACGGCGCCCGGATCGCGAATTCGCGACAACCTTATTTTTAATTGCTGGCGGCCTCCTTTTTGAGGCCGAATCGTCCTACGGGCAGCGTGATCTCTCAACGGTCCGGTATATCTCTAACTGGATCTGCAAGACGGCGTCTCGGAGATCTCCTCCTCCGATTTTTCCGGGCGACTTTCTCGCCTCTCCGCTATGCGTTCCTGGGTGCTCGTGAGGATTCACGCGTGTCGTCCGTTAACGGCGACCTTGTTCGGACGGCCTCGACAAATATTGTCTCCTCTGTTTGTCCGTTTTTGCCGGGGTCCGATATAGCTCTCCGGCCGTAGCCTACTTTTTCTACTCCTCGTCCTCGCATTCTTCTCGACAAAGCTCCCGCAATCGATATAAAAAAAATATATAAAAATAAACGCGAATTAATAATAAGACTAATTGTTTTATCGCATTCGTCTCTCCGGAAGTTCGGTCTGGCTCTCGTACTCTCTCGCGTGGCGCGGCCGCTCAGCCCTTGTCCCGCGATTATGGTAGGATGGACGCGCGTCGGGACGGCAACGTCACAACATATATTAATAGAAGATTAACGAATCTGTTTATTATAAATGTAAAGTAGTTTTATTTTTGATGAAATTATAATGATTTCTTACTCACATACACATTGCACATTTCTTATATCAAAATACACATTTAGCAAGTAATATTTAATATTCGCTCTTTTTCAATATCTATTTAATTTCATAGTGCGTAATGCATAACATGTGCAACTGAATGGAAAATGTTATATATAAATTCCATTTGTAGTCTTTTCAATATATTCTTTGAAATAGTAATCCTTATGAATTAGATATGTTTACGTATATATTCTTATGTAATTATTTAACTACTGCACAGAATTATAGTGTCTTTTCGCTATACGATGCTTGAAGATGAAACGCGACTATACTCTCTGGCTCGTTTTTAAAAGGAGACGAATAGATAGGCATTGTAGACAGCAATTTGATACCTTTGTTTTGACACATGGTAAGTACAATTTTTATTAATTCATCTTACTTTATTAATTCATATTACTTTCTATACTGACGCAGTTACAATGAATTATACCATCTCGGCAAAAAATGATCATATCAAATTAGATCAAATCAAATCAAATTATATCTGATCAGATCTTTTTTCAGTATTCGATTTGATAATTAGCAGAAAATACCATATATAATAAGTCCAACCAGATCTATTTAGATTTTTTTCGGATGTGCCCCTGTTTTATAAAGTTCCACGAAAGTCTGGTGTTGGTGTGGAGAAAAGAAAAACAATGGTCACAAAAAACCGCACTTGAATGTCACTCAAAAAAATGTCGTAGTTTATTAATATCTTTACATCTAAGTCTTATATACTAATTGAAGGATAATATGTACAAAAAAAATGGCAGAAAAATAACTCAAATTAATATGAGGAGACGAGCAGAAACAGAGAAAATAAAAGTTGCAATTCGCGTAGATTACTGTCCTCTGAGAAGAAAAATCACGATTGTAGTCTTAGGTTGGAATAGATCACAGAATTGAAAACGAGATCAATCTGAGAGTGATACGAGATTCCGCTGTGAGAAAGACCGTTAATGTTAGAACCGATGACCCGCACTGTTATTTGTGATGATGCTTGTTTGTTTGCACTGATGTCCGTGTACATTCACCGAATGAGCAGTATTCAATGCCGCGGATGGATAATTAGTTAGTCTCGTGAATAATAGGACCGATGAACATCCGAGAAGTCCGTAGCCGACTTAGAGTCCCGAGCGTAATTATCCGAGGTAATCGTTAATCCGTACCGGCGAGAACATGTGGTTGTAAGGCACGTGTTCCTAGAGACCGGTGAGACACGAGAGTTCTATTGTCTTTGAGTAGAGTGCACCGCTTAGATATACCGCACTTTCAGTTGTTCGTTAGAACGATTCCATCCGTGAAGTCCGTAGCCGATTTAGAGATGCCCGAGAGCAATTACATAAGTGTAATCGTTAATCCGTACCGGCGAGAACATGTGGTTGTAAGGCACGTGTTCCGAGAGATGGGAGAGACACGAGAGATTCGCGAAGGATCACGATCGATGACGAAGAAGAAGGATGACGAGGCACACACACGATAAGCGTGATTATGATTGGGGGATAGATCCGCGATTGGCCTAGTAACCTCGTTGAAACAAGACCCGTGATTCGTGGGTCAAGGCCGTAGGGAAGGGAAAAGAAGGATGCGTGAGAAAGAAAGTGAGAGAATGAGTAAGTATGTGAGCGAGCGAGTGCGAAAGAGAGAGAATATGCGAGAGAGAACGAATGTGAGCGAGAAGGTGAGGAACCGCGTTTTCGCCTGATATGTTGGATCGATATTTTTTCAACAGCCCCATATCTAGTCAGATCTAATTATATCAAATCGGATACCAAAAAAAAGATCTGATCAGATGTAATTTGATCTGATTTGATCTAATTTGATATGATCTTTTTTCCCGGGATGTGAGGTAATTTGCGCTTATTTGTGCGCTTGTACGAAACATTTTCGTATATTACTCGTTTTCTGATAAAATAATTATAATTATATGAAAGTTGATAAAACACACAAAGTGAAAAGAGGAACAGACAGTTCTGGAATCCAGATATACTATTATAACAAATGTATATATTCTTATAAACTTTATTCCCTGAAATTATTGAACTACTTAATTCAATTTGTAACGATCCACCCCCCGTGACTCGTTACTCGGCCGTCGATCCGCCGGAAGGCTGCCGCCCGGCAAACACCAGCCGGGCACGGTGCAGCAGCGCATTGCGCCCTTTTAATTAATTAAAGATAGCGACGAAATTGGACCGTTATACGGCCGTCGGTATCCGAATATTGGGCCGTCGACTCGGTGCCCCGAAGCGCTCCGAGTCTCGTCGGAAAGCGCCGAGTGACGGTCCCATCCGCACCGCCGCCGAGGCCGCCCGAACGGTCCCGAATCCGCCCGAGCGTTTGACAGCGTTTGACAATTAACGCTGAGACAATCGGGCCCCGCGATAACGACCGAAATTACCCGAAAAAGTAATTTTGGTGTATAAAACAGGCCGCTCCGGCGCTAAGGGATCACTCCGTTTCCTGCTCCGCTCAGAGCCCGCACGGCGCCTGATACGAGTTTCGAAACACCGACAGCTTCTCCTAGGAGAGAGAAAAAGAGGTTGGGCGCACTCAGCCTCCGCCGAGAGCTTGCGGCATCTCCGAAGAAGGCTCTTCCTAAAAACCTTTACCGAATATACGAGGTCGGGCGCACCCGGTCTCCGCTGAGAGCTTTCAGCGCATTCGGAAGATCCTACCGAACCACGCGATGACGATATTCTACGGGTAGGGAGTCACCTGCCGCTGACGGGCGCTTCCGTCTAATCGTCGCATCCTGATATAATCCCGACCAACAATCAATAAAAATCGAAGCGCTAATTACCGCGGCTGCAATATAATCGCGCCCTCGCGTCTCGCGCTTTCGCGCCCCGCGCTTTCGCGCCCCGCGCCTCACGCCCCGCGCCTACCAAAGATCAAACACGCGCTTGGCATTTAAATCGCCACACAAACCGAAAAACGCGTCAAAACATTGCCGCCGGCAAGATACGAATATTGAAGCGCAAGGCGTTTCTCAGAACATTAAATCACCGGTCATATACCACGCGATCTATGTATCGTCGGACAACTAAATAAAAGATCTACTGCATAGTCCGACCCGGTCAACACTACATCCACTGCTCACGCTTACTGTACATGCATACACGCATCACTTACACATACATTCACCGCTCACGCATATTGTACATATATACGCACACCGCTCACTCATACACGCGTCGTTCGCACGTACATTTCACAGGCCGCATTTTACTTATACATTACAGATGCACATCACACATTATAGATACGAACACACACGTACACTGTAAACACGAACACATACACACATCACATACTTGTACATGCATTCTACACTTTAAATAAATAGTTATTTTATTCTAACATTGAGTCTGTTGTCTCGCCGACCCTTTCACGAGCCCTGATCCCGACAGAGCGAAGTCCGAGCCGCACTCGCGAAAGTGGTGCGTTACAAATTAATTAGATCTATTTTGTTTTCTCTCTATTGAAAAATAATTTAAAGTAAAATAATATAAAATAAGTTAATGAAAAAAAAGAATATTGATTTAACTATTCACTTTAAACATAGATCTAGCGTTATAATTTAATCTCGATGTAATTTTCGCACGATTTTGATTTCAATTTTAATTGATTTTGACTTTGTTTTCAATGTCAATCTATCTGGTATTAATTCCAATTTTAATTTCGACATGATCTTAATTTTTTAGTGGCAAAATATTTTTATTCTATTAAACTCGTGCCACCGCACGAGTCCACGAGACGCTAATCGTTGGTGAGACAAAGCCAGAGCGATTGATTGTTGGTCCTTGTCTGACTCTCATCTCGTCTAATACTTATTTCGGTTATAGGAGTAGTTCGGATATGAATTATATTACGGACATGAACCATATACTACATCTGTTACCGAGCGTAACGGACGTAGTTTATGTCCACTTTCTCAGGAGGCGCATCAGGACATGTGTCCGCTGAAGCGGGATGGCCGCACTCAGGTTTCTCTCTGATTACAGAAACACTATACACACACAATAATAAACACATTAGAGAAAATGATAATACACAAACATCTGATATTAAACAGGAATAAATTTCATATGAGTCACCAGTATTAAATGAATACACAATAATTAATTTTAATTGACCTGACTGGCAAAGATTTTTATTAATTTCACTACGTTTCGACCCTTGGTCCGGGTCCTTTTCAAGTGTACTAAAAGAATAATATTACATTAAATCTGACAAAAATCAATTACACGCCATTACATAAGTACTACGCTACTGTACATTTACCTTAAATAAAATTTTAAAAATGAGTCAGCCCATGATATTGTTATAGGGCGAGTTCTTCGGTACGTCTCGCGTAAAGCAACGAAACTGTCAAACTAATGTTAAGATTACTAAATAAACACATCACAAATGACTCATAAACAACAAGCTAATGTCATGTGTCAAATATTATGTTGTCATAAATCGCGTTTAAATTTTCCGTGTCCTTTTGTAAATTAATCGTATTCGTATGCTTTTTAATCAAGAACATTTCAGCAATTTCTCTTTTTCTTCTTTGTTTTTCAGAGTGTAAAACTTTTGTTCCTGACCAATCAAATTCATGGTTAAACTCGCATCTATGTTTATTTATGACATTGTAATTACTTATATGTTTTTTAATATTGCTGGAGTGTTCCTTAATTCTAGTTTTTAATTGTCTTTTGGTTTGTCCTATATACTTCGCATCGCAATCATTACAATTTATCATGTAAACTAAATCAGTTTTGTGCATCTTATCGATTTCATCTTTCCCTTTTTTAATTAATCTATTTAACTTTTTTGGTATCGTGTATACAACGTTTAGACCAACTTTACTAAGTGTATGATTTACGTTCTCGCTAACATTCTTTATAAACGGAATCTTTACGCACCTTGTTATGTCGAAACCACTATTGTCAGTATGCTGGGAATTATTACGATGTTTTATAATCTGAATTCGTTTGAGGTTCACGTACGAGACTGAGGTTAACAATAGCATAAACTTTCTGGACATGAATATCATTAGATGCAACGGTACATTAATAACCAATTGGTACAGGAAACCCACATTTTCGGGTAGATACCTGAATTTCCATTCTAACCACCCGTTAATATATAAAATAAATACTATCAGAAGTTTAGTAGACCACGCGATTTTATTGTCGGACGAACGCTTTCACAATGATAACATTAAAATTGTGAAAGATATTTTAGTTAATAATGGTTTTCCTGCGTCATTGGCTAGACAACAGATCAAAAAAAGAATTCAGATTATAAAACATCGTAATAATTCCCAGCATACTGACAATAGTGGTTTCGACATAACAAGGTGCGTAAAGATTCCGTTTATAAAGAATGTTAGCGAGAACGTAAATCATACACGTAGTAAAGTTGGTCTAAACGTTGTATACACGATACCAAAAAAGTTAAATAGATTAATTAAAAAAGGGAAAGATGAAATCGATAAGATGCACAAAACTGATTTAGTTTACATGATAAATTGTAATGATTGCGATGCGAAGTATATAGAACAAACCAAAAGACAATTAAAAACTAGAATTAAGGAACACTCCAGCAATATTAAAAAACATATAAGTAATTACAATGTCATAAGTAAACATAGATGCGAGTTTAACCATGAATTTGATTGGTCAGGAACAAAAGTTTTACACTCTGAAAAACAAAGAAGAAAAAGAGAAATTGCTGAAATGTTCTTGATTAAAAAGCATACGAATACGATTAATTTACAAAAGGACACGGAAAATTTAAACGCGATTTATGACAACATAATATTTGACACATGACATTAGCTTGTTGTTTATGAGTCATTTGTAATGTGTTTATTTAGTAATCTTAACATTAGTTTAACAGTTTCGTTGCTTTACGCGAGACGTACCGAAGAACTCGCCCTATAACAATATCATGGGCTGACTCATTTTTAAATTTTATTTAAGGTAAATGTACAGTAGCGTAGTACTTATGTAATGGCGTGTAATTGATTTTTGTCAGATTTAATGTAATATTATTCTTTTAGTACACTTGAAAAGGACCCGGACCAAGGGTCGAAACGTAGTGAAATTAATAAAAATCTTTGCCAGTCAGGTCAATTAAAATTAATTATTGTGTATCTGATATTAACTATTATATTTTTCATTTTACTATGGTTTTCATCTTCATTGCAAGGAGATATATTCTCTTGTTCTTCCACTGCAGAACTACTTTGGATTGCATTGCAATCTACAAGCATATGAATGATGTTAGTATAAGATTTTAAGATCATTAAATAAATAGAATCACAATAAAAGAATTAATACAATCTGTTAGAAAGTAAATAATGAAGAAAATAATTAATAAAAGTACTTTGTTGCTCAAATTGTTTTGGGCCCGTGTGGGGTAGCTAATCCCCCATTGGGCGCCTCCCCAGGTGGCGGATTGGGGAACGCTCGCCAGCTTGCTGGAGGGTACCGGGAAAATAAAATACCCGGGTGGACCAAAATAGCGCTGCTTACAGCAATGGATAAAACAGTTATGGAAATGATTACCCTAGGTGGCAGACCAGGCACCAGCCTGGAAAATCCACTTTCTACGGAGGTCGGCCTCACGGATTCTGGGGTAGGCCAACCATTGTTTGAAGTAAACCCTTCTAGTGGAAATCTCTTGTCATCAAGAGTAGCATATACAACTACAATTACAAACGCAGAATCGGTTCTAGCAGATGCGCTTCAGAATCAAGGAAAGCAAAGAAGTTCGAAACCTGTTGGTAATCAAATCGAATCACAGGAACTGAATTATTACAACGAATGGCAAAGGGAAATTAAAGCAAGGAAAGCACTCGAACATACCATAGAAAAATTGCAACAACATATAATGGATTTGGCAAAGAAAGTTACGTTACTAAACACAGAAGACAAGGAGAATACATCTCTACCAAATATAGCATCAAAAGAAATCATATATTGCACTGACGAAGAAGAGCTATCGAGAGAAACAAATTGGATACTAAAAGAAAGAAAAAGACCAAATAAAAAAAGGAAGGCTTTGAGCAGTCCTGACACACCCTCACCAAATCAAAGTAAAGGGACAGCAACACTAAAGCAAGTAGACGCGGGAAATATGCCAAGGAAAAATGAAACCTTGAAAAGACAGCATTTACCACCATCCATAATCGTCTCTGGTATATAAACCTTTGGAGTTCTAAAAAAAGTGATTATGGAAATAACAACTAAGGACTGCAAATATACATCTCATAATAATAATGTCTGGAAGATAAATGTCCCAGATAGTGATACATATAGAGCTACTACAAATGAACTGCCAAAAAGAAAAATATAATGGCATACATATGAAGATAAAACTGAGAGACCTATAAAGGTCATGGTGAAAGGACTACACCCATCATGCGAGGAAAGCGAAATCGTCCTAGACCTAACCAACAAGGGTTTTCATATCCTTGAAGCTAAAAATATAATTAAAAAAATATTAGTAGAGAATGAAAATGGAGAGAGGTCTACTCGAAGCAAAGGTTTGCAACTATTTATGATTACTTTTCATAAGGAAGAAAATATTGAAAAGATATTTGCCATTAAATCAATACTAGGCATAGGCGTAAAAATTGAACCATTAAGGAGGAACATAAACTTAATCCCCCAATGCAAGCGCTGTCAATCATTTGGGCACACTCAGGGCTATTACCAAAGAGAATTCTCCTGTGTAAAATGTGCAGGCAAACATCCCACAAAGGGCTGCTCACTTAGGCGAGATCAAAAACCCAAATGCATAAATTGCCGAAGTGATCATCCAGCAAACTACAGAGGTTCTAATCACAAAAGAACAACAAGCAAGAAGAAATAAATTAATTAATGCATGACGACAAGTGCAAAATATAGCTTCTGCAGAGAAAAAATCAAATAAAAATACGGAAAAACCCGATACTGAGAATAAGCAAGATCATAACATCAGGTTTTATGCACAAATTATCAGGAATGCAAGGAAAGATGAAGACAATACAAACAAGGATGCCTTAACGCTTATACTACGACGGCTGGATGAGCAAGATAAATCTATCGGAACATTAATTGAAAAAATTAGTGTCCTAGAGAGTAATAACAAGAAATCGATAGTTTCTAAGAAGAAGAAATAATGTATCATACTTTACGCATTGCCACATGGAATGCTAACGGACTTTTGCAACATATCTCAGAATTAGAAATATTCTTGAATAACGAGAAGATAGATATCTGTCTTGTTTCAGAAACACATTTTACGAAGCAATCGTATGCTAAAATACTGATTTCTCTTGCTACTATACCCCACATCCGGCCGATAGAGCAAGGGGAGGATCAGTAGTATTAATAAGAAACAACATCCTACACCATGAGGAGCCTAAAATTGAAAGTATAACGATGCAGGTAACAACGGTCAGTATTCAGGCCAAAAATAAAGAATTTAAAATCTCAGCAATCTATTGTTCACCCAGACACACACCAACAAAAGAAGACTACATCAATCTATGCAAAGCTTTAGGAAGCTACTTTATCATTGGAGGTGAGTTCAATGCGAAGCATACTCGTTGGGGCTCGAGACTGGTAACACCAAAGGGCAGGGAGTTGCTCTAGACAGGACAAAAAAACAAGTGCGTATTCCTTTTCACCGGACTACCTACTTATTGGCCATCTGACCCAGAGAAAGTACCAGACTTGATCGACTTCTTCATTGCCAAAGGTATAATCTCCAGATTCACCCAGGTAGAAAGTAATGAGGATTTATCATCTGACCACTCTCCTGTAATTCTGATGTTAAGTGAAAACATAATACAGAAAGAAAAACTGCCAAGACTCACTAACAAAAGAACTGGGATAAATTTAGAGAAAAGCTTCTTGAGTATATTAATCTACAATCACCACTTGCGTCAAAGGAACAAATTGACAGGGAAGCTGAACAATTTATTGCGGACGTACAATGAGCAGCGGAAGAAAGCACGCCACCTGATAAGGGAATTATTAGAAGCGTAATAAGCTATCCAGTAGAAATAAAAGAACTAGTACTAGCCAAGAGAAGTGCACGCAGAAAATGGCAACAATCTAGATATCCTGATGATAAAACAAAATTCAACCGACTGAGTAATCAATTAAAGAAACGCATACAGGAAATTAAAAATGAATCAATAAATAGATTCCTTAACAATCTAACAGCTGATAAATCTACTGAGTATTCCCTTTGGAAAGCAACCAAAAGAATAAAAAGACCAATAATTCAAGATCCACCGCTGAAAATGGCGAATGGTAAATGGGCCAGAGGATCTAAACAAAAGGCTGATCTTTTTGCGGATCACCTGGCGAATGTATTCAAGCCATTCCAACGAACTACAGCCACTGATAACATTACCCTTACAGAGAGAGATGACGAACAAGAAATTCTACCTGTTACTCTAAAAGAACTTAGGAGCACAATCAGACACAATCTCAATGCGAAAAAAGCACCAGGATACGACCTTATAAATGGTCGGATTATGAAAGAACTTCGAGACCTAGCATCACTCAAGTTACAATACATAATAAATGCATGCTTTAAGCTGAAGTATGTACCCACACATTGGAAGATTGCTGAAGTAATCGTTATCCCAAAACCAGGAAAGCCACCTACAGAAGTAGCATCATACAGACCGATATCATTGCTACCAATTATGTCAAAAGTCTTCGAGAGACTGTTTTTAATAAGGCTTATGCCAATTATACAAGAAAGGGAATTAATCCCGTCACATCAATTTGGCTTCAGGAATAAGCACTCTACAATAGAGCAGGTACACCGCATCACCAATATAATAGAAAAAGCTCTTGAAGAGAAAAAAATATGTGCTGCAGTCTTTCTCAATGTTGCACAAGCATTCGACAAAGTATGGCACAAAGAACTTGAATACAAACTATGCAGAGATTTGCCAACGCAGTATTTTAGATTAATTAAATCTTACATTACAGAAAGATATTTCCGAGTCCGCCATGAAAAAGAGTATTCCGAATTAAGGAAAATATTATCGGGTGTGCCTCAGGGGAGTGTCCTGAGTCCTATTCTCTATTTGTTGTTTACTCGGGACATTCCACAGGACGAGGATACAACAACGGCCACATTCGCGGACGACACTGCAATACTTGCAGTTGATGCAAACATTAGCAATGCTACAGAAAAGTTACAGAGTGCAATAGATAGAGTGAGTTACTGGACCAACGTTGGCGTATCAACCTTAACGAGACAAAATCCACCCACATAAATTTCACGCTCAGGAAAACAAACAATTTACCTATCCTAATCAATGAATCGATTATATCGTACGCAAATACGGCTAAATACATGGGGATGACCCTGGATGCAAAACTGAAATGGAAGGAACACATCAAAAAGAAAAAGGAAGAACTTAACATCAAATACAGAAATCTGTACTGGCTCCTCGGCCGCAACTCGGAGCTTTCAGTTCAGAATAAGATCTTGATCTACAATCAAATACTTAAACCTGTCTGGATGTACGGAACCCAAATATGGGGATGTGCAAAGAAAACTAATATAGAAATAATCCAATCATTTCAGAATAAGGTACTGCGCGTATAGTAAACGCCCCATGGTACATACGGAATAATGACCTACATCATGACTTACACATTAACCTGGTCAAAGATGTGATCAAAGAAAGTGCAATCAAATATAACCAACGTCTTTAAACACATGAGAATGTCAAGATGAAAACTGTACTAGATATAGTTAATAATGTACGTCGGCTCAAAAGGATCAAACCGTATGTGCTGGCTGAATCATATAACGTTTACCGATAAGGAACTTTATTCATTAATAATTTTTGTTCGAAATCGAACCATAATAATAGCGAGAGATCCGCGCGCGCGCACCACGGAGCGCTCTCCGTCAGCCGCTCTCATCGATTCCACAGTGCCGTATCGATAAATCGATCGACACAAAACTATGTGGCGGTCATCCGAGGGAAACAACAACACGTAACTCCAACAAACCGAAAATATTATAGTGTAAAAGGTCACGAACGACTTTAACGGAAAAAAGGTTGACGGAGTTACGTGGCTGTTCTAGAAAGATCGAGATTGACCGAGAGTAGCATCTCTATAAAAGCCCCCTCGGCGGACCGCCGCTCGCACTCGATCCTGAGCTTAACCGGTGACAGTGTGTGTATTATCAGTAACGGAAAGGTATAGCCGAAAAGTCGCTCGCTTTTCAGTTTTCCTCTGATTAACTTAATATTCGCTTACGATTCTCGCTAGCAGAACGAAAGTATCGTTTTATCGCTATTAATTTCATTATTAGCGCCTCCCGCTGCAAATTAGTTTTGCGCACTGGAGCAGCTTTCCGTAGCTCGCGGAACAGTAGTTCGTCCACCGAAACTCAATCTCTAAAATTAATTTTAGAAATTAATGTAAATAGTGTAAATAGTTAAATAAATTAAAGACATCGATACTTTTATTAGAAGCTCAAAGTTTTGAACGAAAAGTGCGTATTCTCCTTTTCTCGTGTTCCTTCTCGCGCACATTTAGTGGTCCTTCGAGCCGGATCTTCGCGACCGGCATTCTCTCAGAGTGTGAGTGGGAACCTGGTGTGCTTCTCTCGTGCTTCCGGGAGTGACCGCCTGAAAACGAAAGTGAAAAATGAATCGCGAAATTGAAAGACTACTCAACGATCAAGCCGACCTATACGGCCGCATCTCTCGTGCGTTTGAGAACTTGAAGAAGACGGGAGCCGCCAAGATCACCGAAGGTATAACCGAGGCACGTCTCCAATCGCTAGAAACAAACTGGGCCAAGTTTGAAGCGAACCACGAAAAGGTGAAGGACGTCCCTCCTGCCGTGTTAGCTCAGCATAACTACGTGACTCAAGACTTACCCGAGCTCACGGAGGAGGCCTACCTGGACCAGAAGGGTGCGTTCCTTGACTTACTGCGAGACTTCAAAGCGAAGAGGAACCCCGCGGCGCCCGTAGCAGACCTGGACTCAACGGCTTCGACGGCATCGACTCCTCAGCCGCATCATCGCACTACGCTGCCTCGGATTCAACTCCCGCACTTCTCTGGGAGATACGAGGATTGGCCAGCCTTTCGGGACCTCTTCCAGTCGATCCTCGGCCGCGACTCCGCTACAACACAGGTAGAAAAATTACACTACCTTAAGACTTGTGTTAAGGGTGAAGCGGAATCACTCATTCGTAATTTCTCCACGACGGACGAAAATTACGAGCGAGCGTGGACTGCATTGAGTGATTATTATGAGAACAAACGGTTGTTAGTGCGCGCATACCTCGCGAACTTTCTCTCATTGCAGAAAATGAAGAACGAATCAGCTACCGAAATGCGAAAAATTTTCCATTGCATCCGAGCGACGGTAAATTCATTAGACGGTATCGGTCGGCCAATAACTAGTAGCGAAGATCTTTTCGTCTATCTGACAGTCGAACTCCTCGACCCGCGCTCGCGTCGCGAGTGGGAAAACGCGATTAGTGACACGACGGAACCTCCTTCTTACGACACATTGGAGCAGTTTCTCGACCGTCGGTTGCACACGCTTGAGGCGATGCTGCCCTTTAAGAGCGACAGTGCCGCGGCGAAGGCCGGAAACGGAAATCCGCAGGAAAATCCACTCGAAGCCATCTCGCGCGCAAACAGGAGAGCAGACCCGACGGCAAGCGCAACCGCTGTTCCCTCTGTCAGCGCGACCATTTTCTAATGCTGTGCGATGAGTATAAGAGGAAGACCGCCGCGGAAAGGAAGCAGCACATCGAGGCGACCAGTCTCTGTCTAAACTGCCTTGGCCGTCACAAGGTAAGTGAATGCGCCTCGAAAAAGGACTGCACTGCGTGTGGCGCCCAGCACCACACTTCAATCCACGACGCCTGCCGCGAAGCTGAGGTCGCCAAAACATCGCACTTGACCCAAAGGTCAACTGAGAAACCGACAGCCGTCCTTCTCGCTACCGCTCGCCTGCGCGTAGCTGACCGACACGGAGCCTGGCACAAAGTCCGCGCGCTCGTCGACCAAGGGTCAGAGTCGACGATCATCTCCGAGCGTCTTGCTCAAAAGCTTCGACTACCCCGCTCCCCAGCTTCCGTTTCGATGTTCGGAGTAGGGGGGCAGAAGACGGCCGTCGCCCGAGGTCGCATCGGACTATCGCTCTCTTCGCGATCAGGGGGATCAGTCATGTCGGTCGCTGCTCTCATCCTTCCCCGCCTCACCGTCTACGCCGGGGGAATCGACTCCGAAACACGCACTTGGTCGCACCTGCGGGGGTTGGAGCTAGCCGACCCCGAATTTTGTGCTACCGATCCGATAGATGTTCTTCTAGGAGCTGATATCTTCGCGACGATCTTGCAGCCAGGTCTTTGCAAGGGAGGAGCGCGGGAACCCGTAGCTCAGAATACCACCCTGGGTTGGATACTATCGGGGGCAGCAGGCGACGCCGTATCCGGACACTTAGCTCACACTCACCAGTGTAGAGTTGAAGAGGATCTCTCAACTGCCGTACGTCAATTCTGGGAGCAAGAAGAGGCTCCTTCGACTGCATCAGCTCCTTCCCATGAGGATCAGGAATGCGAGGCGCACTTCGTCCGCACGCATTCACGAAGGTCCGATGGGCGTTATATCGTGCGCCTCCCCGTCATCACTCCGCTGCCCGATCTCTCTGGGACGCGTCGCGTAGCCGAGCGAGTCCTAAAACATATGGAGGTCCGATTTACACGCGATCATTCCTTCACTTCGCTATACAAAGAATTTATGCGTCAATATGCCGATCTGGGGCATATGACGTTAGCTTCTCCTGTCGCCGACCCCACGCTCACGAGCGTCAGTTTCTTGCCGCACCACGGAGTTCTGCGGGAAGCGAGCTCCACCACGAAGCTTAGGGTCGTGTTTAACGGCTCGACTACGGTGCCTTTCGGTGAGACGCTGAACAAGCACCTAATGGTCGGATCAAATCTGCTCCCAGCTCTCTTCGACATCTTGTTGAGGTGGCGGCGACACCGCTTCGTGCTCGCCACAGATATCGAAAAAATGTACCGGCAGATCGACGTGCATCCTCAGGACCGGGACCTACAAAGAATTTTGTGGCGAGATCATCGACAGGAGGAGATCAAAGAATATAAACTCAACACCGTGACTTACGGCCTAGCATGCGCTCCTTTTCTGGCGATCCGCACTCTCCATCAGCTGGCCGATGATGAGGGAAAGGAGCTGCCTCTGGGTGCGACCGCGCTGCTGCAAGCCGTCGACATGGACGACATCCTGACTGGAGCTTCGACCATTGCCGAAGCTAAGGAGATCCAGCGTCAACTTCTTCAGGTTTGCAAGGCGGGCGGCTTCCCCTTAAAAAAGTGGTCCGCGAATGACGCCTCGCTACTTGAAGCGCTGCCCTCGGAGGACCAGCTGCAGCGCGAACCCCGGTGGTGGCAGCCTGGCGAGAGTCATTCGACGCTTGGACTTCGGTGGCACCCGAACGAAGATTGCTTCTCCTTCTCGACGAGGCTAGTGCGCGTGAGTACGTTCACCAAGAGAAACGTACTGTCTCTAGCCGCACGACTGTTCGACCCCTTGGGATGGCTCGCCCCCACCACGGTGCGTGCCAAAATCTTCCTCCAGTCTACCTGGCTGCAGAAGACCGACTAGGATACGCCGCTCTCCGCAGACAACGCGAAGCAATGGATGGAGTTCCAGGACGGACTGCCGAGCCTGGAGAATATTCGCGTTCCCCGCTGGTTGGCTAGCGACAGGGCCGACTGCAACTTGGAGGTCCATGGATTTGCCGACGCCTCGGAGAGAGCCTACGCCGCTGTCGTCTACCTGCGGACAGAAAGTAGCTGCGGAGAGGTCGAGGTAAGATTGGTAGCTGCAAAAACTAAAGTGGCTCCCCTGAAGCAGGTTACGCTACCTCGGCTGGAACTTTGCGCGGCAGCGCTGCTCGCTCGGCTGGTGGCTCACATCCACCGCATCCACCGCATCCTCGGAACCGGGAAAGCGCCTCTCCACTTATGGTCGGACTCCACCGTAGCTCTCGGCTGGATCCGAGCGCACCCTGCTTCCTGGAAGACGTACGTGGCGAATAGAGTGAGCGAGATCCAAACATCTCTACCCGACGCCTGCTGGCATCACGTCCCCGGGCGGGACAACCCCGCTGATTGCGCATCACGCGGCCTGGCGCCGAGTGATCTAGTCAGCCACCCGCTTTGGTGGCACGGACCGTCGTGGCTCAAGTCAGAGTCTGGACCTTGGACACCGCTGCCAGGCGACGTCGACAGCAGCGAGCTTCCGGATCGCCGTACTCGGAGCTATGCCACCGCCACCGCAAAGGAAGACGTGGAGCCTACGTTGTTGACGGGATGCTCCTCCCTGCACCGACTGCTTCGCATCACGGCTTGGTGCCGCCGCTGGCTGCTCCTCTACAGGGAGAAGCGAACACCCGGCTTTGGCCGCGCCGCAACCTCCGCTCCGGAAATCCTCAGCTCCGCCGAAATAGAAGAGGCACGCGTGGGCTGGATCCGCGTAGTACAAGCTGCACACTACAAAAAGGAATTAGTAGCGATTAAGAGTCGCGAGCCCTTACCACAACGAGGAACTCTCAGCAAGTTGAGCCCGTTCCTGGATGAGCAATCCGTGCTCCGAGTCGGCGGGAGACTGAAGCACGCCCTCCTCGCCCTTGACGCTAAGCACCCCGTTATCCTGCCCGGAAAGTCGCACTTTAGCAAGCTTCTCATAGAAGCCTTCCATCGACGGACATTGCACGGCGGAGTCCAACTGACGCTGGGATCGCTCCGACAGGAATACTGGATTCCTCGGGGCAGAGCGCTCGTTAAGAGCTACATCCACCGATGCGTGACGTGCTTGCGATGGCGGGCGGCAGTGCCGCAACCCCTCATGGGAGACCTTCCGCCAGCAAAAGTGACACCAGCGCGCCCGTTCTTCAACACCGGAGTGGACTACGCTGGACCTGTGTGGTTGCGGACCTCCAAGGGGCGAGGGCACCGGGCGTCCAAAGCCTTCCTGACTATATTTGTCTGCCTTAGTTCCAGGGCCGTACATCTAGACGTAGCATCAGACTACACTTCCGACGCCTTCATTGCAGCTCTCCGCCGTTTCGTTGCTCGACGTGGACTGTGCCGGTCCATCTACAGCGACTGCGGCACGAACTTTGTGGGTGCTGACGCTCAGCTAAAGGCGCTATTCTCCGCCTGCAGCCGAGAGGGGCAGCGGATTGCTGCGCATCTCGCCGAGGAGCGGATTGAATGGCATTTCAATCCACCAGCAGCCCCCAACTTCGGCGGAATCTGGGAAGCTGCTGTGAAGGCTACGAAGCACCACCTGCGCCGCGTAATCGGCGACACGACATTAACCTACGAGGAGATGGCCATGCTGCTCTCGCAGATTGAGGCATGCCTCAATTCACGCCCCCTTCAGGCTTTATCGGATGATCCAGAGGACCTTGCTGCACTGACTCCCGGCCATTTCCTCATTGGTTCAGCTCTCAACGCCGTCCCTGAGCCATCCTTGGCAGACGAGCCTACGTCGCACCTCTCTCGCTGGCAACTGCTCCAGCAGATGAGAGATCATTTTTGGACTCGCTGGTCCAAAGAATACCTCAATGCACTGGCACACCGCCCCAAATGGCTCCGGGTAAGCGAGGAGGTCAAGGTCGGTCGCCTGTGCTTACTGCGCCACGAGACTACTCCGCCGAACAAGTGGCCCCTTGCCCGAGTCGAGAGGCTACATCCAGGGAAGGACGGACACGTACGGGTCGTCGGTATACGCACCGCTACGTCAAGCTTCACTAGACCAGTGAATAAGCTCGTCCTCCTCCCCTACAGCTCCGAGCCTACAGATTCGTAAACGATTTTCTACTACCGTAAAAAAAAAAAAAAAAATTCTTTTTGTACTCCTGCCATCCTTGGTAATTATCACAGATTATTAATTAAATTATTGCGCAAGAAATTCCTGTGAAACTTTAGACAACAATGTGTTAATCGCACGACGCTCTCGAATTCTTTAATTAGTATAGCGAGCGTCAATCTATCACCGTCAACGCCCTCCAAGGGAGATTACTTACCCGACGGAGAGGCGCGCGGCGTGTCTCCGCGCCGCCGGCGAAAATGTTCTCGTTCCTTCTGCGACCGAGAGCCTCCACCGGTACCGGGGAGTTAGCCGACCAGACCCCCTTTCGCCACTGGTCACTCACTAGTCATTTAGCGAACTCCACCAGCACTCACTTCACTCGAAGCAGATGACGACACATCACTCTCCAACAAGTATCGTGCCCGGCTATCGCGACTCAACGGGGAAAACTGTGAGGCTAATCAGCTGATCGCTCGACTCGCGAAAAGGATGGAATGCGCATTCCATTCAAGCCGCCGAGCGCCGTGTGCTCAAGCACGTGCTAACCGCGTGGTCACGAATCGAGATATTAAGGGGCATTCATAAGAGCGGTAACCTCGACATCGTAGGTTTCACCATACGAGGCGGGCGGAATGTTCGAAATCGAACCATAATAATAGCGAGAGATCCGCGCGCGCGCACCACGGAGCGCTCTCCGTCAGCCGCTCTCATCGATTCCACAGTGCCGTATCGATAAATGGATCGACACAAAACTATGTGGCGGTCATCCGAGGGAAACAACAACACGTAACTCCAACAAACCGAAAATATTATAGTGTAAAAGGTCACGAACGACTTTAACGGAAAAAAGGTTGACGGAGTTACGTGGCTGTTCTAGAAAGATCGAGATTGACCGAGAGTAGCATCTCTATAAAAGCCCCCTCGGCGGACCGCCGCTCGCACTCGATCCTGAGCTTAACCGGTGACAGTGTGTGTATTATCAGTAACGGAAAGGTATAGCCGAAAAGTCGCTCGCTTTTCAGTTTTCCTCTGATTAACTTAATATTCGCTTACGATTCTCGCTAGCAGAACGAAAGTATCGTTTTATCGCTATTAATTTCATTATTAGCGCCTCCCGCTGCAAATTAGTTTTGCGCACTGGAGCAGCTTTCCGTAGCTCGCGGAACAGTAGTTCGTCCACCGAAACTCAATCTCTAAAATTAATTTTAGAAATTAATGTAAATAGTGTAAATAGTTAAATAAATTAAAGACATCGATACTTTTATTAGAAGCTCAAAGTTTTGAACGAAAAGTGCGTATTCTCCTTTTCTCGTGTTCCTTCTCGCGCACAATTTTCCTACACACGTGTAACCATAGTAAGATAGATAAATCATTAGTCGATCTTGTGTAGATTGGTAACGATTGCTTATTTAATTTTTTAAAAAAAATTTGTTTTGGGGACATATTTTGCGGCAATAAATTAAAAAACTCTTGCACTTCTCGTGAATTTGGTATCGAATGTACACTATTATCTACAAAAATATATATGAGGTAAGAGTTACAATAATAATACATATACATACATTAATAACATTATGTGTTATCATAACTATCTACTGTGTAGATAATCCAGTAAAGTCAAGTAACAGTATCTAATATTACATTAGTGTTACAATTTCCTACTCAACAATGTCACATACAACAATACAACATGTATTCTTTATACTTTAATTACATAATACACTTTTTATAATATATTTTTTATTGTTTTGTAATATATTTCATAAAAATAAAATCTGCAAAGGAAGAAAGTCAGAAAGTAAGATTCTCTTTATTTTTATTAATTGTTTTTTTTTATGTATATGTCAGCACAGATAACATAGTAAAAAATTATATGAGAATTAGAACCTTACTTTCTGACTTCCCCGCATAATTTTATAAATGGTTAAATAGAAATTGCATTTCTAACCTCTTTTATCCATATATCAAATCAACCCATTTTCTTCAAACGGCGATCCATTTTCGTTACAAATAAACACGTGTACATCTTCAATTAATTCCGCTATTTGGGCAATATTTACTGTAAAATGAATTGCTAAATGACAAAAATTGTTTTATACTAGTCAGAATTATATATTGTTACGTCCGCGGGACGATATATCGATAACGCGTGCGACACAGCTATTCGGCTTTCACGAATCGCGTCGTAAACAATTATAACACTTAATTGATGGAACACAATAACTTTATTAAAACAAGATTAACACTAAGAACGTAATAATAAATTGAATTAAACAGAGCCGTCAGAAATACGCGTCCGCACCGTATGACAGCTAATTCTAATCTCCCAAAATGTCCATCGTTGTTTCTAAACATTCCTCCTTGACAACGAACCCGGAGACGATCTTCCCATTTTCGAAAGGCATAACATCGCGATATCATTCAGGGCCGTAACACTGCCCTCCTTTTTCAAAATTGTCGTCCCGACAATTATAAACACTTAAAGGAGATATCGGCTCATTTGATGCTCCAGGGACCACGGCGTTCCTTGTTCTACCTCGAGCTGCTGCTCCGAGTTACCGAACAACGTCGTTACAGATCCCAACATTATAGTCCAGGCATTTTCAGCGGACTTCTTCTTGATCCTCTTCATATAGGAAATGGCCAGTCTCCATGACGAAGATTCTCGTTGAAGAACCCAACGCCATATAAGCTTCCTCTTCTGCAGCTTTAATATCAGTAGATAGATAGGGACAGTTCTAATCCAGGTCCTCTGAGGGGGGCGCGGGGCGCGGGGGTATCTCGGCGGCGCGGGGGCTGACGTCACGCGGGCGGGGGACGCTCGGTATCGTCGAAGGGGGGGGGGTCCTGAACGTGATATTCGGCTGTTTAAACAACAAATAGATGGAATTATCTTTTTCCTATTTTTTTTGATATTTTTTATGAGGGATCTTGGGTCCGACGTGTCAGGGCATAGGTTTTGGTAGGTGTAAACTAAAGTTCTTGCAAGGAGAAGGATAGGAGAGAGGAACAAGAGAATGAACCAATTTTATATTATAATAATTGTTTTATTTTAAAAACGTGTGTGTATGTGTTTATTACAATGTGTGTGTGTGTGTGTGTGTGTGTGTGTGTGTGTGTGTGTGTGTGTGTGTGTGTGTGTGTGTGTGTGTCTTAATAAAAGTATATAAAATATAAAATATAAAATATAAAATGTACATGTTCCGGAGCAGGGACCTCTGTAACAAAATGTTTATTAATATTGAATAGATTAATTAATAAACTAATTTAATAAAATTTAAAAGGATACTTACAGTTCCAATTTTCCGCCCCAAAGGGAGGGGCGACCTCCAGGTAGGGCTCCATTCCGAATAATTGCCGCAGACAAAAGGTGTCTTCTGGATCCACAAAAAAATAACCCGCGTCCTCCTCCTCCTCCTCCAAGCCCCACAACACTTCATCACGCTGAATTATTTTGAAGTCACCCCACAACCGATCCAAATCCTCCCTTATTTGCTGCCGCTCCATCTGCACCCATCCCCGGTGGCGGACGCTAGCGACAAATTTCGTTAAGCCTCCTCTAAGAAACTGGAAAAAAACACTATATTATATATGTTTAAAAAAAAATATTTAAAATATTTTATTAAATACTTACAGCAGCCGGTATCGCGTGGTGCAAGAAATCAATTTTGGTTGGCATTATGCACTTTCTTAATTTTAAGCACTTTTACTCTCTAACTGCACTGTGCAACGGTTTGAGACTTTGTGAGAGCACAATGAGTGGACATCCTCTCGGAAAAAAAATTTTAAAGTAGGGATGTATATCAGAAAGAGAAGAAAACTAGAGAAGAAAAACAAACCATGTTTTGCAGGTAGCGCATCTTTGCGCAGTACTTTAGCACGAGAGAGAACGCGAGAGATAGCGCGAAGGGGAAGAGAGAGATGAGAGGAATTATTTTCTAAAATGAAATAGGCATTTTTAATATTAATATAAATGTTTATTAATAAATGTGGGTATTATCAGGATGCGTTCCTCCACAAAAATTTTCTTTTTCTTTCAATATATCGGCTATCTCCAACACATGTTGTTCCAATTCCGCAACGTATTTCTCCTGAGTTGCCATTATAACTACTTATAACACTTAAATAATTTTTAAAATTCACGTTTAATTTTTATGTAGACGTATCAGCGCCGATATTCGGCAGCTTTGTGCTCTTGCTCCTCTGTCCAGCAGCAAAAAATCCAGCGATAAGGAAGGGAGATTATCTTTCTGAGATGCAATAAAATGCTCGATACACATATAAACACAGAGAGAAGAAAAGATTAGACAAAATATAAGGAAGATGGAAGCGCGTCAAACCGTAGTACGTGTTTGAAAGCGCGTCAAACCATAGTACATGATTTGAAAGCGCAGACATCGGTGAAAAAAGTTGAAAAAAAGTATAGCGGTTATTTTCTTGTGTCAGAAGTGTCAGTGGCATAGTAGTGAGTAAAAAAGAAATGGAAAATAATTTTGAAGCAATATTAGATGAATCGTCCGACGAAGATCACGCGTTGTCGGATGACAGTGATTATATTAGTGATCGCAGTGAGGACCTTACAGATTATGACGATAAGATAGTGCCTAATTCGCAAATCCTTGCGCTAAATGGACGTACAAAAGTTTGCGCCATATACTTTTACTATTCAACGGGTGGTGCTTTAGCTTTATGTGCTTCGTGTATGATCTCTATTCAAGACTTCGAGCACATGTATGCTGTTCGAAAGCATGTGATTAGATCGCACGATGCAGTGAATGGTCGATACTGTGCAAATTGTAGGGATTCATTGTATATAATAATGTGTGATATGTGCTTAGTTTGTACGCAGTAAAAGTAGAAAAAAAAACATGGAAAACATCGAACAGAACGAACGCGACCTGTTGGAGCGATCCCACCAAGTCACTACCTTGAGCGAATATTTTGCATGGCTGCAGCGTTGCGAAGAGTTTATCGAACAGCTCGAAGAACGCAGCCGTGTCAAGCGTCCACGACTCTCGATCGGAATTCGACAATCTTTGGTTGCTAGAATCGCGCGACTCGAGAGTGCAAAGATTCGATTACAGACAAGGTTTATACCTAGTGGTGGTAATTATAGTGGTGAAAATAACGCGGGAAGACTCGTTTGGCGGGAGATTGATACGGCATTCAAAAACCGTATACTGACCGGTGCGGTAATAAACAATAATTACATCGAACCTCGTCAATTTCTCGAGAATGCCAAAGACATTGTGCTCGAACACGTGCAGAAAATGATACAAAGACACATTAATGTCAAAGTGAACATTGTGTTTAATGGTGAGTTTGTGTCCGGTGATAAACACGCCAACAAAAGTGTCAATACGAGAAACTATGAACTCTTCCGCACATCCGATTTACACGAGTGGTACGAGCGCCGCGTTATCGAGCCCACGCTAGCATCGCTCGAAGAATTCCAGGAACGCGATAGTGGTTGGGCATTGTCGCGAATAATTAATTTAACTATAAATATAAACAAATATAATCCAATGCACGCGGGATGCTATATTGAATTACCGCGAGAAATAATGATAAAAAGAGCGGTGATAAATGTGCAATCCGAAGACAATGCGTGTTTCGCGTGGGCGGTGGTCGCTGCTCTATATCCCACCGAAAGTCACGCGGAAAGAAGCTCTCGGTATCCACACTATTCGACGGTGCTGAATCTCCAGGACATTGAGTTCCCAGTGACTGTGAATCAAATTAAAAAATTTGAACTCACCAATGACATTTCAATAAATGTATATAGTATTGAAAAAGAGAATAACATTGTTCCGATACGTCTCAGTGAAGAGAAGAAAAAAAAGCATGTCAACTTGTTGCACATGCAAGATCCGCGAGATAACAGCGTTGGACATTTCGCGTGGATAAAAAATCTCTCCAGGCTCGTAAGCTCGCAACTGAGCAAACACGATGGTCAAAAATATATCTGCGATCGGTATGTATACATGTAATAAATATGTAATATATAAATTTTATAAATCTTTGAATAAAAGATAAAATGTGATTTTTTTTTTTGCAGATGTTTGCACTACTTCCATTCGAACGACAAGTTGCACATGGTTGACTGTGGGCAGATGAACGACTGCGCTATCCGGTTACCGAGCGATGAGAACAAGTGGCTCGCGTTCAACAACTTTAATCGGAAAGAACGGCTTCCATGCATCGTATATGCCGACTTGGAATGCATTTTGGTGAAGACGGATAAAGAGGAAGAAGAAAAAAATTTATATCAGCATCACAAGGTATTTAGTATCGCGTATTATGTACATTGTTCATACGACGACTCGTTATCCGTGTATCATTCTCGTCGTAGCGCCGATTGCGTTTCGTGGTTCGCGAAAGAACTTAAAAATTTAGCACAGCGTGTAAAAAATATTTTAACGACAAATGTCCCCATGGTAAATTTGACATCGGATGAGTGGGGAAAATTTCACAGCTCGACGCATTGTCATATACAGGGTGGGGCATTTATAGTGACGCGGGCGTATTTCTCGGAAACGAAGCGAGATATTAAAAAATGTTTCAGACAAAAGTTGTAGGGTTCCATGAGGGGCATAACACCGTGACCTTGGATTATTCTTGGAATGCGATTTTAAAGGTCATTTCGAGGTCTACTTGATTTTTTTAAATGGGAGGGTGTACTTTTTCTTCCGGAAATGAAAAGAGCGTTCAATTTCGAGTCTAAAAGTACTAGTACACTTATGACCTTAAATTGATAGGTGATGAGATATTTCAAAAATAAGATAACAGATATCCGTTCTCTACATTACCTGGGATCAACGACGTAAACAACAATGAAAACAATCTGATGTAAGCAAACGGAGGTTTATTATTCAAAATTTAAACAATTTTATTCCAGTAAATGTTCGAAATGATGGCCATTAACTTCGATACATTTCCGAAAACGTTTTTCAAAAGAATGCTGAACTTTTATTAAAGTGTCTTCATCGATACTCGCACAGGCATTGATAATCCGTTGACGCATATTCTCAGGTGTAGTCGGTACTTCTTGATAAACCTTATCTTTTATGAATCCCCATAAGAAAAAGTCTGGAGAAGTGAGATCCGGAGAGCGGGCAGGCCAATTAACAGGCCCTCTACGTCCTATCCATCGACCAGGATAATCTCTGTCTAATATTTCTCGAGCTGCAGCTGCATAATGAGATGGACAACCATCGTGTTGATACCACATATTCAACCGTTCTGCAATAGGTACGTCTTCAAGCAATTGTGGTAGTTCTTGGTTTAAAAAGTTTCTGTACTTCGGTCCATTGAGCGCACCTTCAATAAAGTACGGTCCAATTATCCGATTTCGGTGAATACCACACCAAACATTTACATTCCATTGCCGTTGACGCTCTACTTCCCGTAACCATCTTGGATGTTCTAATGCCCAGTAATGCATATTATGTCGATTAACTTGACCATGATTAGTAAACATCGACTCATCAGAAAATAATATGTTAAAAAAGTTGTTGTCTTGTATTTGCAGTAGAGCCCATTGACAAAATTCGACACGATTTTCAAAATCATCTCCATGAAGCTCTTGGTGCAAACAAATGTGATATGGATGGAATTTGTGGCGCTTCAGTATTCGAAGAACACTTCTTCGAGAGATTCCCGAATCACGTTCAATTTGACGGGAACTTACTTGTGGATTATCGGCCACTGTAGCTAATACAGCGATTTCCGAATTCTCTCCAGTAATAGTTCTCATTCGATGTCGTTTTTTCATTGCAACACTTCCCGTTTCTGAAAACAACTTCACAACTCGTTGAAAACTCCTAGTGGATGGCTGCCTTCTTTCAGGATATCGTTCTGCGTATAAGTTGCATGCTACTCTGGCGTTCTTATGTGCTTCACCATAAATGTAAATCATATCGATCTTTTCAGCAACCGAATATCGAATATCCATGATTTAAAAGTAATAATCAATGAAGTAATAATTGAATGTGAAAATGTTCTAACTGAGGATATTTCCCGTGACGTGATGCGAATACTCTAACTATTAGAATCGTAAATTTTGAATAATAAGTCTCCGTTTGTTTACATCACGTGGAACCGTACATAGTGAATGTGAAGGTAATACTATGCTTTCTTCATAACAATAACAAAACATTTATTTGGACGACATTCAACACAACCTCTTCTCACAAAATACACATACACACACCGTTCCTTACAGTGTAGAGAACGGATATCTGTTGTCTTATTTTTGAAATATCTCATCACCTATCAATTTTAGGTCATAAGTGTACTAGTACTTTTAGACTCGAAATTGAACGCTCTTTTCATTTCCGGAAGAAAAAGTACAC
The DNA here is from genome assembly GCA_963971435.1 of Lasius platythorax. Lineage (NCBI taxonomy): Eukaryota > Metazoa > Arthropoda > Insecta > Hymenoptera > Formicidae > Lasius > Lasius platythorax. Next base: position 13,542,664 of record OZ020546.1, read on the forward strand.
CCTCCCATTTAAAAAATCAAGTAGACCTCGAAATGACCTTTAAAATCGCATTCCAAGAATAATCCAAGGTCACGGTGTTATGCCCCTCATGGAACCCTACAACTTTTGTCCGAAACATTTTTTAATATCTCGCTTCGTTTCCGAGAAATACGCCCGCGTCACTATAAATGCCCCACCCTGTATGTGAAAAACCATTCGTACAAGACGATACACGCGTACGCGATCATTGCCATCTGACCGGACGATACAGGGGTCCCGCGCACTCAAATTGCAATCTAAATTATAAAGAATCTTTTTGTATTCCAGTAGTTTTTCACAATTTATCAGGTTACGACGCGCATTTCATTATCGAGGATATAGCTACAGTGTTCGAAGGGGAAATCGAGTTACTTCCGATAACGAAAGAAAAATATATTTCATTTACAAAAACTGTTAAATTGGCAAAAGAAAATTCGAAAAATCATATCAAATTACGTTTTATCGATTCATATAAATTTCTTGCTACAAGTCTCGACAAATTGGCATCGTTTTTGGATAAAGACAAACTCAAAATTTTAAAATCTAAATTTCAAAATTTATCGACAGAAAATTTCAATTTATTGACACGGAAGGGTGTTTTTCCGTACAAATACATTGACTGTGTCAACAAGTTGCAAGATACGCGTTTACCGCCGCGCGAATCATTTTACAGTTCTTTGACCGGTGACACAGTATCCGAGAGCGATTACGCGCACGCCGAAAACGTTTGGAACCGATTCTCCCTTCGAACGCTAGGCGAATATAGCGATCTGTATTTAAAAATTGATGTCTTGTTATTAGCAGATATTTTTGAAAATTTCCGCGATAGTTGTATTAAAAGTTATGGTCTCGACCCAGCGTATTACTATACTCTTCCGGGATACACGTGGGATGCTATGCTAAAACATACGAAAATTACGTTCGAATTACTTACAGACATCGATATGATCATGTTTATCGAACGTGGTATACGCGGCGGGCTGAGTCAATGTTCAAACAGATACGCGCACGCTAATAACAAGTACATGCAATCGTACGACCCATCGAAACCATCATCGTATCTTATGTATTATGATGTAAATAATTTGTACGGATGGGCAATGTGTCAGCCATTGCCTTATGCAGATTTTCGATGGGTCGACGACATATCTAATTTTGACATATCATCAATCGCGCTCGATTCGCTTATAGGCTATATTCTCGAAGTAGATTTAGAATATCCGCAGCATCTTCACGACACGCACACTGACTTACCGTTTTGCCCGACACGCGACAAGCCACCCGGTAAGCGGGAGGCCAAGCTACTCGCGACTCTGTACGATAAGAAGCGTTACGTGATACACTACCGCAACCTGCAGCAATGTACGCGTCACGGTCTTCGTATCGTAAAGATACATCGCATATTACAATTCGCTCAATCCACATGGCTCCGCGGTTACATTGAACTTAACACACAATTTAGAACTGAAGCAAAAAATAATTTTGAAAAAAATTTATATAAATTGATGAATAATGCGGTATTTGGAAAAACAATGGAAAATGTGCGTAATCGTGTCGATGTAAAATTATTAACAAAGTGGGACGGACGATACGGAGCAGAGGCAATGATAGCGAAACCAAATTTTCACAGTAGAAGCGTCTTTTCAGAAAATTTAATTGCCGTAGAATTACGGAAACTTGAAGTGAAATTCTATAAACCAATCTATGTCGGCATGTGCATACTCGATATTTCCAAAACATCTTTGTACGAATTTCATCACGAGTATATGTTACCGCTGTATCGTGACAAATGTCGGATAATGTACACCGACACAGATAGTCTAATATACCATATTAAATGCGAAGACGTATATGAAAATTTGAAACAAGGTATTGCCAAATTTGATACGAGCGATTACGCTGCGGATAATGCGTACGGTATACCGCTTGTGAATAAAAAAGTACCGGGTCTAATGAAGGATGAAAATAACGGCGCGGTAATGACCGAATTTGTAGGGCTCAGAGCAAAAATGTACGCTTTGCGAGTAAATGGCAAAAATGATACAAAAAAAGTAAAAGGTGTTAAGAGTAACGTTGTCGCGAGAACGATAACATTTGACGATTATACACGGTGCCTGAATGACGTAATTGAAATGACGCGACAGCAGTCTTGTATAAGATCAAAATTACATAAAGTATACACCATTTGCGAAACGAAAATTGCTCTGAGTCCGCACGACGACAAGCGGTATATCGTACCTGATTCGACCGACACATTACCATGGGGACACTATAAGATATAAATGTAATTACATAACATTATTAGTAACATTACAGTAAATACATTATATTACATCATATTACATTTACGTTGTAAATGTAATATGATGTAATATAATGTAATGTGTTTGTGTGTGTGTTTAATATATTATAATGTAATGTGTGTGTAATATAATATTAATAAAGATAGAATATTAATAAAGATTTTTTTTGTATTTCATATTTCATATATTGTAACGATTATTGGACAGGATGTATTAATAAAAGATTTTGTATATCGTCATATTTCAAATATTTTATATATATGTTGTACACATTGTATATTTTTCCATAAATTAAAAAATAAATACAATCTGTATGAATTAAATCACATTGTCCTTATGTGTCCAAGAATTGTGCGAATTGTCAAATCCCAGCCATTTCACGTAAACTTTGTCACCTCTTCTGCGCAATACTTTCTCCACGAGATACACGTCCGGATAATTCGCGCGATGCAACTCGTGCTCGTAGAACGCTCCAGCGACAGATTTTTTGCGATAATCCTCGAGTAGATAGCTTGCGGGATTAGTATGCTGCACTTTAACAATCTTAAACACCTCGGTTGTCCAATTTGGCGTGTAACCTTTCTCGAAAAGTGTCTTGTACTTGCTAACGCGTACCGGGTCACCTACTTTGAACTTTGCCAGACCCGCAATATTTACGCGATTGTACACGGTAGCCAAGAGTCTTTCAGCAATCGCGGGGATAACGTCGACGGGTCGCATCGTTCGATGCTTGCGCGCGTTGTAATCCGATATGAGTCGCGGCAACGCGTCGATCCACTTGTATGTTCCGTTTAGCGTAAACATCTTCCACATATCGTTCTTCAGCGTGCGATTGAATCGCTCGACGACCGATGCCTTCAACACCGAATATGTGGAATAGTGATTGATGTCATGTTTTCGCATAAGCCGTTGCACGTCAGCGTTGTAAAATTCCTTCCCCATATCGGTTTGTATGTTTCTCGAACATCTCTTGCTATCTCGAATTATTTCGGTGATAGCGTCAGCTGTCTCGCTTCCACCTTTACTCTTGAGTGGTACAGCCCATGCGTGCTTGCTCAACACATCGATGACGGTGAGTATGTAGTGGTAACCTCTGTTGAAACGGGAATACGGACGCATCTCGACGATGTCAGCTTGCCACAGGTCATCGTATCCCCGCACTATGACGTGTCTTCGGGGAAAATTTTTTCTCGCCGGTGCATGCAGTTCGTTCACCAACTGCCGTTTCTCTAAACTATGTTGTTTTTTCGCTTCACTGGTTTTTCTCGATCGCCGTTTGTTGTCATTGTTCATTTTATCACTCATTTCCGTTCGTAGCCGTTCTTTACCCGTTCTTGATCCGTTCGATAGCCGTTCGTAGCCGTTCTTGTGTTGTTCACTTCCGTTCTTTACCCGTTCTTGATCCGTTCGATAGCCGTTCGTAGCCGTTCTTGTGTTGATCACTTCCGTTCTTGACCTATTCGAAAATCGTTCTTGACCCGTTCGCAGCCTTGTTCACAGTCGTTTCTGACCCGTTCGTAACCGTTCCTGACCCGTTCGTAGCCGCTATTGACCCGTTCGCAACCGTTCTTGAGTTGTTTGTAGCCTCGCATGTAGCCGTCGATGACTTGTTCATAGCCTCGTTCGCAGCCCTGCTTGAGATGTTGGTAGCCTCGTTCGAAGCTGCTGCTAGGCCGTTCGCAGCTGTTGCTAGGTCGTTCACTACCACTCATTCTAGTTAGATAGCAGTTCGATAACCCTTCGCAGCTGTTCGATAATTGTTCGTAGCCGTTCGATAGCCCTTCGTAGATGTTCGATAACCGTTCGGTAGCCGCTCCTAACCCGTTCACTGCTACTCATTCAGGTTGATAGCCGTTTCTGAGTTAGCCGCACGTCGAAGCTCGTTTATCGCAGTCTGTAACGCTCGCACGTCCTTCTCGAGCGCAGTCAGCCTCTCATCTAATTTTTTCTGTTGATGCCTCAACGTTTTAATGCATTCCTCCAGGTACAGTTTATTGACGGCATCGGTGTCAGCCTCAGGTTGCGCTACACGGCGAATCTTGCGCGATCTCGCACCATAGTCCGTAGCGACGCGACACAGAGCGTTTTGGTGCACATAACTTGTCACCAATCTACTCAAATGATTACTCTCTGCTGCATCATTTCTCTGTTCGAATAATCCAAACTTGTTGATAGGCATTTTTTCGATGTGAGTGACGCCGATCGACTGATTAGTTTTGTCGAGACACCGTTTAATTTATAATAATGCCAACTTCGCGAAGTTCCTCGATGATTGACAGGATCTCGTTGTCATGAGCGTTGTGGCCAGCATGGCGCGAAGCGTTGAGCAATCGTAGGCGATCCACTAACTCGTTGGGGTCATCCCAGTGCACGTAATCGATCTTATTGTCGGTTAGCGTCATCGCGCGAGGCATGAATACTCCCTTTCCAGATATTTTCTTTTTCGGTTCGATCGACATCAACGGTGCGATTATTTGTTTGTACTTGTATCCCCTGTTGCTTCTTAATTGACCTTGCGCATCATAATTGCGTTTATGCGCATTCGTCGCCAATAATATGCTTTTGTATTTTTGCATATCATCCTCCGTGTAAATAATGTCATCGGGAATTCTCTTGAAAATCAACTCGTATAATCCAGGTGTGCCAATGTACCTCACTTTGTCTATAATTATAGAGTCATCTCTGTCGATGTCGAATCGTTTGTTACCGAGCAGCATTTCATCCTTGTCGAAATAGACACCGTACACGTGATCAATCTCTTTTTTTTCATCGCCACCGAGGAGAGTGCTCATGTACTCTTGTCCCAGTGGCCCCAAGTGCTTTCGCAACATTTCTTGACCTTCCGACGTTTGTAACCTGTTTCGAACAAACGATGTTTCGAGCGAGTTGCCCGTTGTTTCGAAAACATTTTCGTTTGCAAGTGTTTCGGGTATCATAGGTTGTACGATTCTCGTTGTCGCGAACGGTGTAGAGGTTATCGGCGGTTCATCCAGTAAAGCGTCCGATTGTTTCGATGGATCAGATGTACGCGGCATCGATGAGCGATTCACGTTCAATCGTTTCCTCTTTTTCGGTGTCACATCCTCCTCCTCCTCTTCCTCCTCCCCCTCCTCCTCATACCGCTTGATGGGTAACGTTTTAATCTTCGCGTCAGTGTTACTTTCCGGCTCGTTTTTCACCGCGATCAGGCTCGAGTCGACGATCTTTTGTAGCGGTTCGATAATAGGCTTAAAGTGGGTCTTGACCGCGATATCGTCATCGATCTTACCGGTCTTCAAAGCGCGATGTTTCTTGCGGATCGATTCGCTCGTTTTCGCAATCTTCCTCGCAATCTTTTCACGCTCGCGAATATTATCGCTCTCAGCCATGTCGGTAGAGTGTCGAGCGCTCGCGTTTCACCCCTCTCGACAGAATACTGGGCAACAACTAATCGTTTTGTGGAATCGCGAACACGTTAAATCCTGTTCTGTATCGCCCGTTCGTAAGCGAGCTGTCCTTGTCTATCACTAGAAATCCATACTTTTGCTGCCAACAAGTACGACATAATTCACTGAAATCCTCGTACGACATATCGGTATTCACATGATCGTTGTACACATGTTTCAAGTTGGTACCGTCCTGTTTAAACATGATCAGCAGGTTCGCGTTGTCGCGTATAAGATGTTTTGGTATTCTCGCGTACGTCTGACAGAGATAGAAGCAGTCGATGTTCGAATGGCGTCCCATTGAGAAGTACTCTCTTATCGTATCTTGCTTGTCACACGCCACATCATCGAAGACGAAAATCGAGTTTGGACGTGCCTCGCTCGGTGGAATAACGTCACTGTTATTGGAGAACGTAAAGTAGCCGATTTCGTCGATCGACGTCAACAAATTCTCCAGATACCGATATTTCGGCTGTTGCAGCGACTTCGAGTACACGTACACGTTCTCGAAACGTACACCGTGCGGACTTTCCAGTAGGCTTATCAGAACGTTGGTTTTACCGCAATTCGAAGGGCCGCAAACGATCGCGCGTATAGTAGTCGGTAGCATCGTACCGTGTCTGCGCATCTCCGCGTTGTCCCCCATCGATCGTAATCTGTCGTCGCAATTCGTCACGCGTATCGTCAAAGGTTGTCGCACGAATCTCATTTTTATACTCCCGATTGGATCGAACGCCTGCCTATATATATATAGAGGTGCGTCGAAGTGAAATCACTCAGTCTTGAAAATGTTTCTTCTTTTGACGGACAAGAGAGATATTCTCACGCTTACCGCCGAGCAGTTGCAGTTTGTGCCAAAAGCACTTTTGTTGCAAAACTTTGGTCACTACGTGCAGCTACTGTGGGACAAGCTTCCGGAACACATAAAGGTTGATTCGGAGGTTCAGCAATATCGTCGCTGTTTCGAACATTACAATCGACCGTGGCATCAAACGCACATTGACGGTCCAGCGCCGATGATAAAGGATTGCAGCGAATGTCAACAAAAATAGGTAGAGGTCTATTAAATCACGCGATAAACGCACTTCCGATCGAATTTCATATCCCTGGTTATCAGTTTTGCGGTCCGGGCACGCGTCTAGAAAAGCGATTAGCTAGAGGCGATCGAGGTATCAACCCACTGGACGCGGCGTGCCGTGAACACGATATAGCGTACTCTCGGAGTAACAATCTCGCCGAAAGACACGCGGCGGATAAGATACTCGCCAAGAGAGCGCAAACTCGCATCATTGCAAGAGATTCGACTCTCGGTGAGAGAGCCGCAGCCACAGCTGTCTGGACAGCGATGAAAGCCAAGACAAAGTTCGGTATGGGTCTGAAGACGAAGAAGACGAAGAAAAAGACGGTGAAAAAACGAATACTTCCGGCAGCGAAACGCGGCGGTCTATTGCCGATTCTACCAATGTTGGGTGCGCTGGGATCCCTGATCGGTGGAGCGGCTGGCGTAGCAAAGATGGTGAACGATGGAAAAACCGCGCAACATCAGATGCAAGAGATGCTACGTCACAATCGTGCCATGGAAGGTCACGGATTGTATCTTGCGCCATACAAATACGGACGAGGAGTCTTAACGAGAAAAAAAAAAAAAAAAAAACGTCAAAGAGACGTTAAAATTGCCGCAGGGCGTAACTACCAACATACAATTGCTGCAACTGGCAAAACGTATGTACATTCCATATTTTAGAGGTGTTTTTATGCGTGACTCATTACCGATCGGTGGTATATATCGAAATGAGAGCGGCATCGTAAATTTGGATAACACCAAAGGACCTGGTACTCATTGGGTGGCGTACGCAAAGAGAGGGAATCGCGCTATATATTTCGACAGTTTCGGCAATCTTCGACCACCGAATGAATTGGTGCGATATTTAAATGTGATGAAAATAGATTATAATCACACACCTGTTCAAACTTACGATCAGAGCATCTGCGGACAAAGGTGTTTGCAGTTTCTCCGAACGGTCGATACACGCGAATTTAAAAGACAGACATTGCGCTATTTAACTTAGTATTCGTTAAACAGTTTGGTCAACATGTCTATGACATTCACGCTGACTGGGAGGAGTAGCGTTCTCGCGGTAAACTACTTCCCCACCGTAGATTTGAGCGACGGTGAATACGAGCTCGGTCTAGCAGATTTTGAGAGTTATCACACGATATCGAACGTGAATTCCACGAATAATAAATTTTATTTTGGCAAAGATGACGCGGAAATTACGATTCCCGAGGGATCGTACGAGCTGCAAGCGATACATGAATTTTTGAAACATACAATTTCACGAAAACGTCCGCGACATGCAGTTCGTGACGACGATAAAAAACACGCTGACGACGGTGACTTTGAAGATGGAGAATGGCCGATAGTGCTCCGCGCTAATTACAATACGATGAGGAGCGAGATTAAATGCGCCTACAGAATAAATTTTAGCAAGCCTAACAACATTGGATCGCTACTAGGATTCTCGAACCGTATACTGCAGCCGCGAAAATGGTACGAGTCGAACACGCCGATTAACATTATCAACGTGAACATTATCCGCGTAGAATGTAATGTGACCGCGGGCGCGTACAGCAACGGCAAACTCGTTCATACGATACATGAATTTTCACCGAGGGTACCACCGGGATATAAGATATCGGAAACACCGGCGCACATCATTTACCTACCGATCATCGTGCGGAGCATTACGGATTTAACGTTACGTGTTGTCGACCAAAACGGACGATTACTCGATTTTCGAGGAGAAGAGATCACCATTAGATTGCACGTACGACGGCGACAGTGATAACATACGTATGCAGCGTATGAGATGCTCGTGTTGAACAAAGACGTGAGAGATAACACAATCTTTACGAGGCCAGCGACAACAACGTCGGCATTCGCTAATATCCAATCATCTGGTTGCACTAAGAAAAAGAAATTGAACGCATCAAACGTTGCGTTTTTACAATCTTTGGGATTTGCGGTGCGAAACATTTGAACGATGACTGATATTCTCAACATCGAAGACGAGCCAATCTTTGACGATCGCATCGTCAAGATCGAGACTCACGCGTACAACCCGTTTGCCAACACAACATTTGGGCACAGTGACGAGATAAGAATACCCATACAACAACAGGATCTGTATACGTTGCCACATGAGAGTTTTCTATACATCGAGGGAGAACTGAAGATAAACAACTCAGTTGAAGGATCTGCTGTGGCGCTGGGAAATAATTGTGCCGCATTCATGTTTGATGAGATTCGATACGAACTTGATGGCGTGGAGATTGATCGCAACAGAAACGTGGGAATAACAAGTGCGCTCAAAAACTATGTAACAATGACATTCGATAGAAGCATGACTATGAGTAACGCCAGCTGGACTGATCCGATTACTGTGAATGGATACTTTAATTTTTGCGTACCGCTCTACATGTTATTGGGGTTTTGTGAGGATTACAGACGCGTGGTGATTAACGCTCGTCACGAGTTGATCTTAATACGATCGCGCAACGACAACAATTGTCTGGTTGGAGATTCTGCGCTGCGACCTGAGATCAACATATTCATGATACAATGGCGAATGCCACACGTGTTGTTGAGCGAAATTAAGAAGTTGTCTATGCTGCGCGCTCTGGAAAGCGGACGCTACCTCAGCATGGGTTTTCGCTCGTGGGATCTATACGAGTTTCCGCTATTGCAGCGTACAACCAAGCATTCATGGGCCATTAAGACCGCGACTCAGCTGGAGAAGCCGCGATACGTTATCTTTGCTCTGCAAACAGGCAAGAAGAACGTCATGGCTGAGGATACGAGTAAATTCGACCACTGCAAATTAACCAATGTGAAACTCTATCTGAACTCGGAATGTTATCCGTACGACGACATGAATCTGGATTTCGATAAAAACAGATGGTCGATTCTGTACAACGCGTACACGCATTTCTCCAAAGACTATTACGGATACGCGTATCTCGAGCCGAATCTCACCCTCACAATGTTTCTACTTAACGGCCCATTCGTGATCATCGATTGTTCTCGACAAAACGAATCGGTCAAGAGCGCAACAGTGGATGTGCGATTGGAATTTGAGTGTAAGGAGAATGTGCCTGATAATACCACTGCGTACTGTCTCATCATACACGATCGCATGATCCAGTACAACCCGCTGATCAACGTTGTGCGCAAAATCACCTAAGTGTTCGCGATAACATCGAGTTTAGACAACAATTTAGAGAGAGGGGGAAGAGGAGCAGGATATAAATCAAAGTCTTGTGAGATGGTTGTCATTCTTCTCGACTGACGCATCAAAGAGAGAGATCTCATCATGTCTGTACCAACGTTTGTGGATCTGCAAGGATTCATCATCAATAATCGATTGATCGTGAAGGAGGTGGCGGTGCTGAGGAGGGGAACTGTTCTCGCACACTACATTTTTCGGAGTCCTGTACCATGGCATCTCCTTACAAAATCTGAAAAGTCTCAAGCTTTATGGTTGAGGGTGAATCATCATGGACTGCAATGGGAGGATGGAATCGTTGCGTACAGCATGGCAAAACAATTGATTACAACAGCTGTGGTTGAAGATAATGATGAAATGTCGTGTACCGTATATGTTAAGGGACGCCAGAAACGAGAATGGCTGGCTAATATGCTTGATGATAATGCGAAGGAAAACTTAATCATCGAGACCTTGGATGCTGATTACGACGATATCGAGTCTCTAAATAATCTAGATGTTAAAAATACTATGCGATGTGGAAAACATGTTAAGAATTGCGCATTACAAAATGTATTCAAAATATTTAACTGGTGGTCACAACGCCAAAAAGAATTGCAATATTTGGAAAAATAAAATATTTAAACATTAATATGTTTTATCTCTTACTACCCCTCCCCATTCTTTCCCCCGCGAGTCGTTTCTAAGAATTCTTATTTATCCGAGCGCCGTCTCTCCCTTCTTCTAAATTTCAGAGCGCTAGAAACACTCCCAGATACTCTCCCACCACATTTTTATTACTAATCTCCCCCCCCACTACTTTTGGGAAAAGAGCATCACGTATACTCTTAATTTTCTATACGATCAGTGTCACGTTAACCGCTCGTACCGATAGTCCACTTTTCACAACCTAGAGAAATGTTCTCGACTGGAAGAAGCAGTATGAATTACGTTCCGATTCAGGATGGTAAAACTTCCACAAATAAATGGAACAAGTAAGTTTCGATAAAGCATTATATATTTTATACTTTATATTTTCCTTATAATTTATTGAAATATTTTTTATAGCATTTCATCCGGGCCTCGTCATGCGGTTCGTATACTTGGAAGAAAATACGCCTTAACCTCGACTTCGTATAAATATTTAGAAATTGGAATCAGCGTTGGAGCTGCATCACATGTGGAACTGGCTCTCGGCGATAATCGAGGCAATCGAATAATATTATCTATTGAAACATGGAAATTGCTAATGCAGAAACGAGCGGACATCGAGCGACTACAATCGACTGAAACTCCATTATGGATTCGAGATATGATACTTGAAATGGTTCACATGTCTCATTCAAAAATTATAAAAATTACATTATTTAATAATTCTTTGTATATGCAACCATCGACTTTTCTACATTTATTCGACTTTGAAGATTGTATACGTCATATGTATTCATGGCTATCCGAAAATACGTATAGTGTTAATGAAAAGTTTGAAAAATTTGTAGCTGTTTTACAACGTAATGACATCATAGATCTATGCAATGCTGCAAAAGTGATACGCGAAAGTGATGCGTTTGACGGCGAATCACTCATAGATTGCGAATTATTAACATGCGCTATAAACAATATTCTTCACGATGCTTGTAATAAAATACACACTTATTAATAAACATTTATATTAATATTAAAAATGCTTATTTTATTTTAGAAAATAATTTCTTCGCACGCATTTCCATCCGCGCGCTCTCCCACCCGTAAACAGTCCCAGCTCTCATACATAGCTCCCACTCGTTGCAGTCCTTGTGGGAATGACGTCATACGGGGTCTCGAGGCGAAGCACGTTTTTCATGATGCTGGGAAGCGTCCTCGGGTAGAGAGGGAGGGAGGCTAGGGACCGCGAGAGAGCTAGCGCTTAGAAGAAAGAGATAGCGTGAGGCGTTCACAAGAGAGATATAGCGCGAGTTGCATGCGAGAAAGAGATAGCGCGGCAAATGATAAAGAGAGAGAGGAGAGGAGAGAGATAAGGAATTTTAAAATACATATTTTTTTTTACAATAATAATTTTATTTAATGTGTGTATATTTACATGTGCGTGTGTGTGTGTGTGTGTTTGTGTGTGTGTGTATGTGTGAATTTAAAATACGGATAATATATTAATAAAACTTAAATAAATATAAATAAATATAAAAGTATATAATATAAAAATAAAAAAAAGTTGTGGAGGGGGCGCGACAGTGGTGGTGGTGGTGGTGGTGGTCCCGAGGCTGGAGCAGATACACCCGCCTTGAATCCGATTGGCATGGATGGCGGGCAACAAATGTAGGACTCCTTTATAACATAGAAAAAAATATTAGCATTTTCTTAACTATTAATTTAAAAAGGGATACTTACCAATTCCTGCACATCGGAAACTACTTAAATATTTCACTTGTGTCTAAATTTTTTAATGTTTATTATTTACAAATAGGGCACAGGCTGCACGATGTTATTTGAGACACTGAGCCTCCACATTCACTGCATCTATCTTCTACAAGTAGAACGTATCTCTCAGTCTTATGTATGCGTACAGCACTAGCATGTGAAAGCGAGTCATTTACTTGCAGGAAACACGCTGTGCAAAATTTGTCACCATCAACTTCATAATAAAATGAAATGGAACACATTTTTTGAAGTTCGTCGATGTCGTGAACATCAACTCGTTTCAAAATTTTCACACGTTTCTCACTGAATTCCTCCTCATTACATTCACTATCATAATCGGAGTCTTCTAGAATCCTTATTTCATCATCGGATGATTCTTCTTCATTTCTCACATCTATTTCCATGTCTTCATTATTTTCAATGGCCTCTTCTCTATTGTCGATGACATCAGCTTCATTTTCTCCAATATTCATTTCTCCTTCTTCAATATTCATTTATACACTTTTATTTTGTTCTTCACTGCACGAATGCTAAAGACTTTTTGACACGGAGACAGACCTCTCTCCATAAGCTTTAACCCCATCCCTCTCAAAATTTCCACAATAGAATATTGTAGAAATAAAATCGAGCGTTATTCGTTTATAAATTCGAGCAGCCGAACATCGGCGCTATTTTGTTTGCACCTACGAAAACCTATGCCCTGACACGTCGGGCCCAAGATCCCTCATAAAAAATATCAAAAAAATAGGAAAAAGATAATTCCATCTATTTGTTTACGAACGGTCGAATATCACGTTCAGAACACAACCCCCCCCCCCTATCTTTCGTCGAAACCGAGCGTCCCCCGCCCGCGTGACGTCAGCCCCCGCGCCGCCGAGATACCCCCGCGCCCCGCGCCCCCCTCAGAGGACCTGGATTAGAACTGTCCGTGTCTATCTACTAATATCATCTTCAGACAAGAGGGGGAATAACTTTTGTGGACCTATCGTCCCATAAAGGACTCCCAAGTTCCTGTCTCGGCATTTGCCCTGTCTCACGGGAAAACCACAATCAAAAAATCGCGAGCGAGACAGTCTTCTTTAGAAGTCTCGAAATCCAAATAGCAATTGTCCTTTCAAAGAAGATCGGAATGTCTCATCCAAATGCGACCCTTAGTTCTTAATCTGTCAAAAGGAAACACACCACAACGAGAAATACTGCCACTAATATTATCATTACTGTTATTATTATTATTCTTTTTTATTAACATTTCCATAAAATAAACTATTTATAATGGGCCTCAGAAGTATACGATTTTTTTTAATAATTCATTGCCGCTTTTTCTTTCATAAAAAGATGATAGTCTGTCCGCATGTACTATTTCTTTTTTATGTTTTTGAGATTTTTGGATGCAGAAAACTACCTCGCTTAATCTCTTAATTATTTCATAAGGTCTCTCTCAATGACTCTGCAATTTCGGAGTTTCCCTTTCGTACGTTGAGGATTATAAAACCACACTTTTTGTCCTATTGAGAAATTAACATCCCTTGCTTTCCGATTATAAGCAGACTTAATCCTTTCTGACTTAACTTTAAGAGTTTGATGTACATTTCCCTGAATTAAATCTAATTTCTTTCTTAAATTTGAAACATTACCAGTAGTCAAATGACCTTCCTCCACGGAATTCCTCGTAATAAATCCAGAGGTAATCGTAAATTGCGACCAAAATATACTTCAGATGGAGTTACTCCAACAGTCTCATGTTTAGAAGAACGATAGGCCAACAAAAACATTGAAATCCATCGACCCCAATCTCTTTGATGTAAGGAAATAAATTTAGCAAAATAATTTAAAATCGTACGTTGCTGTCTTTCAATCTGACCATCCGATTGGGGATGTAGAGGAGTAGTTCTCGTTTTTTTAATTCCTAAAATAAATGATAATTCTTGAAAGAGTCGTGATTCAAAACATTTTCCCTGATCCGTATGTATTTCTAACGGAACACCATGTCTAGAAACAATTTGTTGTATGAAAGCTTCAGCTATGGTAACAGCCTTAATGTTTTTTATTGGAATTGCATCAACCCATTTCGAAAAACAATCTGTAATAACAAGCAAATATTTATTCCTCGAAAACGTTATCGGAAGAGGGCCTAAAATGTCCATCTGCACTCTATCGAAAGGAGCTCCCACATTATAGACCTGTAGAGGAGATTTACCTTTTCCAGAAGGACCAACCTTAGTAATACAAATAACACAGGAACGACTCCAATCTTCAACATTTGTCTTACACGTGGCCCAATAAAATATCTGACGAATTTTTGCTAGCGTCCTGTTTACTCCAAAATGTCCACCAGAAGGAGAATCATGAGCTTCTTTTAAAATTGAATCAATTTTCTTTTCTGGTACTACTATCTGAAGAAATTGATTTTCTAACGACGGCGATTCCCACTTTTTATATAAAACACCGTTTAGCACAATTAATGCGTCCCAAAGATTTCATTAAATTTTACCCGAAACTCCCTTCGCAACCATTTCCTGCCGACTAGGTCGTACTCCATTCTCTTTGCCATGCAAAATTATGGAAATGGTAGGATCTTCTAGTTGACTTTTCCTTCAATTTTCAAATTCATCCCGCTCTAAAATAATTCGACCAACTGCCTCCATTTTGTTTTCAGCATTTTTCATTTCTACTTTTTTACAATAATTACAAAGATTCTCTTCACAAGGACGTTTGGAAAGCCCATCCGCATTGCGATGAGATTTCCCACTACGATACACTATTTCGAAATCATATTGTTGTAATCGTTCCAACTGTAACGGTCCGCTTTCGCGAGTTCTGCGCGGATTCGCTCGGTCGGGATCAGGGCTCGTGAAAGGGTTTAGCAAGACAGCAGACGTGATGTAAAGTAAAAGAAAAGGTTTATACAAAATAAATTGTAGAGTGCATGTACATGTATGAATCGCGAATATTTACAGCGTGTATGTGTATTTATGACGGGTGTTCGTGAGTAGCGTTATACGCTTGTGTTTGGTCGCATGTGTGGTATGCCGAGAATATGCGCTCGATGAATACGCGTACGAATGATGCGTGTTTACAAATGTGTGAATCGATGGATGTAAGATGCGTGTGTATAGATTCGTTGTGTGCGCGTGTATAAAACGCGTAGGCAGTGTGTGCGGATAGATTCGGTGTGTATGCGTGTATAAATGCGTAACCGGTGCGTGTACAATGATTCGGTGCATGCGTGTGTATGCAGATGTGTACGATGCGTTGTATAAAGTTTTGGTGTGTGTGTGTGTATATAAATGTACAGACGAGGCGTATATAATGCTTCGGTGTATGCGTGTGTCAATATATATATAGTGCGTGTATATGGATTCGGTATATCTGTGTATATAAATGTATAATCGGTGCGTGTATGAAGGTTTAAAGTCCCGGCGTGTTTATGGTCGCGTCAGCTGTTCGGGCGCGCGGGGCGCGGGAGTGCGCGGGGCGCGAGAGCGCGTGAGAGCGCGGGGCGCGCGAGAGCGCGAGGCGCGAACGTATTGTTCGGCGCGGACGCGGTTTGATTTTCGGTCGTGTATTTTACTCGTGCTTTAGCGGTAGGATGCACTAGGATGCAACGCTTGACGAGATCGCTCGTCGGCGGCAGAGATCTCTCTACCCGTAGAGTTTTTAAGATCGTTGCAGGTGTTGGTCGGATTTTATCGAAAGTGTCGATAAAATCCGACCAACACCTGAGATCTCTCGACGGAGACTAAGTTCGCTCAACCTCCGTACTTTCGGTTTAGGGTTGTCAGGAAAACTTTCTTGCAAGGTGTGCCGCGATCACACGGCAGATACTGAGTTCGCTCAACCTCTTTTCTCTCGTCGAGAGCGTGTTCGGGATCGGATGCCAGGTACTGTACAAGTTTTTTTAAACTTTTTTTTTATAAAAGAGCCAAAGTGGCTTACAAGAATTGAGCCAGTCAAGAATGACCGTTCTACAATATTGTTTTCAAGGGATCAAAACGTAATCTACATAGCAGTACAATTATTGCCATGGTAGATTTTGAAAGTTCCAAGGAGCAGATGGAAGAAGGGTATACTATTCGTACATTAGGTCAGTAGGTTTAGTTCTTTTCAAGCGTCTCAGTCTTCCCTCAGTAGTAAGTAAGCGAGATGCTAGACGATTTGAGTGGATGATGATTAGGCGTTGCTTGTGCCTCATAGCAGCTAGCTGTTTTTCTTCATCAACAGTTTTAATTTTGAGATCGCGATGAATGTCTACATCGCAACAGTACCACGGCGCTCCAACTATATTTTTAAGCACTTTGTTCTGGAAAGTTTGAATTATTTTAATGTTAGAGATTGCACTGCATCCCCACAGCTGGATGCCGTAGGACCAAACCGGTTTGAGGATTTGGTTATACAACAGTAATCTATTATGTACAGATAGTTTAGAGCGTCTGCCAATCATCCACTCCATTTTCAAACGCAGATGATTCAACTGTCTTCTTTTAATATTTATGTGTTCCTTCCAGCGGAGCTTAGCATCAAGCGTAATCCCAAGATATTTAACAGAGTTAGAATATGGGATTACTTGTTAATTGATGGTGATCGGCAATGGAGTCTCCTTTGTAACGATCCACTCTCCGCAATCGTTTTCCCGGCCGTCATCCGCCGGAAGGCTGCCGTCCGGCGACCACCAGCCGGGCAAAATGCAGCGGCGCAATGCGCCCCGCTTAAACATACCAAAGCGCGTTCGAATCAAGCCGTTATACGGCCGGCGATATCTAACGCAAGGACCGTTGTCTCGGCGCCCCGAACTATTCCGAGTACCGACGGAAAACGCCGAGCGACGGTCCCTAGCGCCAAAATAATCCGTAGTAATTATTTGCGCTAAACAAAACAATCGGGCCCGACGGATATCGCCGAAATTACCCGACTGGGTAATTTCCCAGTATAAAAGAGCGATCCGACGTCGAGAAAAGACACTCCGTTCTCCGCTCCGATCAGAGCCCGTACGGCACCTGAGACGAATCCGAGAAACCGATAAGCTTCTCTTAGAGAGAGAAATCGAGGTTGGGCGCAGCCAGCCTCCGCCGAGAGTTTGCGGCATCTTCGAGGAAGCATCCTTGAAAACCTTCCGCCGAATATACGAGGTCGGGCGCACCCGGTCTCCGCTGAGAGCTTTCAGCAAATATTCGGAAGATCCTGTTTAAAACCCCGCGACGATCAAATTCAACGGGTAGGGAGTCACCTGCCGCTGACGGGCGTCCCCGTCTAATCGTCGCTCCCAGATAATATAATAATCCCATCCGTCAAAACAAAACGCGGACATTTATTTATTAACAACCGTACGATAGACCTAAGTACGCCGCGCTACACGCCCCGCGCTCTCGCGCCCCACGCTCTCGCGCCGCGCGCTCTCACCTAAGCGCTCTCGCGCCCGCGTGCCCGCGCGCCCCACGCCTACCGCACGCGCACGTATACAAGGCATTTAAAGCGCCGAGAGACGCACAAAAACACGACCATCACAATAATCCGACCCGGCGTTCAAGTTCCACGAACTTTAAAGCACGAAAAGCCGACTGCATTTATGTGAGCTCGGTCGAATAAAATTAAGACTTTCACCGCACGATCCGAGCCGGCCGTTGCACTACGAATCCACGTTCCTTACACACCGTAATTAGACGTACTGCTTGTATTCACGCATACACACGGACCGTTCACGCATATCTCTGATACACTGTAAATATACACACCGCTTGCAGTCCCGTGCACGCACAAACCGTTCACGCACAAATTCTTACACGCTGTAAATCTACATACCGCTGCATTCACGATCACGCGTACTGTAAATATACATACCGCTTACATCCACACATCCATACACGCATTCTTACACACTGTAGATATTCATACTGCTTTCATCCACGTATGCATACATACCGTTCACGCCTATTCTTACACGTTGTCAATATATATATAGCGCGCACACACACACACACACACACACACACACACACACTGTAAACACGAATACACACACGCACCGTTACACCCTTGTACATGCATTCTACACTGAAATAAATACTTATTATTATACACTAAAATCAAGCCTGTTGTCTCGCCGACCCTTTCTCGAGCCCTGATCCCGACAGAGCAAAATCCGAGCCGCACTCGCGAAAGTGGTGCGTTACACCTTTTTTAGAGTAAAATTAATGTGTTGTGATTTGTTTACATTAAGCTTAATTCGCCAACGCTTTGTCCAGTTAACAAACTGGTCAATATTTTGCTGTAGTTTAAGAGTGGATATAGTAGAATCTCCACCAGTAGCCAAGATAGCAGTATCGTCAGCAAACGTTGCAACCCTAACGCCGGGACTATTAGAAATGTCGGCGGAATATAAAAGGTATAGGATCGAACCCAAAACGCTGCCCTGAGGAACTCCAGCAGCTATTCTGCGAAAGTTGGAGTAGGTGTCTTCGAATCTTACTCTAAAGCACCGATCCCGTAGGTAAGATTTTAATAAATCGCTAAAAGACTTAGGAAGCATATTCCTCAATTTGTACACCAAGCCCTTGGGCCATACCCTATCGAACGCCTGGGATACGTCAAGCAGCACAGCTGAGCATACCTTTTTCTTTTCAAGTGCAATTTCAATCAGGTCGGTTATACACTGTGAACTTGATCCAACGTGGACTGCTTATCTTGGAAGCCAAATTGATGTTCCGGAATGAGTTGGTTTTCTTCAATAATGGCCTTAAGTCTCTTAATAATGAGTTTTTCAAAGACCTTGGATATGACAGGGAGAAGAGAAATCGGTCTATGTGAGGAGATTTCATTCAAGGGTTTACCAACTTTCGGAATTGTAATTACTTCCGCGATTTTCCATTGATTAGGAAAGTATCTTAAACGTAGAGCTGCATTAAACAAGTGAGTCAGTTTCATAACTCCTTTGTGCGGTAATTCCTTCAGCATTCGGACAGTAACAAGATCGAAACCTGGAGCTTTTTTCAATTTTAGACGACTTATTTCATCTAAAATTTTCTTGGGAGAGATATGATTAATAAGAGTATATTCTTGAAGGACCTCAGCAGGTGCATCCAATTCAGCGGTATATCCATCCTGCGATTTATTGGGTTGAAATATTCTCTCTAGGTGGTTAGCGTGGAGATCAGCTTTTTCTTGGTTGCTTCTTGCCCATTTACCATCAGGTTTTCTAATAGGTGGTGCACTAGTAATTGGGTTCCTAATGCGTTTAGATGCTCTCCAAAGGGAGTAGTTGGTATCCCTTTCAGCTGTGAGACCTTGGAGATACTTGGCTATTTCTTGATTTTTATTTTCATGTGTCTTTAATTTTTGACTAATTCTATTAAGAATATAAAGGTGATTTATTAAATTCGACCTGACTGGCCAATACAAGTAATTCAACGTTTCTATTAAGAATAGTTTTACGCTCGGGATCTCGAGTTTTCTGCCAGTTTCTACGGGCCTTCCTCCTCTCTTTAAGCATCTCCTTAACTGTAATGGAAAAATTCATTCCAAATGTTGTTTCTTTAA
Organism: Lasius platythorax; assembly: GCA_963971435.1. Lineage (NCBI taxonomy): Eukaryota > Metazoa > Arthropoda > Insecta > Hymenoptera > Formicidae > Lasius > Lasius platythorax. The sequence continues at coordinate 13,562,620 of OZ020546.1, forward strand.
GGAGCGATATGCTAGTCTTAGCTGCTTGTTGAAGAAGCTCAGTGAATAGTTTAACTTCATTTTCGATCTAGTCGTATGTCTTGAGCGAAACATTGAGGATAATGTTTTCTTCAAGATAGGTTGAATACTTATCCCAGTCCGTTTTTTTTGTTGGTAAGTGATGAGCTAGGCTCTTTGTAGATAATTGAGTCACTAAGGGTCAAAATAACTGGAGTATGATCTGAACTAAGTTCAAGGCATGTTTCTACTTCGATATAATTAGCTGACAGGCCCCTGACTACGAAAAATCAATTACGTCTAGAAGTCTGTTAACGTCAGTGGGCCAGTAGCTGGGGCTACCACTCGAGAGAAATTCACAGTTTAGTGATCTTCCAGCAAAAAGTAGCTTTTTTCCTTTAGCTGACGAGTATCTGCTGCACCAATGGGTATGGTTGGCGTTAAAATCACATCCTGCAATGAAGGAGTTGCCCAGGAAATGAAGAAATTCTTTGTATTCCTCGTGTTTGATATTGTGCCTAGGTGAGCTGTAGATTGCGGAGATTGCGAATTTATATCTTTTACACTGCATGCTAACGGAAGATGCTTGTATGCTTTCCGATGAGAACTTAGGTTCTTCGTGATCTTTAATATTAGCACGAATAATAACAGCTGCTCCTCCACGGGCATTATTAGAGGGATGAATAGTATGCTAGATTTTGAAGCCATATATTTTTAATTAGGATTCTTTCGTGAAGTGAGTTTCTAATATTAGACATACATCTACCCTTTGCTCCTCTAGGAAGATTTCAAGTTCCGATTTATGTTGAAGTAAACCGTTTGCATTCCAAGTTGCTATGCGAATGGATCCCGCCATTATTTTCCCTTGACTTTGGCCAGTTCATTTTCAATCCTATCGAATTTCATTTGATAAAGCTTTTCTTGTAGGTCGAGGCGACTTATTAGTTTATCTAGTGCCTCCATAATTTTCACAGTTTCACTTTTGTAAAATGGTTCATTTGCCTTTGAGTTACCATGCGCCACTTTCTTCGCATAGGTAGGAGTAGCAATAGCTGATTCTGAGTCAATTGGCTTATCTTCAGTTGGCTCCATTTTCCGTTTAGTTAGCCTGGATTTAACAGTTTGCTTGGGTTGATTTCCAACAGATTTTTTTATCAATAATGTTAGCATTTATACGTTTTTGCAATTCTTTAGCAACAATACATCCCCTGTAATTTGCTGTGTGCGCTTCGCCACAATTAACGCACTTGGGTTTAGAGTTTGCGGTACTGTACAAGTACTAGCGAGATCTGGAACGAAGTGTCTTTCTCGGTGCCGGATCGCCCTTTTTATACTGAAAAATTACCCGTTCGGATAATTTCGGCGATATTCGTTGGGCCCGATTGTTCCGCCTAATACGGATAATTATCGCCGAATTATTTTGGCGGCGTTCGGATGGTGCGGCAGGGACCATCGCTCTGCGCTTTCCGTCAGGACTCGGAGCGGTTCGGAAGCGCCGAGACAACGGCCCTGGATTTAGACAATGGCGGCCGTATAACGGCTCGATTCGGTCGCGATATCTAATTATTAAAAAAGGGCGCATAGCGCCGCTGCATTTGCCCGGCTGGTGTTCGCCGGGCGGCAGCCTTCCGCAGTGATGCCAGAAACAGATCGCAAGCAACACGCAACCGTAGTGGGGAGAATGACGCACACAAGCGAAAACCGCGTACGTGTGAGCTCGGCGTTTCGGCTAGCTTCGGATAGCAGAAGAGAACAGATATACTGTTTTCTGTCTCCTTCTCTACCGAGCCGACTACGAAGGCGACGAGCGATGCGGCGATGTTATGTTGCTCGATTCTTAATACGCGTGACAGCGTTAAATGTCTTCTTACAGTCTTCTTGTGTTATAAATAAAATGTTTTTTTTCAGAACCTTCAAACATTATGTATTAAATGGCTTTTTACAGCCTTTTGATATAATTTTACCCAAATATTTTTTAACTTTAAGGAAATATTTATTAAAATGTAGGTACTTATTATTTAAAAAGAAATTAAATTTTTTATTTTTAAAAGACATTTTAATTAAGAGTATTAAATATTTTATAAAAACATTATTTAAATGCATGAAACAAAATTCAATGTGTGATATAAATATTTACTCTCTCTTCTCTCTCTCTCTCTCTCTCTCTCTCTCTCTCTCTCTCTCTCTCTCTCTCGTAAAATAATAGTGTTTTTCCACATCACCCAAGAGGTATCACCAATGGCGCGTTAGGTTTTTTAAAGTGGACCTTCGCCTGGAGCCCTATTATACCACACTATTTGTATAATATTATATTATACTTGAAGATAAAAAGATAAAGGAGAAAATGTAGGGTATAAATAATTAATTCGAGAATTATTTATTTTTAATATTTATTTTTTAATATTTAATATTTAATATAAAATTTTTTACAATAGTGGGACCACTGCGGCCCCACATAACTCCACGGCCTCTGCCTCGGCCGCGTCCAGGGCCGCCTCTACCGGCCCAGCTGCCTCTCATTGTGCCCCTCTGAAAATCTCCTCTGCCTCTGCCGCCACGCTGATTGTACCAGCGGGCGCGTGCCCGGCCGCCTCCTCTTTTTTTTTCTTTGTCTGAAAAATAAACATATACATGATAAATAATAAGTTAATTAAAATATGCATATAAATTAATAAGTAATAATAAAAAATAAAAAACAAATAATATACCATTTTTATTTTGCGGCTGCTGCGGCTGCTGCTGCTGCTGCAGCAAGTATTGCAGTTGCTGCTGCTGTTGCTGCAGTTGCTGTTGCTGCTGCAACAATTGTTGCCGCAACTGTTCAATTGATGAATTTTCATCCACCATTTTCTGTTCTTCCATTTGTTCTGCAAAAATAAAATATATATTATGTTGATATGTTATTGCATACTAGCAGGAGAGAGAGAGAGGGAGGGAGTGAGGGAGTGAGGGAGGGAGGGAGGGAGGGAGGGAGGGAGAGAGAGAGAGAGAGAGAGAGAGAGAGAGAGAGGAAAGAAACTGAAGCTTAAACTTTCTTAATACTTGTCTATTAATACAAATAATAATGATTTAATTTACTACTTACGAGACATTATTGTTCTATCGCACCGATGTTTCACAGCGAACTGAGTCAGCGAAGCACTCGGTATTTGTTTATTTGTTTCACAGTGCCTTTATTTATTTTTCGGCATGTGTTCCTCGGCATTTATTTTTCAGCATTTGTTTCTTCTGTCAGATAATCTTGTCACCTTGAGAGTTAACGTATCTCTTGATATGTGCCTTGTGAAATCTTGGTGTTGAAGAAATTCGAGCAATTCCGATTGTAAGTTTTGATTGTTCTGTATATTTCACACATTTCTAAAAATATTCATCTTTTTTATTTTCATTTATTCATTCTCTTAAATTCTTTGTTTTTATTTTCTGTTGAACATAATGTGTGATGAATTAAGAAAAAGACCTAAGCGAAGCTTTTCAGAAGCTTGGCTTAGTGATGATCGATTAAAATCTTGGATACGCAAAGTATCATTTGATGATAGCCTTTACCATTGTATCATTTGCAATAAAAATATTTCGTGCAACACACATGTCTTAAGACATGCGGATTCTGTGTGTCACAAAAATAATATAGAAGAAAGCACATCATTATTATCAAATGAAGACAAAGGTTCAAATAAAAAAACATTTAGACAACAATGGTTAGATATTGAATTATTTAAACCATGGCTACGCGAAGTATCAAATGACATAAATTCATTTTTTTGCTCATTTTGTGATAAATCAATGGTTGGTGGTTTATCGCAAAGGAGGTCCGGTAAATAAGGCCAAAATCTGCCTCGCGATGGAACCTAAACTAACCGTAGAAAAGTCTTTCTTACGACCCAAGAAAGACGAAAATCACCGTCATTTATCCGAGAAGTGGTGGGAAAGTTTTGGGAATAGCGTATTAAGCTGTTAGGCTTTAATGTTGATTTATACATCGAAACTAACAGTTTTTCCTGTATTAACTTTAAGAGATTGTATCTGTGTAACCAAAGTAAAGTAATTTTTTATTTTTTTAAATATTTATAATTGTTTTTAGATTTAAAACTTTTTAATTTTTTTTTATTTTTTTATTTTTTTATTTTTACTTTTTTTTACTTTTTAAATTTTTTTAGTCTGTTCTTAAACATCATCCTCATCGTTTTCTTCGGACTCTGATGATGCTATGATGTAAAAAATATCACAAAGAGAGTGTGCAGGTTTGTTTATGTCAAGTAAAAAACGGGCATAACCAAAAAACCACATGATTGTGGCTACATGAGAACAACATCCAACGACACGTTGTCCCACTTTGCAGCTGCAAAAATGAGCACTAAGTGCTTCGATTCCTTGTTTGTTTTTATCGACAAGAACATATACAAAGTACTTAACGGACATGGAGTAACGAGATCGTATACGCACTTTCAAAAAAATATTAGCAGACCAGTCCAACGCTATACCGTATTTTCTAAAATCAATGGGTCTTGTTGGTTTCGCCATTTCAAACTCAAAATCACCGTTTGAATTTAAGTGATCAGCATAATAACTGTGTGCCATTTTAATTGCGCACGAGCCGCAAGTGTAAAGCCAAAGATCTTGCATATCTAATCGTGGAAAGAATTCTATCTCGACATCAGTTGGAAACGAGAGGTCTGCGAATTTAGTTTTTCTTGACATACCAATTCAAATAAGTGATTTTTTTCGTTCGAAAAATGAAGCATTCTATCTATAATTCTTTTATCAAGATCAGAAGTGACAACTGGTTTAAATGTCAAGTTAAGTAAAGCACAAGCAATCTTAAAATCGTTGAATAAGGTATCTAGTGTGGTATTTTGAATAGTTCTATCAAAATACTTAAAGATTTTCTTTATTCTTCCGTTTACAACTTTGACAATATAGCGAACTTTTGTGATAAGTCGTGAGGAATTTGCTTGCTGCGTTGTCAGTGGTAATGAAGGTTTATCGGCAAAAGATGGCATCTTCGCTACAAATCCTTTGCTCGAGATATTTGGAATGCAATCCCTAAAACCGCGATCAACAATTATAACATCGCCGGGCTGAAAACTATTCCAATCGGTAGTATTTAAAAGATCGATCAAAATAGAAGCGTCGTTTTTGTTTCCCGGAAAAGGACCCCAAACCGCTCCAATATAACCATCAGGAAATACTGCCATCATTGGTTTGATCAAATTCCTGTGTTTATGGCCAGAATAAGTCATACGTTGAAATGCGAAATTAGAGCTTTTCTGGATAAAGACATATGTGCCATCAAGCACGAGAATAATGTGTTCACCAGACGGAGCATGTAAACGTTTAGCAGTATCAGTTTGATGATTGATCAGATCAGCACGATCGCGCGTCAGTGAAAGATACTTGTCACAAAAAGGCCCTATAAGAATGGATCTGCAAAGTTGGCAGTAATTGCGAGCAGTTTTTTCTGCAATATTCCAGCGAATAGCTAGTTCTTCAAAAGTGTAACCTCGTCGAAGACGAGATAGATACACTCCCAAAGCGAATTCCATTCAAACACGAGTAAGTAAATCTTCACTTGACAGGAATTGTAGAACGTCGAAATATTGCTGATGCTCTAAACCAGTTTCGAATTTCAACATGTCATTTTTCATATTCAAAAAGGAAAGAGGTGCTTTGTCTTTTTCTGTCAGAATAATGGATTTAAATGTGTGGAAAGAAGTTAGTATTTCTTCAGCATTCAAAGAAATCCCCATACCAGCTGTTTCAAAATCATTAGGAATTACTAGTGATTCTTCCAAATCATGCACGGTACAAACACGTGCACCATATTTTACAAATACGTTTTTTTTTATAAATATCTCGAGACATTCTTCTTTAGTCAGATTTCTTAAACTTCTAACTACAGAACACCCAAAAACGCATTTGTTGTGGCCTGAATAACTTCGTTCAATATCTAGATGAACAGTAGGCTGTAACTCATTTTGCTGTGCAGCAAAATCATCTTGCCCAGATGAGGAATGTGCCTCAGGACGATGCAAGTTTCTGTAACATTTTTTACAATAATATCTTTCGTCCACTTCGCGATAATCTGTGCGTGATCGTTTTTCGAGACTTATGCCACAGGTCGAACAGACTTTTGTCATCGCGATATAATTTAAAAAAAAACTAAATTGAATAGAACTATCCCAATAAAATAAAACAAACTTGACGTATTAAACAAACTGTGTGAAAAATCTGTGTTCTTATTGAAAACTTCAGAACCTCTATTCAAAGTCTTGTTAAACTCTGAGTCAGATATTTACTATCTACAGATTAGTAATGAAACAAAATCTGTAAGCGTTTTAATACCATACACTGCAACAGTAATCTTAAAAAATCCTAAATAATTTGGAAAATACAAAGACATAAACTTGTATGTGCATATAGGTGCGCATCATACATAACATAGGTGTAACATCAGCAAATGTGGATTTATGAAAAATATTAACTGTAAAATGAATATAGACAATAGCATGAAGGTGATTTCTACATGTCCGTTCGTATTGTTAATATCTTCTTTTTTAAGTCAAAATTGAGCACGAAACAAGTCATGCGTTTCCAAGACTGAGTTCTTATATCCTCTCTTCTCAATACACACAGTATAGAGATTATATAAAGACAGGAGTGCGCACTCGGGTTTTAATTTCGGATGAAAAAATCGAAACAGTAGATGTCGCGTCGGTAACATTTCTCAGAGATATAATGGAGGTATCAGTGGGGCTAACAGATACGATCTCTTAAAGTTAATACAGGAAAAACTGTTAGTTTCGATGTATAAATCAACATTAAAGCCTAACAGCTTAATACGCTATTCCCAAAACTTTCCCACCACTTCTCGGATAAATGACGGTGATTTTCGTCTTTCTTGGGTCGTAAGAAAGACTTTTCTACGGTTAGTTTAGGTTCCATCGCGAGGCAGATTTTGGCCTTATTTACCGGACCTCCTTTATCGTCACGCAGAATCTAAGGCACACATAATGTTTGAAAAAAATAAAACAGCAACAAAGAATACGGACGAAAATATTAACATAACGGACGAATCACTTTTGTCGTTTGAAGAGCGAAAGAAATCAGCAGAAATTCGATATGCCGCGTTAATCGCTGATAAGAATATTTCACATCAAACGGCAAGAGATATTCTCAGTTTTTTTCAACTAATAGGAAGAGATCCTACCATGTTAAGAAGTATGAATATGGGTCGGACAAAATGTAAAAATATAATTTCGAATGTATTGTGTCCGGTAGAAACGGATCGTGTGGTCAACAGCATTCAAAATACCAAATTTTCCATTTTTATTGACGAAACGTCTGATATTTGTAATGAAAAATGGATGACGTTTTTTGTTCGGTTTGTTGATCCTGAGACATTAGACATTCGCACGCAATTAGTTAAATTAATTAATATTGATGCGAGAAATAGCAGCGCGGAACAATTATTTAATGCATTCAAATGTGAAATGTGGAAATTAAAAATTCCATTTTTAAATATCATTGCCTTATCATGCGACAATGCGTCTGTCATGATAGGAAAACATATATCATTCAAAAAAAAGTTAGAAGAACTTTGTAAAAATGTATTAACATTTGCATGTCCATGCCATTCTGCTGCATTGGCTGCACATGCGGCATGTGCTAAAATACCAGAATATTGCGAAGAGTTTGTAAAAAAGATCGCGAATTATATTAACGGTAGTCCCAAGCGTACTGCTATTTATCAAGAATTTAGCGAATGTTTTCAGGAAACAAACCGTAAAATTTTAAAGTTGTCCGATACACGGTGGCTCTTTCACCATTCATGTGTTGAAAGACTTATTGAGTTCTGGGATACTATCAAGCTTTTTTTGACCGAAATGGTTGTTGATGAAAAATTAAAATCAGGAGAACATTTATTATCTTTAATGCAAAATCCTGATGTTAAAGCATATTTGTTATTTTTAAAGCATACTTTAAATTTTTTTAATTCTTACAATGCATTTTTTCAAGCTCTGGAAACAAAAGTTCATTTGTTACAGCCAAAATCATTAGAAATTTTAATAACAATCTCAAAACATTTTTTGAAACCAGAGCTTCTAAAAAATGTATGTGATAATATTCAGTTTTCTGAAAAAGATAATCAGAAATCTTTAAATGATATTAACCTTGGTTTTGAATGTGAGGAATATCTCGAGGAATTGAAAGAACAGCATGCGGACATAATTGAAAATATTCGAGAAAATTGTCTGCAATTTTACGTAACTGCCGCCGAGGAAATTAGTAAAAGACTGCGCATTAAAGATAAATTTTTATCGAAATTAAAAGTTTTTCATTCCAACGTAGCATTATGTAATATTGACAGAGAAACATCATTTAATGATGTTTTTTTTGTCGCTCAGACCCTCGGTGGTTTTGACGAAAATGCTTTAAAAAAAGAGTGGCATACTTTACATCTGGATTTTACAATAGCAGAAAAAGAACATTTTTTAAAATTAAACTTTGATGAAATGTGGAAAAACATTTTAAAACATAAGTATCCCAATATGAAGTCTCTTTTGAATGCTGTTAGATCACTTCCAAATTCAAATGCCGACCCAGAAAGAATGTTTTCTTTTTTAACTGATTTAAAAACAAAAAAACGAAATTAACTTTCGTCCGCATGTATAAACGCTAGTTGCGTATTAAAAGCAAGAAAAGAAAGCATTCTATACATGGAGATTAATGAAAAGCATTTGTCACTCATGTCATCGGAAAAATTATATTCCATTACTCCTAAGAAAAAGAGAAGCTTAACATTACATGCACCTGATAATGCCATTGCAAGTACATCATCAGCTAATGATGTACAATAATAATGTCCAAAATAAAATAAAAAAAATATCTTGTCTGTAAAAGACATCACACTTGTAAAAGACAAGTGTGTAAAAAATATCTTGTCTGTAAAAGACATCACACTTGTAAAACACAAGTGTGTAAAAAATATCTTGTCTGTAAAAGACATCACACTTGTAAAAGACAAGTGTGTAAAAAATATCTTGTTTGTAAAAGACATCACACTTGTAAAAGACAAGTGTGTAAAAAATATCTTGTCTGTAAAAGACATCACACTTGTAAAAGACAAGTTTGTAAAAATATCTTGTCTGTAAAAGACATCATACTTGTGAATAACAGTAGAATATAATATTATACATATAGTGTGGTATAATAGGGCTCCAGGCGAAGGTCCACTTTAAAAAACCTAACGCGCCATTGGTGATACCTCTTGGGTGGTGTGGAAAAACACTATTATTTTACGAGAGAGAGAGAGAGAGAGAGAGAGAGAGAGAGAGAGAGAGAGAGAAGAGAGAGTAAATATTTATATCACACATTGAATTTTGTTTCATGCATTTAAATAATGTTTTTATAAAATATTTAATACTCTTAATTAAAATGTCTTTTAAAAATAAAAAATTTAATTTCTTTTTAAATAATAAGTACCTACATTTTAATAAATATTTCCTTAAAGTTAAAAAATATTTGGGTAAAATTATATCAAAAGGCTGTAAAAAGCCATTTAATACATAATATTTGAAGGTTCTGAAAAAAAACATTTTATTTATAACACAAGAAGGCTGTAAGAAGACATTTAACGCTGTCACGCGTATTAAGAATCGAGCAACATAACATCGCCGCATCGCTCGTCGCCTTCGTAGTCGGCTCGGTAGAGAAGGAGACAGAAAACAGTATATCTGTTCTCTTCTGCTATCCGAAGCTAGCCGAAACGCCGAGCTCACACGTACGCGGTTTTCGCTTGTGTGCGTCATTCTCCCCACTACGGTTGCGTGTTGCTTGCGACCTGTTTCTGGCATCACTGGCCTTCCGGCGAATCGACGGCCGGGTACAACGATCGTTCAGGGGGGATCGTTACACAACTAACGAGCTAATTGACCCTCTAATTCTTTAAAAGACATTAACCAGCGCAACGAAACATGATCCGTTCGGATCACAAATTTCTTTCCAAATAAATAATGATGAAAAAATTTTACTGCATTTACTATTGCTAAAAGTTCTCGACGTTAACGCAATAATTTCTTTCTGATTTATTTAAAACACGACTGTAATATGCAATAACTTTTTTCATATCCCTTTGCATTTGAGATAATACTGCCCCAATTCCATGATTCAAAGCATCTGTGTCTAAAATAAATTCTCCCTCCTCTAATGGAAAAGACAATACTGGCGATGAAATCAAAAGTTGTTTCAAATCATCGAAAGCCTTTTGACATTGCTCATTCCAATAAAATGTAATTTGATTTTCCGTTAAAATATAAAGAGGCTTTGCAATTAGAGAAAACCCTTTTACAAATTTACGATAGTAGGAACAGAAGCCAAGAAAACTACAAATCTGTTTTTTAGTACGTGAGATTGGCCAATTCACAACTGCATTAATCTTTTCTGGATCTGTGGTTATGCCTTCCTTTGAAATAACATGCCCTAAATATTTTACTTCAGAATTTAATAAAATACATTTCTTAGAATTTATTTTCAAATGTGCCGCTCGTAAACAAAGAAAAACTTTTCTCAAGTTCCCTGTTTGAGATTGCAGTCGCTGCATTTTCGTTCTTAAAATTCATCGCGAAATCCAATAATTATTGCTACGATTATTAGATTTAAAATTAACAACAGATTCAGCTAAAAACTATTCTCGAGAATTCTGTTTATTTCTCTCATCGGTCAGAGCGAAGCGACAAATAAGTTTTTCTCACTGTGAAAAACTTATGTTTTCGACAACAAACACTTGTTATTTTACCAGTCGATCAACCGACATTAGGCTGGTAAGCATGCGCAATTATTCTAGAGGATCCGTGGATCACCAATAATCGAAGCTTATCACGCGTCGCGCATGTCAGGTGCGTATATCAAAACGCAACACCCCTTCGACTACCTATCACGTACGGCTCCCCGGGGTCACCTCAAAAGTATGAAAATTATTGGTGATCGCCAAAAGGAACGCCTCTTTGCCTAATTAATAAAAGAGAACACTCAGAGCGTCTGCCAGCTTTTCGCTTTGAGATTGCTGTGCCATACGCATCTACTGCTTAAAGAAAACCGCTGAAAAAACCGCTGAGAAAACCGCTGAGTTAAAGTATAATCATTACGAGTTATAGTTTATTAAAATCGCGCTCGCTAAGACTCGCGCTTTATATCCACCTTATAACGCGCATCGTTGTAGTGCACCTAAAATCACATTCTGTAAATAATTTGTAAAATAGTTTATTTCTAATTGTGTTTGTAAAAATAAATTGACTTTGTTACGTGAAGTGTCGTGCTTAATCTGACTTGTCTTTCCATCTCTAAACTCGCGCGATCTCTCAAAATCGCCGCGCTCTCGAACATTTTATGGTCCTTTGAGTTGGATCTCACCGGCAACCGCAAGTTCGTGAGTGATCCTTTGTGAAACGTAGTGAGATCACCTGAAACATAGAACAAAATGAGTATGGATCGAAGCACGTTGCTGGCTGGACAGCATGAGATTCTCGGTCGCATCTCTCGTCAAGTGGACAACTTGAAGAAACCGGGCTCGGATAACATCACCCTCAGCGCAGTTGAGACTCGCACCAGGATCATCGACCAGTTGTGGAACAAGCTTGAGGCCCAACACGAGCTCATCCGCGCCAGCTACAAGGAAAAGTATAATGAGTGTGAGTACGCAACTTCTGACTTCTTTGATAACGCCGAGAATACTTAAGTGCTGCAACGCAGCTTGCTCGCCGAGTACGCTGAGCGATTCAAGATCGCCTCGGCAGCAGCTCCACCGAGGGAGCCCCACGGCGATCAGGCTCCTAAAACGTCCTTACCGCGCATTAAGCTGCAACAATTTTCGGGCGCTTACGAAGACTGGCCGGCATTCCGCGATTTCTTTCTGTCCGTCATCGGAGAAAATACGGCCATATCTAACCTCGAGAGACTGCATTACCTTCGCTCGTGCTTGCAAGGGCCGGCTGAAAAGTTGATTCGTTCATTAGCAGTGACCGGTGACAATTACAATCGTGCGTGGTCGCTTTTAAGTAAACATTACGAAAACAAAAAAGAATTGATCCGCTCCAATTTTGCCGCGTTTACCGCCGTGACAAAAATGAAGGGAGAGACCGCCGAGGAGCTTAGGCGCATCCACCAAGCTGTGACAACTGCGGTGAGCGCCCAGGAGAGCATTGGAAGGCCCATCCACTCCAACGGCATGGATCTCTTCAACCACCTCGTAGTCGAGCTGTTTGATCCGCGCACGCGACTCGAGTGGGAATCGTCCACCTCAGATTCCTCCGATCCGCCTAGTCACGACACTCTCATGAACTTTATCGCTAAACGCACTCTCACTCTCAACGCCGCGAGGCCAAAGAACACTGCTAAGGTCTCCGGAGACTCGTCGCGATCCGCTAAAGCGCACTTCACCAAGCGCGGTTTCGACTCCTCACAATGCGCACTTTGTAAGTAGAAACACTCAATTATGGTGTGCCGCGACTTCAAAGCCAAACCGGGCAATGAACGCAAGGCCGTAATTGAAAAAAGCGGGTTATGTTATAACTGTTTTGGCAACCACCCCGTTGCCAAATGTCAGTCGAGCAAGAATTGTTCTACTTGCAAGGCACGTCATCACACGATGATACACGACGCGTACGTTCCGCCGCAATCTGCAGAGGTTAGCACGCTCTCCGCCGTGCGTAGGTCCGAAGACCGCAAGGCGATTCTTCTCGCGACCGCGCGAGTAATGATTGCCGACCGCTATGGAGCTCCTCACGCTGTTAGAGTCCTGATTGACCAAGGATCCGAGGTGTCGATCGTATCCGAAACTCTGGTGCAGCGTCTGCGCCTACGGCGAGCTCACTCCGACGTGTCCATCATCGGAATCGGAGACACACCATCGGGGTCGACTCGTGGCAAGGTGACTCTCGCACTGACGTCCCTCGCAACCGGAGCCATGCTCTCCGCCGTCGCAATCATCCTTCCTCACCTCTCAGCGTATCGCGGTCCAACGACAAAATGCAGCACTCACTGGCCTCATCTACAAGGATTGCAGCTCGCTGATCCTCAGTTCTCAGCCAACGATCCAGTGGAACTGCTGCTGGGCGCCGAAGTATATCCACTCATCTTCCAGGAAGGTCTTCGGAAGGGCGGACCAGATGCTCCCTTCGCGCAAAAGACCATCCTTGGATGGATCCTCTCCGGGGGCTGCGGTGCTATGTCGCTTCACGCTCGCAGCAGCTCTCTTCAATGCACGGTCGATCACGACTTGACCGAGCTCGTGCACCGCTTCTGGGAGCAAGAGAAGGAGCCAGCTGCTCTGGTCGCGCTCACACCAGAAGAAGAACGGTGCGAGGACTTCTTCGCTCGCACTCACCAGCGCACGAAATCCGGACGGTACCTGGTGAGACTGCCGTTCTCTGCAACGCCGACATCGCTCGCTGAAACTCGTAGGCTGGCAGAGCGACTCCTCACCGCAATGGAGCGAAAGGGCCGGCAGGATGCTCGATTCGGCGAACTATACCGCTCTTTCATGCAGGAGTATGAAGACCTGCAACATATGGAGCTTGTAGAACAATCAACCAACAAGGACTACGATCAACGCCAGAACTACTTACCTCATCACGGTGTACTCCGAGAATCGAGCATCACTACAAAACTTCGAGTGGTCTTCAACGGGTCTCAGCGCACGAGGACGGGTGAGTCGCTGAACTCACATTTGCTCGTCGGCGCCAATCTTTTACCGGCTCTCTCTGACGTGCTGCTGCGGTGGCGTTGACACAGGTATGTGTTGGTGACCGACATCGAGAAGATGTATCGCCAAATCATCGTGCACCCCGAAGACCGCGACTGGCAGAGAATACTCTGGCGCCACGACGTTGCTGGCCCCGTGCGAGAATACCGACTTAAGACCGTGACGTACGGCCTCGCGTGTGCACTATTTTTCGCAATTCGAACACTTAAGCAGCTCGCCAACGACGAAGAGGCTCGCTATCCTCACGGTGCGATCTCGTTGCGGCGCGATTGCTACGTAGACGACATCGTCACCGGAGCTAGCACATTGTCCGACGCGATCGCGACACAATCCGAACTACGCGAGTTGTGCATGGCGGGCGGGTTCCCTCTTCGAAAATGGGCCGCGAATTGCGAAGATATTCTTGCAGGAATTCCTCAGGAACATCGGCTTCAGAGGACACCGCACTCGTGGGAGGGAGAGTGTCACTCAACACTGCCTGCGTTGGCATCCGCTCGACGATCACTTCACTCTCTCAACTCACCCTCGCACTATCACCGAGTTCACGAAGAGACGCGTCCTGTCGGAAACCGCGCGCCTCTTCGATCCGATGGGCTGGCTGGCTCCCGTCGTGATCCGCGCCAAGATCTTGATCCAGTCCGCCTGGCTTCGACAACTCGATTGGGACGCTCCGCTTCCGTCGGCAGATGCCCAGCAGTGGCAACGTTTCTTCACTGAGCTCCCTCAACTTGAAAACATACGCGTTAACCGCTGGCTTGGAACCGGAGTCGAGGACGTTCTCTTGGAGCTTCATGGCTTCGCCGACGCATCAGAGCGAGGATATGCCGCAGCGGTGTATCTTCGCGTTGAAGCCAACGACTCCACATCACTTCACTTGTTAGCCGCAAAGAGCAAGGTCGCACCTGTAAAACAGGTGTCATTGCCTCGACTCGAGCTCTGCGCCGCCGCTTTACTAACTGTCTTGACAGCTCACCTCCGCACTTCACTAAATTTGTCAACAGCACCAGTTCATCTGTGGACGGACTCCAAAGTCACGCTGCACTGGATTCAAGGACACGCTTCCCGCTGGAAGACATACGTCGCTAATCGTTTGTCACAAATACAGGTGCAGCTCCCTGAAGCACAATGGCGACATGTCCCCGGGCGCGACAATCCAGCTGACTGCGCTTCGCGAGGAATATCACCGAACGAGCTCCTCGAACACAGACTGTGGTGGACTGGACCCGCCTGGCTCACCAAGGAGAAGATCTTCTGGCCGAACGAGAGCTGCGACGTTCCGAACGTCGTATGTCTCGCGACATCGGCCATCCATATAGAGGTGGTCACAGACTATACCACCGATGCCTTCATCGCAGCGTATAAACGATTTACAGGCAGACGAAGAATTTGCGCTACGTTGCAAAGCGACAACGGAACCAACTTCGTCGGAGCAGACGCGGAGTTAAGACGTCAATTTGAATCGTCATCTAAAGAGCTTCACCATCTTGCTTCACTACTAGCAAACGACAACACCAAATGGAGATTTAATCCTCCCTCAGCGCCACACTTCGGAGGAAAGTGGGAGGCTGCTGTTAAGTCAACCAAATATCATCTGAAACGAGTACTAAAAGATACTGTGCTAACATATGAGGAAATGACGACCATCACAACGCAAGTGGAAGCTGTGCTGAACTCTAGACCGCTCTGTCCGCTGTCCGACGACGCGACAGATTATCATGCCTTAACTCCTGGGCATTTTCTGATTGCAAGCTTCCGGAAGAGCGACCAGCCACTTGTTACAACGCCGATGTAGTCGACACAGAGCCCGAGTTTCTTCTCCGCTTCTCCTCCTTGCATCGGCTGTTACGGGTGACCGCTTGGTGCTGTCGATGGCGACGCCCGTCGACGCAACCTCCTGGTGGTATGGAATCCCCACTCCAGCCAGATGAGCTCGAAGACGCACTGTTAAGATGGCTCCGCATAATGCAACGATTGCACTTTCCTGCTGAGGTCGTTGCCATTGCCGCTAAACGGACAATACCAAGCCGCAGTTCAATCCTGAAATTGAGCCCGTTCCTCGACGAGAACAACGTGTTAAGAGTCGGAGGGCGTCTGAAACACGCTGTGCTCTCGCGACGAGCGACACCCCATGATCGTGCCGACCTCTTCATGGCTAACACGGTTGCTAGTGGAATCCCGCCACCGTCAGACACTTCACGGGGGAACGCAGCTGACACTCGGATTGCTTCGCCTCAAGTTCTGGATTCCACGGGGCCGAACAATCGTTAAACAAGTTCTACATCGATGCGTGACTTGCATTCGATGGCGAGCTTCCACTCCGCAACCAGCTATGAGCGATCTGCCACGGGGACGAGTCACTGCAGCACGTCCGTTCCTCAGAACCGGCGTCGACTACGCCGGCCCGATCCTCATCCGAACGAGCAAAGGCCGAGGACAACAAGCACACAAAGCCTTCATTTCTGTTTTCGTGTGTCTTAGCACAAAGGCAGTCCACCTCGACGTCGTCTTGGATTATACCACCGAGGCGTTCCTCGCCGCATTCCGCCGCTTCGTGTCACGCCGAGGCCTCTGCGAGGAAGTGTATTCCGACTGTGGCACGAACTTCGTTGGAGCAGACCGAGAACTGCGAGAGTTCTTCCGCGCGTCGTCATCCGACGGCCGTCGCATCGCACACGCAGCAACCATGGAAGGCGTAAAATGGCACTTCAACCCTCCGTCTGCCCCGCACTTCGGAGGGTTGTGGGAAGCTGCCGTAAAGTCTGCCAAGCACCATCTCCGTCGAGTCATCGGGGAGTCCACGCTCACATACGAGGAGATGAGCACGCTCCTCGCCCAGGTCGAGGCGTGCTTAAATTCTCGGCCGCTTCAAGCCTTAACGGACGACCCAGACGACATCTCAGCGCTGACTCCTGGGCATTTCCTGGTGGGAGCTCCTCTTCTAGCCGTACCCGAGCCGTCGCTGACGCAGAGACTTCAACAACACTCTCTCGATGGCAACATATACAGCGGATGCGCGACCATTTTTGGCTGCGGTGGTCTCAGAAATACATCCTCGCGTTGACCCCGCGACCAAAATGGCAGAAGAAAGAGAAGAGCCCGGACGTCGGAGCCCTTCGCCTGGTCCGCTCCGAGCTCAATCCTCCGAGTCGATGGCCCCTCGCAAGGATCACGAAGTTGTATCCAGGGAACGACGGCGTGGTTCGGGTGGTAACCATCCGGACTTCCACCTCCGAGCTCGTCCGACCGCTTGTGAAACTTGTGCTGCTTCCTGGAAACAACGACGCAGCACCGTCTCCGGGAACAGCATAACACGCGAAGAAAATTCATTTCACGATTATATTCCTTCTCTGTCTCTATTGTTTTCTGTCACGCTCATAAAATTATTAGCGCTCTTGTCAAACATCACTGTATTAATTTTCGTCGTCCGCCGCGTTAAAATGCACTGTATCGTTCGATTCACTTCACTGCACATTTCCCTGCATTTTCACTACACCACTGTCATGCTGCTCATACTACGATGCACTTAAACTGCACTGTCGCTTTACCGTTGCGATCACATTAAATTCACCGCTTTCACTATCATCTCATGTAGCACTCACTATTCGCGAAACGTAAATACTACCGGCACGTAAGCTCACGAAACACTCAATTACCACGTGCTTCGCTCCGCGCAACAGCGCTGCTCACGCCATCATTCGCTACTTTACTCTTCGATCATGCGATCACTAGATGATCAATCGCGCATCGATCCACGCCGCCGCGACACCTGCTCACGTTTACGCAATAAACTATTTCGTCACCAAATGACGAGGCGGGCGGGAATGTTTGAGATTGCAGTCGCTGCATTTTCGTTCTTAAAATTCATCGCGAAATCCAATAATTATCGCTACAACGATTATTAGATTTAAAATTAACAACAGATTCAGCTAAAAACAATTCTCGAGAATTCTGTTTATTTCTCTCATCGGTCAGAACGAAGCGACAAATAAGTTTTTCTCACTGTGAAAAACTTATGTTTTCGACAACAAACACTTGTTATTTTACCAGTCGATCAACCGACATTAGGCTGGTAAGCATGCGCAATTATTCTAGAGGATCCGTGGATCACCAATAATCGAAGCTTATCACGCGTCGCGCATGTCAGGTGCGTATATCAAAACGCAACACCTCTTCGACTACCTATCACGTACGGCGCCCCGGGGTCACCTCAAAAGTATGAAAATTATTGGTGATCGCCAAAAGGAACGCCTCTTTGCCTAATTAATAAAAGAGAACACTCAGAGCGTCTGCCAGCTTTTCGCTTTGAGATTGCTGTGCCATACGCATCTACTGCTTAAAGAAAACCGCTGAAAAAACCGCTGAGAAAACCGCTGAGTTAAAGTATAATCATTACGAGTTATAGTTTATTAAAATCGCGCTCGCTAAGACTCGCGCTTTATATCCACCTTATAACGCGCATCGTTGTAGTGCACCTAAAATCACATTCTGTAAATAATTTGTAAAATAGTTTATTTCTAATTGTGTTTGTAAAAATAAATTGACTTTGTTACGTGAAATGTCGTGCTTAATCTGACTTGTCTTTCCATCTCTAAACTCGCGTGATCCCTCAAAACCGCCGCGCTCTCGAACATCCCCATTATTTCATCAAAAGTTTTTCCAAAAATAATAACGTCATCTAGATAAACTAAACAAATTTCTGACAAATATCATTTTAAAACATGTTCCATTAATCTCTCAAATGTTGCGGGCGCATTATATAACCCGAATGGCATAACTGTAAACTGCCACAAACTATTATCACAAGAAAAAGCTGTTTTTTCTCTGTCTTCTGGACAAACTTTTATTTGTTAATATCCACTTTTCAAATCTAACGTAGAAAACCAAGAGTTACCTGCTAGTCGATCGAGAATATCGTCAATCCTTAGTAGCAGATAAGAGTCTTTTACCGTAACCGCATTGAGTTTCCTATAATCCACGCAGAAACGAGGTGCCGTCCTTCTTTCTCACCAAAACAACGAGGAAAACCCATGGACTGTGGGATTTTTCGATGACTCCCTGACTTTCCATTTCCTCTTTGTTAACCTCTAGTCGCATATGTATGGGAATTCATCGAGGAACCTGTTTTATAGGTCGAGGATCAGTTAAATTGATTTTATGTTCAACAATATTACAACTTCCTGCTATAATATCTTTCGAAAATATATCCTGAAATTCCGATAAAAATTGCGCAAAAATATTTTTCTGTTTTTTATTAAAATTCTGAGTATTGTTTTCAAACTGTTTGCGGGGGAGATCGAAATCGAGAAGATCTGCCCCCACGATAATTTAGAATAGAGAGAGAATGCCGGAATCCGCTCAGAATTGAGCGCGAAGACGGTAGGTTGCGCGAATCCGAAGATCCGCTGAAGGATCAGTGAAGGGAGAGAAAATTATGAACTGTCGTGTCGTCTATTACATTTATTTTATAACAATTCACAAGCTGGCGCGAGCGACGATCCGTATCAATCTAACGAACGGAGATCTTCTGGTCCGTCCCTTAGAAAGCGGCCTTTAAGCGAGTCGGATATCTTAAAGATCGGAGATCTTGATCGCGGCCGACGGAGATCTTGATCGCGGCCGACGGAAATCTTGAGCGCGAGGCCGAGGACGGTCGCGAAGGAGATAGATCATCAGCTCGCGAATATCACAAAATTAAGGAATAATTATATTAATTCTTTGATTAATCGCTGCTTATGTGGCACGACTATTTTGTACTGTCACAATTATAACGAAATCGCTGACATGCTACGAGGCGAGACGGCAAGTCCGTAAACCGAGATTCACTTGTGTCGCAGCGATCACGACGCGATCGCTCGAGAGAAAAAATACATCGGTTCACGCAGGAACTCGATGATTCACTAAACACACGACACAAGCTTCACACGACAAGAGAAAAGACGACACGAGCACAGAACGATACGAGAGAATGGTCGAACAGACTGAAAGAATTACCGGCCACACGCCGATCGGTCAGGTGAATCTCACGTTTCGAGCGTTACGTTGAGACTGACTGCTTGGTCGTGCCTTGGAATTCGGAAGACTCGCTTATTGATATATATATATATATATATATATATATATATATATATCGCGGAATGTGGCGCGATCCTCGTGTTTTCGTCTTTTCGGACAATTTCGTCTTTTCGGACAATAGAACAGGTAATTGATCGCGTGTCGAACACGTGCCGTCCTCGCGAAGTTCGGCGCTCGGACGAGAAGAAAAAGCGCGCGACGCGTCTCTCGGCGCGTGATCGCGATCCGCTACCGAACTTATGTATCTGCCCGGAATGCGAAGCTCGGTTTCATCCATAATATCGAAAAATAACATTTGACTTTCAAACACAAACAAATCTTTTAATTCAGACGGAACCTCACACTCAAAATTTTCTACTCGCGCACAAACTATCTCTGTTTGAACAATTTCATTTCGCTCTTCAGAACTTCCAATAAAAGATTCAAATAATTTTTCCATTCTAATCTTCAAGAGAAAATCAGTCCCAAGAATGCAATCATCTGAAATTTCCGCAATGACTACGAACATTTCTTCGGAATATTTTCCTAAATCAATTCGAACCTTAATTTTATACTCAACAGGTATCCTCTCTCCAGTCGGATATTTAAGAAAACATTTTCCTAATGAAACTTTCTGCTTTTCTCCACAAATTAATCTCTTATTTAAAGCCGATACTTCTGAGCCCGTGTCTATTTTAAAATAACATATTTGCCCGTCTACCGACCCATAATAACAAAAACTATTTTTTGCTACATTTACACTATTTACTCTAAATTCGTAGATTTTTTGTTAGATTTTTCTGGGGTGTCTTTACAGAAAGCCGAATTTGCCCCGTTCAATCCGACTAATTCCCGTTTTCCTTTCCAATTGATGGACATTCTGAACGGAAATGCCCTATTTTTCCGCACTGCCAACATTTTTTTTGCTTATAATATTTAGGTTTATAATTTCTTTCATTGCTATTTTTTCACGCTTTTTTCCATTAAAATCTTTTTTTTCTACAGTTTCCCCATTTTTTTCTTTATTGAACCTTTGTTTTTGTTTTTTTCCCCTTTCTGAATTTTATCCAAAATTTCCTTTTCGTTTGGCCCTGTCAAAATGAGAAAAGCTATTTTCCTAAATTACCTTCACAGCCATAGCTCTTTCTACAGCCGTTTTTAGAGAAGTCACCCCTTCCAACTGTAAAGTACGCTTTATAAAACGATCCGTTAACGCAACTACGAATTGTGCGCAAGCAATTTTATCCCTGACTTCATGCGTACATTCCGGATACGACAGACGTGACAATCGCTCTATATCTGATCCCAACACAGCCAATTTTTCCCCGAATTTTTGTTTTCTATTAATAAACTGAGAATAGTACGTTTGTGCCGAATGCCCTTTCCCGAATCGCAACTCTAATTTCGACTTCAGCTCCTCGAATTGGAGCCTCTCAATTTCCGTTATATCGTCCAACAGACCGCGCTTTTCCTCTTAAGCTAGAAGCTAATGCTACAGTTTTCATAGAATCATCCCACTCATTTGCCCGTGCTATCAAATTGAATTGTGCAAAATATTCACAAAGACGGACACTTCCGTCATAATTATCAGGCTTAAATTTATATCCGAGCTCATTATTATTATTATTTGCGCGCTCATTTCGCCTTAAAGCTTCTCTATTATTAGCTGGGTCATTCGTCGAGCTCTCTCCTGCATTCGACGTATCTCCTCGTCCCGCTCGCGTAACTGCGTTTCAAATTCCAAGCGCTGCTTTAACTGCTCCTCCCGCATATGTTGAATCTCCCGGAAAGCGGCTTGAAGAGTCACCGTTTCCGCCGTCGGTTCAGAAATCATTGTTAAAGGAGTCGCAGGTTGAATTCTTTTCCGAGACGAAACTCCCACCGTCTGATCCTGTTGTCCACTTCCTGTGGCCATTTTCTGCTCGTTGTTGCTCGTGTAGGATCCGTGAAAAAAGTAAGGCCTTCAGGACTGGACCGGGACTCGAACCCGGGACCTTTCGCTTGCCGGGCGACTGCTCTACCAACTAAGCTACCCAGGCCCTTCTAGCCAAACCCCTCCACGGATACCTATACCTATGATGGAGGAATCTCGATCCCACACTCGGCCATCCTAAAACGAAATTCGCCCTCGAATGTTACAGCTACGAGTGTCACCGGGCGCTCAAGCCTCATGCAATTCCCCGGCCCACACTCATACGTCGTCGAGACCTCGTGTGCGGACCGAATCCTGCCTCCATCCCGGATGAGCCACCAAATGTAGGATCCGTGAAAAAAGTAAAGCCTTCAGGTGACTGGACCGGGACTCGAACCCGGGACCTTTCGCTTGCCGGGCGACTGCTCTACCAACTAAGCTACCCAGGCCCTTCTAGCCAAACCCCTCCACGGATACCTATACCTATGATGGAGGAGTCCCGATCCCACACTCGTATCTCGGACGAGCAACCCCCAAAATGTTACGTCCGCGGGACGATATATCGATAACGCGTGCGACACAGCTATTCGGCTTTCACGAATCGCGTCGTAAACAATTAGAACACTTAATTGATGTAACACGATAACTTTATTAAAACAAGAATAACACTAAGAACGTAATAATAAATTGAATTAAACAGAGCCGTCAGAAATACGCGTCCGCACCGTATGACAGTTAATTCTAATCTCCCAAAATGTCCGTCGTTGTTTCTAAACATTCCTCCTTGACAACGCACCCGGAGACGATCTTCCCATTTTCGAAAAGCATAACATTGCGGTATCATTCAGGGCCGTAACACTATGTAGTATATACTTTTTTAAATTCGCGCTCTTACCGTACGATTTTACTCTTTCAACCCACCTCGGAAGCAGGATTCATAGAGTTACTCCGAGTACATTTACCTTCACTTTTCGAACGCGTAAGCTCCGCCCATATAGTAGGTTACTCCGCGTATTGGAACAGCGACGAGTTAACTCCGCTACACGGAGTACAGTTGGAACGCATCCCATTTGTGCAATGTACACATGTATTTCCAATACATGTTTACGTCCGGAGATGATAATGTAGACAACGGAATTCAAAATGTCAGTAATTACTCTTCAATAGTCAGTTGGTAATTACCGATATTTTTAATTCCGAGATGAAGGCACTACTATTTCGTCGGAGTTTGCCGTTCGCTGAAGGATTCCCTTAACACTAGTTGAAAAATTCTCGACGAGAAGAGCAAGGAATTCCTCAGTATTTTTTTTTGTAATTTTTCTTCTTTATACTTTGAGTGATCAGAAGATTTCCTACTTTCTTAAGTAAAGTTGTTGTGTCGTTGTCACTTTGTAAGTACTAGTGCTACCAAATGCAGACATCTTGTTAACTGCTCTGATGTAATGTTCGTAAAATGTGGGATGATAAATTGACTTCATGTCTGTAACTTGAGTGTTTAAGTCTCTCATCGCTTTCAAGAAATGACTGAGGTATCTAAGATGTCAGCGAATTAATTTATGCTAATATTATTTGTGATATCTACGGCATAACCTATTACCAACATAATAATCAATTCGTCATATCGAATCATACGTGTTACATCATCTTCTCTGAGTGCAGGAAAAACTACTTTTCGTAATGTTTTTTCTGCAATAGGATTAATACGTCTAATAATCGCTCTGCCCATAATTAATACAGATCTAGTTTGTTTACTACCGTGGTTTGTGCATTGCTTAAAATAGCGTCTGATGCTACTTTTCACAAAAAATCCCTTGCATTTTGCATAATCTTTTGCGCCTTTTTGCTTATCTTTTTGAGGGCGCCTGCACACAATAAGTTTTCCGTCATTAACATTACTATTAGTATTATATAAACGAAATTGTCATTCCTTCTTATTGTTTCAATTATTCTTTTTCTTTCCAAATTATTTGGATGAAGAGCAAGAAACTTTTTAACCTCAGGTTCATTGCGGTGAACTATAGCCAAATGTCGAGCAATCTTCGATTGTATCTTTTGGCAATAGAAGCAACAGTTTTTTTTATTGCCACCTTTAAGTCCCTCAGATGAATTGATATTAAAATCTGCGTCATCAGGGCAAAACACATTGCTCTTATTAATTTGTATAGATATCTCGAAGCCCGAAGTATTGTTTGTTGATCCATTTGATTGTGTTTTTTTATTAGTTGCATCAAGAAATACAGTTTCATTAGCGTCGGTTTCTGCCACGCTGGAACTATGTTTAGAAAGACAATATTCTGAATTCAAATTTTTTTTATGTGTCGTAGAATCCAAATATTCTAGATCTTGCAAAATAGTTATCCGAACATATATTTAAAATATACAAAAAGTGTATGGAATAGAGTAATATTATTATTAAAATTTTACAATTATAACTTTTCTGCAAATTGTTACTTTCTTATCATTAGCGGTGTAAGGGAAGAATGGCCGGGAACAAACATAAACACCGAATTGTATACGATAAGAAAGTTTATTAGCCGAATAATATTATAACTAGAAAAGGCGGCAATAACGGTAACGCAGTCGGATACGCACATAAACTATAGAATGAGAAGAGAGTAACATGCGGACAGCGCGTTAGCGCGGTGAGGTTACTTGTGATAGACCGTTAGATGTCAGCACACAATATTGAACGAGTGATCGTAGATCGTACAAAAATAAATGTCACGCGCTAACATTTTCCTTCGATCCGCGATCAGCCTTGTTTCCTGGAAATGTTTTGAAGTCCAGATGTATCTGTGCATCTCGAATGCTTTGGTCTGGGAAGTCCCTTCGTGAGCATATCTGCAGGCATGTCGTTGGTTGAGACATGATCACACACAATCTTCAAAAGACCGTTGCTCAGAGCTTCTCGGATGAAATGATAACGCATATCTATATGTTTGCTCCGAGAATGATAGATTGGATTTTGAGCCAATTTTAGTGCTCCCAGATTATCGTTGAAAACGGTGATATTGGCCAGCTCGGGGAATCCCAGCTGTTCCAGAAGTTTACGTAAGTAGATTGCTTCTTTGGTACACTCCGTCAACCCCATATACTCTGCCTCTGTCGATGACAAGGCAACCGTCAAAGACTTGAAAAGAAAGCCAGTATAAGATCGCCGGTCCTCATGACAGTTGCCCCAGTCGGCGCCGACGAAGCTTTGAAACGGTTTGGAATCTCTTCGAGATCGGATCTCTCTAGACTAATCCTAGATCTCTGGATTCTCTTAAATAACGAAGGACCCGTTTTGCGGCAGTCCAGTGTTCCTTGCCATAACAATTGTTAAATTGTCCCAAATAACTGACTGCAAAACCAATATCGGGGCGTGTCGTGACTGCTAAGTAGATTAAAGCGCCTACGAGTTCTCGATAGGGAAAATTTGTTTCTTCCTCATCTGAGCCCTTATCTTTCTTGGTCAGCTTTACACAAATGTCCACCGGCGTGCTGACGGGATTACAGTCACTCATCCCGAAACGCTTGAGTATATCGTCGATATATACTCGCTGATGCATGGTCACTTTCTTATGACCAACATTAAACTCCACGTTCAAGCAGTAGCTCATTTCGCCAAGATTCTTGATGTCGAGGCATTTGGACATCTCTTCACGAAACTTGGCAATGACTGTGGGGTTGCGAGTTGCGATCAAAATGTTGTCGACATATACGACTATGGTGGTGAAGTCTTCTCTCTTTCCCAAATAATATAGACAGGGGTCAGCGTCGGAAAAGGGGTGGCACCGGAATTCCTTAGTATACCGTCCAACTACATATACCAGTTTTTTCCTGCTTGATGAAGACCATATAAGGATTTCCTCAAGAGACATACCTTGTCTCCGCTCTGTAGTTCCTGCAACATCTTATCAGCTTCAGGTGCCAAACTTTGATCATTTTTGTCCTCTGAGATCGTCCTCAAGATTCCCGCTAATTGCTTTAGAAGTTCTATCAGAATCTGTTCGTCCAGGTCTCCATTTAAATAGGCGGTTGTTATGTCGAAATAGTGCATCTTCATGCCAAGATGAGCAGACAATGCCGCGACTATACGTATCAATCCTTGACGGGCTACTATCTCAAAAGTCTCGTTGAAATGCAATCCGGGCTACTGGCTGAATCCCTGAGCGACTAGTTGAGCATTACGTCTGTAAAGAATTCCGTCCGAGTTGAACTTGTTCCGCAAAACAATGCGACTCCCAATGGTGGCAGTATTCCTTGGTCGGTCGATGAGTTGCCATGTACCCTTTCGTAGGACAGATTTAATTTCTGATACCATGGCATCGTGCCATTCCTCAGCCTCTGGACTTGTCAAAGCCTGTTTTATCGGTATTTCAAAAATTAGAGCGACTATTTCCTCCTCAGCATACCTTACTTCAACGATGGGTGTGTAGACCTTGCGGGGTCTTCCTCTTTCTCTGGTTCTCAGGATCCTCGGTCTTTCTCGTCCCTTAGATGAAGATTGCGATGGTTTCGGAGGGATCTCTTTGGTCGCCTGAAGTGCCTTGTTTTTGTGTCTCAAAAAACGAACTTCGCTCCATCTTGAGCGATCGTCGATGAACTCGATGAAATATTTCGCCTTCCCGAAGACTCGAGCCGCATGGAAGCGCAAACGTCTGAGTGAACCATGGCGAGTGATTCCGAGATTCTGTTGGATTTCTTAGGGAAAAGTGTGCGAGTCATCTTTTCTTCGAGACAGATCTTACAGGTGAATTCCTTTTCGGTAGAATCGAACTTCAAACCGTTGATGATCCCGTGCCTTGATGAGGTCTACGGTGCCACAGCTCAAAATCCGAGAGATCTTCTGATGACGATAACGCGCAGTTTGGCTTTAAATCGGATTTGTCTTGTTCGGATTCACGCGCGAAATATAGACCGCCAACTCTCTCCGCAACCAATTTAACGTTTCCGTTTCCATCAAGTACTTTTTCGTTCTTCTTTGTAAATATTACGTTGAAACCGCTGTCTGTTATTTTACTCACGGACATTAAATTTGTGCGTAGGTCCGGAACATGCAGTCTTTAGTGACAAGTTTATTTTCGCCGTATACGTCGGCCGTGACTATTACCTTGCCCTCAGCGGTCGTCTGGGTTGAAGCACTACTCGCCAGATTTAAGATTCCGGATCTAGAATTGTTAATTTCGCAGAATGCCTCTAATTTACCGCATAGATGTGTCGTGGCGTCGCTGTCTAAACACCACATTTGGCGTGGTTGGATCGCGCTAGCTTGTAAAGCGACGTCTGCACACAATGATACTTGCTCGGCACTTTTCACAGACTGATTTTTATCTCCTTTGAATTGACAATTTGCAGCCTGTTTATTGCACTTATAGCAGCGGAATTTGGTGACCCTTTTGTCGTCCGCTTGCGCGTTGTGCTCTACGTTCGTGCGCTGTCGTCTTATTGTCGCGTGTTCGGTCCTTACTTTTATTTACAAACATAGCCTTAGCACCAGTGTTGTGTGTTTTGTCCTTTCGCGCCTCGTTTTCCTCGACAATCTTAACACGCAAAGTGTCGGAGGCGGGCAACTCGCGTCGCGAGCTTCGATCGCACATCGAAAATTATCGAAACTCGACGGCAGGCTATACAGGAGCATCGTTGCCAGTACATCGGGATGTATATCAACTTGCATATCCTGTAATTTGTCGAGTGTCGAAAAATTTATTGATATGTTCACGAATGTCGTTACCTTCTTCCATTCTATGAAGCATTAATCGTTTCAGTAGTGTAGCTTTTCTGGCAGATTCCCGCGACTGGTAAGTTTCCTCTAGTTTTAGCCAAACATCCCGCGCAATAGCGCAGCCTTTAATCTGCTTCAGTCGGAACTACCGATCGCCAATATGATGTCGGATTTCGCCTTGGCATCGCTCTTTTCCCACGTTTTTCGCGCAGCTTTCGACACGGCGTCAATGGCCACAACCTCGGGCTTCACGAGTTCGCCGTTCACGTACGACCACGCGTCGTTTTTATGAGAGCTTGCATATGAAGCTTCCATGTATCATAATTGTCTTTTCCGAGGCACTCGATTCTCGTCACGCTCGCGATATTCATGATTGAACAGGTTATGTTCCGCCGTATTGAAAAAATTTCACGATTTCGATTATCACGGTGCACCTGGGCCCATAAGCTATTAACGGTGTAAGGGAAGAATGACCGGGAACAAACATAAACACCGAAATGTATCCGATAAGAAGGTTTATTAGCCGAATAATACTATAACTAGAAAAGGCGGCAATAACGGTAACGCGGTCAGATACGCACATAAACCATAGAATGAGAAGAGAGTAACATGCGCACAGCGCGGTGAGGTTACTTGTAATAGACCGTTAGATGTCAGCACACAATATTAAACGAGTGATCGTAGATCGTACAAAAATACGCGTCACGCGCCAACACTTATTACATTGTGTATTACACGTGTTTTTGAAAACATAAAAATACACATTTTAATCAACATCGCATTGTAATCAATTTTGTAAAACTTATTAAAGACAATAAAAAAATATCATGAATTAATGCTACTCAAAGTTTCCATGAAAAAGTGAAAATGATGAACTAAAAACTTACTGTCATATTTCCGATAGCAGTATTTTAACAGCTCATTATTCTGTTTATCAAATCTGTACTCAGTCTCTCTCCCCCTCTCTCCCTCTTTCTCTCCCCTTCCCTCTCTCCCTCCCTTCCTCTTTCTCCCTCTTTCCATCTCTCTCCCCCTTTCCCTCTCTCCTCTTTTCCTTCTCTCCTTTCTCCACCTCCCCCTTGCTTCTTCTCTCTCTCTCCCCTTTCTCACCCTCTCCCCTTTCTCTCTCCCTCTTTCTCTCTCCCTCTCTCGCCCCCCCTCTCTCTCGCTCTCTCTCTCTCTCTCTCTCTCTCTCTCTCTCTCTCTCTCTCTCTCTCTCGAAGACAGAAAGGATTAGCTTCAAACCATGCTTGGACCATTCTTGAAGTGTGTACAGCACTATTGTCTTGTGCGATGTTAATAATCGGGTATTGTTCTTCAGGGTATATTGGTCTGGCACTAGGTTTCAGGACTTCCTCCAAAATTTTCACATATTCTTCTGCATTCATGTGTGATGATATTTCTATGATATCCATTAATCCTAAGGATGTCATGCTCCCCCAAAATCCTAAAGTTATTCTTCCACTATGTTCAAAAGAGAGCACGTATTTTGGATTCAGGCGTTCTCCGTTTGGTCGCCACACTCTGCGTCTTCCATCTTCGGCCGAACTAAATACTTTTTCGTCCAACCATATTATTGCATTCCATTTTTCCTGCGGAGTATTTAAATACTCTAATGCAAATTGCACTCTTCGATTTCGATGATTTTGAGTGAGTGCAATTTTTTTCGCTGGTGGATGCGAACGAACTTTAGCCGATTTCAAGCGACGTTTCACTGAGCTTACCGAAATCAGATAATCATTGTTGTTTAAAACTGCTGCAGCAGGATTAAAGGAATTCGCGTCAATTAACTGGACAATATCTTCATCTTGACGAGCTGTAGTTTTTCTTGGTCCTGCGTTATTTTTTCTATGATCTTGTAAAGCTTTAAAGCCTGCTTTTTCATACTATCGAATCCACAATGACACTGTTTTTTTGCTACATCCTACTGTTTGTGCGATAACTGTTTTATTGACACCCGATTCATACAGCCCGATAATGCGGCCCCTATCTCTTTCTGCCAAATTAGCATAAATATTTCGTTGCGTTGATGCATATTTTGACCATACTGATAAAACAAATGATATATACCTACACACACGCGCGCGCGCGCGCACGCACGCACACACACACACACACACACAGAGAGAGAGAGAGAGAGAGAGAGAGAGAGAGAGAGTGAGCAAGAGAGAGAGGGGGGAGGGAGGTTTGACCGGACGAAGCGAACTCTCGCTCCCCGAGTCTATCTTATTAGATCTCGCGTGTCGAGACACGTACAACTTCGCTATCCATCCCCGTTGAACGACGGGCAAATGTTGCGTAAGAGAAAGAAAAATCAGTTCTACCTGACACACGGCCGCCAGCTACTTTCACCTGCACGAGTAGCAAGGTATTCGGCTCCCTTCCCCGTGTCGGTCCCACGTGTTGCACCGGCTCTGCGAGTCAATGGAACAGGGACGCGCAGCTCCCTGGTACCGCTCCAAAACTGGACCTCGTTCTTGGAAACCGGGATCGCTCCTTCACCCTTTTCAGGCGCTCAGGTACCGCAGTCCGCCGACGATCTGCCACGCGACACGGACAGGTGAGGGGCTGGGTCTCAGCACACGCTGGATATGAGACCACACAGGGTATCGCCGTTGAATAAGTACGAGTATATTTGTTTGTATATAAAAATAATCAGTTTATTGCTTCTCTCGCCCGTTTACAAGACTCACGGGCAAAGTACTAAATTGTTGCCTTTAACGATTTCTCGCACATGCACACGCGCAAGAGTGAAGATCCCGACGGGCTATCGCGTAGCTCCGCGGTACAATCCGCGGGTACATTTACTCCGAACGGATACTTGACACTAATCTTTTACGCCAATTCCGCGGATACAATGGCGTTAGCGCACGTAGCTCGTACGACGGCTAGCTTGCGCGACTGGCCTTGGCTGAAGCTTAGCACCGACTGACCACGAAGACCTGGTCGAACCGTCGCAGCTAAATAGTATCTCCTCCATTCGCCTATTCGCGAATGTCCGAGAAGTTTCCAAAACTCTCCGGCAAGGTTAACCGGATGACTTGTATCGCATGCCTTCGGCATCTTTGACCTAAAATAGTTCATCATATTAGAGTGTACATTTCGATGCCGCCAATGCCCCGAACAAGATCTATATGTGTTAACAATCGGCCCTGATTGAAATGACAAGGCCGACCAAATCACCTGCACGTCCGGTGTTACAAGTTCGCAATTGCTCGCGGCACGGCTGACCGAAAAACCCGGCCCACGAATTATCACACAACTTGACTCCGCCGGCTCCGCGAATCTCACAACCAAATCATGTGTATAGCATGCCGGCCAACATTCAACCAACTTACATCCCTCCACGCCACGTTGCATCACGCACGCCAGAAAACCAAGAGCCACGCTCGCGCACGCCACACAAAGAACCGCGGAGACTAACCACAAGCTATTGGCAACCGACAATGCTGACCGAATAACTTCAGCTCATCCCAGGCATACCACAAACCATGTGCGGACCGTCCAGCTTGACCGACTAACTTAGTTTCAAATATGTCATGGCCCACGTGTCAAAATTACAAATTAACATAAATAATCGTGTGAACCATAAACTTTTATTGGCACGGCCATAAATAAATGAAATTTCCAATCAAGACAACAGTATTAAATGATTATACAAAATTAACGGATCCTTTGTGAAAACAAAAATATCGATATCAACATCAAAATAACACATCATGTAACTAAGTATACAAACAAACCGATACAAAGAAAACATCTTGTTAAAGAAAGAAAATTGTCTAAATATCCCTCTAAACTACTCGCATAATTGTAGCGTCAACTATTATTAGTAAATATATCATAAACTGTACTGAATGTCTCGTCAACTTAAAACATAACATATCAAGAATACAACCATCAGTCGAACATAATACGTCAGATATAAAATGCGCTCATCCGCTATGTCAAATATATTAACGCTTATAACTAACTAAACTCTATCGAAACTTCAGTCCTTTTCCACAGAACTGCGTGCCATCCTTACGACTCGGTCCAACACAACCCTCGGCTGACCAGACCGCTCGTTGTCAGAAGATACCGCCGTCTTCTTGCTACCTCCCCTCACGAAGCTTCTCCTAGATTGAGCCTCCGGTTGTAGAGGGTGAGGGAGAGAGAGGGGAGAGGGTGGGGAGGGGGGTAGAGGGAGGGGGGAGGGGGAGAGAGGGAAAGGGAGAGGGAGGGAGAGGGAGATGGATTAAATTAGATAAACTAAAAATTATTAAAATTAACATAATTAATATATTAATTAAAATGAATTAAATTAACTAAATATATTATAAAAAGTAATACTTTTCACATTTGATTTATACAGATTAATACAGATAATAACATTTCGACATAATGTATTGCAAATATAAAAATATATTATAATTAATTATAAATTATTAGAGATAAACTTATAAACTATTAATTGTAAATATATTTAGCATGCTCCATGCCATAAGTAGGGTTCGAAGTATTGACCTCTGATATCGATGCCAAGTATCAGGATCGGTATCGAGAATGGTTAGTACCGATACTCAGAAAATATCGGACTAAAAGTATCGATATTATTCAGTATCGAGTACTTTTTGGAAAATTTGTTCAGGCCCCCATTTTCATAAGAGTTAGTGTTTCCATAATCTTTTTAATTATTTAACATGAAACTAACACTAAACATTAACATAAATGTATTTATTAACATAAATCTAACACTAAGGGTGAGTATTTTTTTAATTAAACTTTATTGCATTATGTGAAAAATATCAAATTGTAACATTGGAACTAAAATCTAAAACCATTCATTCTCAGGGTGACTTACAAGGAAGAGTAGCTTTTGCAATCTCTTAGGTCTAAGTCGATTTTTTGCTTGTGTTCTCCCCTGCCTCTGAAAAGAACCTCTCCAAAGGGACTGATGTGGCCACGACTACGGCATATTGTCTAAATTGTCGATAGAGTCTCGGAAAAACCTCTTTCATGTCTTCCCAAGTTTCTATCGGATTTGACTTCAAGGGAGTCATAGGATTCTTTAAATATAAAGATAACTCGTCTCCTTGTCTTCCTTCGGATCTTTTCCTATCTTTTTGAACCAGCACCTTGTGATAAAGCCAGAAATCACATTTGCCGCGGGGTACACCGTCGTTTTCTGATCCCGACGACGAGCTCTGCATCTTTTCGGAGATAACCCTTCTTAGGAAACTCACTGCTTTCCCACTTGCTTGCGCATTCTTGAAATGGAGGTTTTTAAACCTCGGGTCTAGAAGAGTACTAAGGGCTATTATCGGAACGTGTTCGATCATTCCGAACCGACGCTGGAGTTGTTGTTCTAGAATGATCTTGGCAGTAATAGATACCGGCGCTTTTATTTAAATTCGTTCACCTGCGTCATCAAACAATTGACCAATGGTATAACTTTGGAGAGTGTGACATACTGCTCACCAGATAATTCTCTGGTGATAAACTCCAATGGCTTGAGGAGGGTTATGAGCTCCTTAACATCATTTAGGTCAGTAGCTGAAAGCATCGGTGGGGTGGATCTTTTAAAAGTATAGGCAAAATAACGGGAGCTAACTCGACAAATCTTTCCAGCATATAAAAACATGAGTTCCATCTTGTTTTTACGTCGAGAATCAGTTTTTTAGGAGTTGTTTGAGATTTCTTCAAAGCATTGGACGCCGACAAATTCTTTTTAAAATATTTAACAATTTCTCTTATTTTTTGCATGAAGGTGGATATTTTACCTTCTGAAACCACTTTTTCCGCAACCAGATTGATTGTGTGAGCAAAACAAGGTAAATGTTTTTTTTTCATTACTAAACACCTTGACTGCTGATACCATATTAGCCCCATTATCTGTCAAGACTGCCATGATATTAGCCTTGTTTATGCCCCAGTTATCGAGAACTTCAGAAAGCTTTTCAGCAATATATTCTCCTATATGCCTTTCTTCCAGTTCGAGAGTAGCGATATGTGCTGATTTTAGGTTTTGGCGTTCGAGATAATGTAAGGTGACTACTAGAAAGCTAGTCATGTTCATAATCTCTGTCCATATAAGGCTGAAACAATCATGACTCTTTAATTTCTCTTTCAGAGCCGATTTTAAAGCAGTGAATTTGTCAGTCATCAACTTCTTTAGATGAGTATCCGATGGTATGTGATACTGTGGTGCTAACTGCTTCATAAGTTCCAGAAACCCTTTTCCTTTAACAGTATAAAAGAGCTTGTGGTCTACACAAATATAATAGAAAATTGCATTGGTAATGGCTACATGCCGAGCTCCACCCTCTTTAAATGATTTCGCAATTCAAATGCACGAAGAACTGGATTTGGTACAGTTTATTTTTTCTTCTGCCGGTGATGGTTCGAAAACTTTTTTCAGTTCCTCATCAAATGTGGTTTCTGTCACTGAGGATTGCGTTGATGAGCTTGGGCCTGATTTCTGAAAATCAAGTGGAAGATTCTCTTGCTTCGTTCTTTTCTGAGGTCGAGGATTTGAATTTCTGAAAATAAATCAAATTCGTTATATAACATACAGCCCAAAACACGTGACTTATTTCGGGAAATTATTCTTAAATACTAATCAATAAGTGGAAACTAAATCGAACCCGTAAATTAAATATTAGAAAAGAGAATTATTTAAATAACAAAATAATTAGCTGAAAAATGATTAAATGTTTTAAAGATAACTGTTTTTAATGATTTTTTTTTAAATTTAATATAAAATTATAATAGTACTGTTACGACAAAAAAATTCGATTATTTTTTTATCATCACTTATGATTTCTGTTATCGAAATTGCAAATCTATTGATCCATAATTGAAAGGAATTAGGTTGATTATCATAATTCGAAATGCCAAGTTTCGCTAGACGCCAGTACAATTGGGGTTTTATAGTTGATGCG
Source organism: Lasius platythorax (assembly GCA_963971435.1). Lineage (NCBI taxonomy): Eukaryota > Metazoa > Arthropoda > Insecta > Hymenoptera > Formicidae > Lasius > Lasius platythorax. The sequence continues at coordinate 13,596,966 of OZ020546.1, forward strand.
TTTTGACGACGCGTCTTTCAAAGCTAGGTTAGACTATATCTAAAATACTACATATCTTGAAGATAGACATGGATAACAAATGAAAAAGTAAATACTAAAGTACTGAAGGTTGGTGTCGGGCCTTAAAATTTGTTTATGTTTTCTTTAAATTAAATGCAATTTTACCACTTGGACACGAACTATTAAATATTTTGGTACTTAATGTTGGTGTCTAACCTCAAAGTTTATTTACATTCCATGCAAATTAAAAATAAAAAGATTATGTATATGTATCTTGGTGATGTTGAATCACTAGTTTGGTTGATTTCGACTGATTTTCGAGAATATTGGCATGGCTTCCGTTTATATGCTTTCTCAAGTTTGAAGTATTTCCCGAAGATTTTAATGTTTTAAAACATATCTTACACGTAGCAATATCTTTTGCTTTCTTTTCAAAATATTTCCACACTAAACTTATTTTTGTGATATAAAAAATGAAATAAATCACATATGTCGAGAATAAATTGAATTGTCGAGAATATCGCTTATACACATGGGAAACAAAGGAACAATGATTCTCGCCCTCGCCTCGGTGGCCGGTGCCGGGTGCTCACAGCTTGGGATAACCGTAATGGAAAATGGTGGGGATGGGTGAGGATAAGTGATATCCAATGAGAGCTCTGCTCTTAGCAGAGATTCTGATAAAAACAGTGCTCTCATTGGAGAGCACCTCCGCTAACAGCAAAACTCTTATGTCCGGCCAGTGTACAAAAGCAAACAATATTACCCTAAATATATCCGGAAATAAAGTGAAAATAAATCAGTACGCGATACTAGGGTATAAGTGAGTACTAGTACTCATATAGTATCGAGCCTAAGTATCGAGTACTCAAAATACTCAACCGAGGCTTAAAGTATCAATACTTACTCAGTATCGATAGTATCGTTCGAACCCTAGTCATAAGTCTTATCGATGGTTGAAAAATCCTCATTAGAACTCAATCATCTTCTAGCGCTCTTCTTCCCAGCCTTCTTAAATAATGCTGCACCGAGACAATGACATTGCGCAACTTGTTCCACATCATTTGACTCGAATTTATGATATTGGAAAGTTACCAGTAAGTTAGTTCATGTTACTTCGAGAACAATCTATAAAAACATATAAAGAAATATTAATTAAAATTCTTTAGATAATTTTACACAACATTATGTAAATTTACATTTTGACAAACTAGAAGACGATTAAATTCTAATGTGAAATTCTAATGTGAATTAAATTCTAATGTGAATTGTTTAACCACCGATAAAACTTAAGGCACACATGGAGCATGCTAAATATTTTTATAATTAATAGTATCTAATTCTATCTTTAATAATTTATAATTAATAATATATTTTTATATTTATAGTACATTATGTCGTAATGTTATTATCTGTATTAATCTGTATAAATCAAATGTGAAAAGTATTATCTTTTATAATATTTTTAGTTAATTAATTAATAAATTATTTTAAAATATCTTAATATCGCTAGTAGAATAATCAAAGGATGGTTGAAAAATAATCGACCAAAACTAGCCAGAATGCTTATTTATTTGTTACAAATACGACGTATTTCTCATTATGTAATATATTAGGTTTCATCCAGTCAAAATCGTGTCCTGATTCTAATCTATGTTTACGTGCGAAAGAGAGAAATTGCTGAAATGTTTTATATTAAAAAATTCAACAATACCATTAACCTACAGAAAGACACTGATAGTTTAAATAACATCTACGACAAAATAATAAAGGTCGTGTAGTTTATTATTATCTTTGATTTAACATATTCAGTTTTTGACGAAGTCTCGCACTGACACAACATTTCACCTCTCTTTTGCATATGTGACAAGTCGTTAATGATCTTATAATTGAGATATGTGAAGTTTACAAAATTAAGATTTACATTGTTATACTCTTCTGAACCGTATGTACTCAAATTGTTCACAGTCAATTCATGTATATTGCTGTTTTATTCAAACCGTCAACAAAAAAATCTAATTATCAATTGTATTATTTCAGTTTATACTTGAAAAGGACCACAACCATATGGTCGAAACGTCGTATTTTTAACAAATAAATAAGCATTCTGGCTAGTTTTGGTCGATTATTTTTCAACGATCCTTTAATAAATTATGTTAATTTTAATAATTTTTAGTTTATTTAATTTAATCCTCTCTCTCTCTCTCCTTCTCCCTCTCCCTCTCCCTCTCCCTCTCCTCTTTGTCAGTGTGTGTGGATGGGTGGGTGTATGCAAATAGTTTGAGCCACACGGTATATAAGACTGTGCTTCGATCTGTCAAATTGATGGTTCTGAAAAAACGTTGCCGGTTCTTTCAAGAACCAACAGTCATGATGCACAAATAACTAGATGCGATGCGTCTAGTTCTTATTTGACTGAAACGCGGCTGTCTTCAGGTGGGAAGGCATTCATGACGCCAAGTGTAGTTGTGGAAAATCGGAGGCGCGTCTGCACACAGTGAGAGGATTCTGGAGAAGAATTTGGTCATTTCTAAGCATCTCAAAATCACTGAATCGCTTATTAAATTGATTTATAAGAGAATCGATTAAGTAGAGATGCTCCTGAAAATTGCAATTTGTGCCATGCTCTTCGAATAGAATCTGGCAAGATGGGAAGAAATGAAAAATACCAGCCTTTATATGATTTTTAAATAATAATAATTGTCTGCAAGGAATCAATGGCACTAATTAATTAAGAAATAATTTGATTAACTTTGCAGCTTCAAATTTAAGATGTTTAAATGGTTAGTCAAATCAGTTTTTACAATTAAAGCGAGCTCGCAAATAAATTTTAAATCTTTTAAAAAAATTTATATTCGTCGTATTTTGCGACGGATTTTTCTTGCAAGAACAGAAAGATTTCTTTTCTTATTGCAAAGAACTTTTCTAAACATTTTCCAGCACTAAGCCAGCGAATTACGCAATATAAAGCAACATTGATATAAGCTGCGTTATGTTCTTCAAGAAAATGTTGAAACTTTCGATGAGAAAAAAATTTATTACCATCTTTAATAACATTAATAATTTTTGTGACCGTCTACATTGCGGTAGACAGTTTGACAGCTTTCTCGCATAACGCATCTTGATGAATAATGCACTGAATAATGGGAAATTTTAAATCTCGCTGCCTGATTTGACCGAGGAATCCATTTTTTGAACCACTCATTGCTTTGGCACCATCAGTTACAACAGCCTAACATTTTGCAAAATCTATATTAAATTTTGCCAGAGTCTTTTATACGGTTTTAAAGATATCAATACTCGTAGTTGTGTCATGCAATGGAACAAAATCTAAAAGCTCGTCGACACATGAGAAATCGTTTTGGACGATTCGAGTAAAAATACTTAATTGGCTCACGTGTCGATTATGTGCTTTCGTCAAGACACAGTGAAAAATACGAACAAGTTGCTAATAAGAATCTTAGCTTATCTTCAATAGAAAGCGCAATATTCATAATTCTTGTATCAGGATAAGAGGAATAGGCAAGTGAGAGCCGGGCGCAAGAACTTAAGGGCTGTGACTTCAGTTGTAATCTTTTTTATTTAATTTAAATTTGAATGTTTCTTACTTTAATTTATTATAATTACTTTACTTTAATTTATATATTTATATATTTATAATTACATTACTTTAATTTATTATAATTCATAATTCTATGCTCTACTTTTATTACTGAGCGGAATGCTCGCAGCTTCGTCAACAGTTAATTTATTTTCAAAGGATTTTATTACTTCGACGGGGCACTTTTTTATAAACTCACCATCACTGAACGGCTTGGAATGTTTCGCAATGAGGAACGAAATAGCGTATGATGCAGCTAGAGCTCTTGCATCATTGTTATCGGCGTTAGAAATTAAAATATCCTGACAAATGCCTGCCTAATAAACTAATTTTAACCCTTTAAGTATATTTAATTTTTTCTGGCATGTATCATTTGAATATTCTTTAAAATGTTTGATTCTATAATGCCTCTCGAGAATGTATTTTTTTATAACGAAAAATTCATATTCACATAAAAAACAAATTATCCGATTGTGAATAAATGCAAAAAAAATATCCTCCCATACCTTATTAAATTGTTGCCCGTATTTCTGCTTACCTGAATCAGCCATCCATCCTTCAGATTTAATTTGATGATTTAAATCCTAATGAATTAAAAGGCCTGAGCACTCTTCTGAAGTAAAAATACGTTATGCTGACACACGCTTTAAGACAAGTGATGATCGGTTAAAACAATTACGCAAATGTTTACTACTCACAAGAACAGGGCCGTCATTAGTCATGTGGTGGCCCCTGGCACATTTGGTTTTGGGGGCCCCTTCACGAAAGTTACTGGTACTTCTTAACTCAATTAATAGAAAGGTATCTTGTATGTAAGTCATTTGTGTTTGAATATTTTTGGTATACAGAGAGACATGTAATTATTTGAAAATAATAGAGAGGTGATAAGTACTTAACCTTTAGAGGGCCGGGGTTTGAGGTGTCAAAACTCCTTATAAAAGTTGCCCAAAGTTGTATTGTATATAGTAAATATATCACATACAAAGTACCTGTCACGCCTATATTTAGGCTTTCCGACCCGGAACGGTAAGAGAAAAATTCTAAACTTAAAATTTTGCAAATCAGGCGTTTATGGGGGTTTTTGAGGTCGCTGATGACGATGATGAAGTCAAATTTAGAAAAATTTTTTCCCTTACACCATTATTGTACTAAAAACTGAAAGAAATTTGAGGATTTAATGATATAACTCTCCTTTAGCGTTACCCTGAGCTTTTTTTTGCGAGGGAAGGAGGAAATGCACTTACGCAGACCGGTCAGCCCGTACTGACCGGTACTGTGGGACTCGCCCAATTGTTGCCGAAGAACGCAACGGGCTCTACCCACTAAAACCTCCACCCTGTGCGCAAACCGAACTTTGGCTGCATATATACTGGGGGAACCCGGAGAACCGCAGAAGCATACATTCCGAAATCGCCCCCCCCCTCCAGCTGACGCATTACACGTTCTGCCTCCGGGGTACCTCTACTCTCCCTTACGAGAGTTGTCCGCTGTCACCAGAGTAGTACAACGGAACTACCAGAAAAGTCTGTTTAGGAAGAACCACAAAGAGATACTTATTTCAGGTAAGCATATGGATACGCGTAACCGAATAAGAGCAAAGAAGAATCTCCTCGATGTGCAAGTACTTGTACAAGATACAAATACATGCCAATAGTCAGCTACATGTGAATGTGTGTGCGTGTATGTGTGACTGTGAAAGTGTGCGTGTGTATGCATATGTGTGTGCAAGTGTGTAAGTGTGTAGTGAAACGTGTGAACGTGCATTCGACCTAACTATTCCGATGAGTCTCCCCGATATTCTGGGGACTGGGAGAGAACGATCTCCCTTTTCTATCTCCTCTCCTCATCCTCCTTCTCCTTTATTACTTTCGCCGCGAATTGTGAGAAAGCATACCAATGCACGCAGTCTTGAAGGATCCTCTTCACCACGGTCTCCAAAGTAAGGTTCTCGTCCTCCGCCAGTCTAAGATTAATCCTCATTTGAGTTCTATCTTTTTCCCAGGTAGGACATTGTCGGAGAGTGTGATCCACCGTGTCCACATCCGCGTTACAGTGAAAACAAGATGGAGTCTCCCTTTTCTATATCTTATGGAGGAAGTACCCGAAGCTACCGTGTGCCGTGAGAAATTGGGTCAGGTAGTAGTTCAACCCTCCGTGCTCTCTCGCTATCCACTCGGACAGATTGGGAACAATAACACTCATAGTGTTTCCCGTACAACGATGGGTTACTAAGGTGGATTTCCCACTGCCGATTGAGAAGAAGCATCTTAGCGCTCTTTATCGCCCTTATCGCTTCCTTCGTCCACTCGTCCCTCAGCTTTAGGTCATTGACTCGCTCGTATACCCAGAGCTGCCAGATCGTGGGAAATGGGAACCCCCACCACTCGGCGCAGAATCTTACTAACACACAGATATAGCGTGTACGTATAGCCGAAGTCGTGTGGCTGTGGTCCACAGTTCGGCTACACGTGCAGGCTACATCTGTGTGTTAGTAAGATTCTGAGCCGAGTGATGGGGGTTCCCATTTCCCACGATCTGGCAGCTCTGCGTAAACCCTCCGCCAATGCTGAGCTGTTAGGTATAGCGGAGGAAACCTGGCAAGCAACGAGGCCGCTTCGAGGGATAGCGTGCGGTAAGCCGAAATCACCCGGATAGTCAGGACCCTTTGTATACGATTGAAGGCTCGCTGAGCACTTTTCGACGCGACTAATGCGTCACTCCAAACCGGGGCTCCGTAAAGGAGAACCGATTGCACTACGTTGGCATAGAGCTGTCTTTTAACCTCCAACGGCCCTCTAAGGTTCGGCATGAGCCTCCCCAATGCTCTCGTCACTTTGGCTACCTTTTCCTCAATGTACGCAAAATGGTCCTTAAAAGACCAACGGCTGTCTATAAATATGCCCAGGTATTTCATGGACTTACCCAACTGATTTCTGGTATTTCCAATGTTGACGTGTGGTAAGGGATCCATGTGAATTCCACCGTGAAAAATAACCGCTTCTGTTTTCGCCTCCGACACCTTGAGGCCGAGACGTTGGATTTGTCTCATGACCAGTGAGGCTTGAATACCGGCTCTTGTCGCTGTCTGAAGACAATCTGCTGTGGCTATAACCAGTGTGTCATCTGCGTAGCAAATGACATGACATCCTGGTTCTTTTAAAGTTCTCAAAACCGAATCATACGCGATATTTCACAACAGGGGACCCAGGACGGATCTTTGTGGAACTCCGGCTTCCACTCTTCAAGAGGCGGTTTTACCTTCTATTGTGCCGAACTCGATGAATCTGTCGGAAAGATAAGAGTCAGTGATCCGTCTTAGGTACACAGGAAAACCTCTGTCGGTTAGAACCATGCGAATTGCATGCCACGGCAAAGAGTTAAACGCGTTCTCTATGTTTCGTAGAGCGCGATGGAAAGCGTGCGAGTGATCGGAGTGGAGGCAGATTCAAATTGAGTAAAGTGCGCGACAATTTACAGCACAATTAAAATTACAATTTATTCAAAAATAAAAAAGAGAAAGAAATAATGCACTAAATTTTAATTGGACACGATAGTGTGTTGTGTGAAGCAAGCGACTTCGTTGTTCGAGCGAACGGATATAATATTAGCGCGTTCTGCGAGCGACAGAAAAATCCGCGGTAATTATTCAATAACGAAAAAGGAATCGAGACGTAAGCGAACTAGCGACGAACTGAACTGAAATTCGACAAAAGCTAAATTTAAGACCTTGCAAAAACTTGTGTATATCGCTCCAATGTCGCGCTATCAGCTGAGCGCGCGGCGAGAAAAAAACTATCGACGATTGCTGGCGCACGTGCCGTGTTTATACATATCCTCTCGCGCGGATACGGCAATCACCTCAGAAATCGAACGATCAGCTGAGATTGTTTGCACATGAATTATGGCTCGCAAACAACAAGACAACAACAATAATAAGGACGCGACACGACCGAAATACAAGGCCGTTTAATGTTTGAATTTAACGATTGAGATACGCTGGACGCGGAATTAATAAACCGGACAATTATTCGATCTCGCTCAAACACCAGCCCTATTGCAATAGCGATTCCTCCGTCTTCCACCGCTTCGGTTACCTTCTTGACACGCAGAAGTGCGTCACACGTGGACCTCTTTTTCCTGAATCCGAATTGACTGTCGGATAGATCCATCTTCGGATTTCCCCGCATCCAGTCCAGAAGCTTCTTCGCGATTATCCGCGCGAAGGTCTTTTCGAAGCTCTTATCAGCCTTGGGAATGAGTACCAAATTGGCACGCTTCCAAAACACCGGGAAGACCCTCTCCCTCATGCAGGAGTTGAAGCAGGCGGTCACTCTGTTAACCATCTTGTCCGTGACTTTTTTCCACAGCATAGCCTTGAAGCCATCAGGTCTTGGAGCTGTGTTGCAGACCTCTCTCTCCTTGAGAAACCTAAAAGTCTCCCCAGAAAGTATGTTTCAACGCTCTTTCCACTGGAAGTATCCGATTCGAGGCGGTGGCTCCCGAGCCGGACAACCACTAGGAAACAACTTAGAGATCAAACAGTCCAACACACTCAATTCGAGCGTTTCACTGAAACTTGGGGTGGACTGCCTCAGCCGGTTCATCACTATTCGATAGGGGAGTCCCCATGGATCCGCGTCTAAGGTGGCGATCAACTCCTTTCACGCAGTAGTCTTCGCTTTGCCGATCTCCCGACTAAGCTCTAATCTCTTCGAACGATAATCTGCCTCCAAATTCTCAACCTCCCTACTTGGCCAGTTACGCCCCTTCCTTCGTTGCCACAATCTCCCAGCCTTAGTACTAGCGGATCTCAGTCTCGCTATATGGTCATTCACCAGTACGTGGTTTTCCTTGATTGCCTACGTCTAGCCTGAGGAGCTGAGGCGTCGCACGCTTCCATCATCGTACGGTCGACCCATAATGCACTCTCTTCGGCTGTCAATTGTTCCTCTTCCGTTGATTCGCCGCCACAGGCTCAATCTAACGAGATCTCAAAGGTGGTCCTATCCAATTTGGATCAATTCCAGCGACGAGATCTCAATTTACCTCGCTTATAAGGAGCAAATGAGCCGCCGATTTTGAATGTTATATAAACATGATCGGACAATGACTCTAGATCCTCTCTTACAACCCATTCACTCACTCTACTAGTCATACTCGGAGAAGCCCAGGTTAAGTCCACGATCGAACTCCCCTGATGCCTTACGCAAGTGGGGGCATTTCCAATGTTCATTAAACGGAGATCGTGCACCGATGCCCACTCTTCGACATGCTCGCCCCGGGTATCCGTAACCGGCGATCCCCACAACGTCGACTTAGAATTGAAGTCGCCGCACAGGATTATTCTGTTGTCCAAATCTCCCAGAGCCTCCGAGATCTCGTCCAAAATATCCGAGAATACCTCCAAAGACACATTTGGAGAGATATAGCACGAGAGAATCAAAAAGTCTCTACATTTGACGATCATGTAGTGTTGACCTTTCTTTACAAGGGTGCAGATGTCACTCAAGACTTCCGGGCTCCAGCGAATCGCTGCTCTACTATCCTCACTCCCGAACCAATGGATTGATTCCGGAATAGGTTCCGCTACAACGCACAACCCAACCTGCAAGTCCAGAATATGCTGCTCTAATAAATCCTGAGCAGCCCAGCAATGATTTAAGTTGCATTGCAGAATCCCAAGCATCTATCTTGGCTACAGTGCTACCAACGGTCCTCCTGCCCGGCGAAATCGCACTGGCGGACCCGGACCTTTTCAGTCTCCGATTCGCCTCGCAAAAGACCGAACCAAGCCTATGGTTGCTCTTCTTGCCCTTTGCCTCACAGACAACACAACGGGATGGTTGTACGCACGCTTTCAGAGAATGGCCCTCCGTACCGCAATTAAAGCAAGCATGACTCCTGTCGATATCGGAAGTACAGGAGAAACGGACATGACCGAAACCCCAGCACCGAAAACACTGCAACGGTTTCGCCCCTAGCATCTCCACTCTTACAAGCGTCCGATTGGGACTTTTTTCCTCCTGGCAATTACAGCCGCAACCGCAAGCGGACACCTCGCCCATGCAGTATAAAGGCCATTTTTCACGGCTTGTATAGCACCTACCTTGACTTTTCCTTCGTTGCACTTGCCGGCATCTATAATGAAGTCGGCCACCTCTTCGGACGTTATCGTGTCATCCAGCCCCATAAACCGAAGTTCTCCAGTCCTTACAGGACGGGCCACGACCACCTTGTCCATCGGGAGTATAGTCCATACCTTTTCTTCCAAGGCTTTAGCCTTATCTACGCATCCTGAGTCTGTTATCTCAATCAAATAACCACCATTGACCGCCCTTCTAAGCCTCGTCTTCTCTATTTTCAGATCCGTAAGCGAAATTTTTTCCCTTGGCCAAAGCATCTCGGTATGATAAGTCCTTTTTTCATCCAGTGATAGATACTGCAGCAGTCTTTGGGGGAAATCTTACGGGTCTAGCCGCCTTCCCTTGCGTTTTCTTCTGTTTCTCATTCGCTGGTGTAGGCTCCGAATCTTTCTTCTCCACTATACCCACCACATCTGTTTCCCTATCCTTCTTCCTGTTCTTCCTCTTGTTGATTGTTTCTGTCCATCCTTTATCTTGCCCATCATCTCTTTCAACCTTCTCAGGTGGAACCAGTTGAACGTTGGACATCCTCGGCTTTGAAGACCTAGGCGTCTTCCGTGGTCGTGGACTTTCGAGCTCAGCACGGGCTTCCCGTTCCCAATCTATATCCGCTTCTAGATACTTCTTGTTCTGCTTCCTATCCTGACGCCTGTTATCCTTTAACCGTTTCACCATATCAACTACCTGTTTATTAGCTTCTTTTTTGTTTCCAGGATCGGCTTGACCAAGGATGGAGTCCCATCTGTGGAGTCTCTCGAGGGACCAGCGACAGGAGAAGTATCATTACCAAAGGTAAGCTTATCCCCTAATTTGGATGTTCCACCTCTCCTATACTCCTGATTCTGAGTCCCCGCTTCATGGAAACATACCTTCCCCATTTCTTGCAGTTCCGCCTTGACCTTCTTGAATTCTTTCCAGAGTTCTTCATTTTCACTCCTAATTCCTTATATTTTTCTCATTTCAAGCCGCATTTCCGTTATCTCCTTTCGAAGATCTTCATTTTCCTTCTTGAGCGCGGCGCATTCTTCCTTCCTTCTTTCCGCCTCCCTCTTAGCAATGTCCGATTTAGAGGTCAATTCCTTGATTTTAGCCTCTAGATGTAACGAATCTCCAGATGCCTCGGCCTTCTCAACCAGAGCCCGAATAACTTCTTTGACCTTCGTTATCTTTGTCCACATCCTATTGCTCCAGGTGCCCTGAAAGTTGCGACTCCCAACACGAATTGCATCAACAACTTCAAGGCAGTCTCGACCAATAGCCCCGACATTAGTAGCCCCCATGTCACGTAGATCATCACATGTGATGCAATCTAATTCGGTTTTAAAATCCAATTTTTCTCTGACGGCATTTCTTTCGACAACCCCACCTCTGGGTTTACCGGGAGCACGCTTTTTCCTTTTGGATGGACCCGCAACGGCATGGTCCATATCCTCATGATCCGCGTCTTCTGAAAAGAAGGTTGGCTCCCTCGTTAGATCGACGGTGTTCTTAATGTCGCTTCTTCAGGGGACTTCTCCACGATCCTAGTCTTTCTACTTCTTAAATCGTAGAAAACAATCGGACTATCCCCGCCAGAGATACTTACAGGAGAGACAGAAGACTCAGCCTTCCTCTTTTTGCGTACATCTTCCCGCTCAGTCTCCATTTCCTCAGGACCACCGTGAAAACCATCAGGCTGGTTTTCGTGGAAACCCCAACTATCCTCACAGGCACGATCAAGACCAAGATTTGTATCAATCTCCCGTGCCATCTTTTCGATCCTCAAGATTCGCCTCGAAAACGAATCCCCTTCCGAGGCCTGGGAATTCTCTAACTCTATATCTTTATCGACGGTAGCCATTTCGACTGGGATGCCCGCCGTTGACACCTCAGTTAGCCCTTCGTACGATGACGACGTAGGGGCATCAGGGACGGTAATGCCCGCTACGCCGGCAGCTGGAGCTCCGAATTTCTCTTGCTGCAGTAACCTTCCTTCTTTGTGATCTTCTTCCATATTTATTATTTTGATTTGTAGCCGTCCGATGTAGCGGCTGTGGCGGGAGACAGCGGAGCGAAATAGCCCGCCGATTCTCCAGCACCATCTTCACCTTTTCCCCCCCTATTATGAGTAGAGAGAGAGTGGGAGGGAGCATGTTGGGAGACCTAAACCTCTACCTCCATATTCTCCTCTTCGGATTTCATCCTTCGCCGATTCTTCCTTGCTGCTCTGCCAGAAGCCGGAGTCCGAACTCTTTTGGGCCGCGGTGTTTCAGTTTCAACGACCGAATTGTTACCACTACTGCCACGACCACAATCGTCAGCACTCACACACGGCAACTCAATCGGGGCGCGTGATAGCATGCGAGGCCCCCGAGCACGGGCGATCTGACCATCCTGGAGCTTACCCATATGAGGGGCGCACCCCTTTTCACCCAACACATGCTCAGTAGCCAGACCCAAGTCCGAGCACAAAGGACAATTCGGTTTATCAGCCGAGCACTGCACCGCTCGATGCCCCGAGACACCACACCTGTAACACCGGTTACCCCGGTCTATCTCCGAGTTACACTGTTGTTGGGAGTGATCCCTTCCCAAACAACGATAACAAATAATCGGGCGAGATCGCAACGGTTCCACCGTAGCTTCGCCCCAGCCCATCGATACTTTGCCCACTTCCAAGGCCTTACGGGCAGCCAAAATGGGACAACGCACCCAAGCGGAGCTCGAACCAAAAGGACTCCACCTAAGCGCACCGACCCGCACGTCCTCTTTGGCGCAACCACTCACCTCAACCACGGCCAAGGCTACATCGTTGGTAGTCGCTGAAACGTCGAACCCTCGCACACGCACTTCCGCGAACTTAGAGGGTCGTGTAACTTTAATCAACGGATTCCCGTCCCAAAGTGCACGCATCCGGCTGGCCAAATCATCGGCCTTCCGATTACGGTCCCTGCCCGGGATCTGTATCAACAAACCCTTGTTGATCACTGACTTGATTACAGAATTGGCGATGCCAAGTTGATCTAGAGAAATTTTCTGTCTTACTTCAGTCATCACCATCCTATAGTCTCTCGAACTCCCCGGCCCTTGGTAATAGGCTACCATTTGGTAATAGAAACCGCCGCAGTAGAAGGAAGGCGAGGCCATTTTACAGGCCCCACATCCCTCTCCCTCCTCTCCTGCTTTTCAGAACTTTGATAAGTAGCCCGGGCAGGCTCAGAAACAAGCAGTCCACCAGCTCCTACTCCCAGAGTCCCTGCCACATCAGAAGGCCCAGGAAGCGAAGTCAGGGCGAGAGCACCCTCATCACGAACCGCACGTCTCCTAGCCCTTTTACTCGTTACCGTCGCTCACGTTTCCTCAACTATAGGAGTTCTGATCGATTCCGACACCGATAACCTTGACAGCTCCCCGACTGCTTCAGAAGCAGGAGGCACAACAAGGGGAATCGCCTTCGACTCGGGCTTATCTTTTCTCTTCTTCTGAGCCCTTTTCTTCTTTGTCTCTTCGTTCAACGCTATGGACAGGATGGACGCCTTACGCGCCTTACCGGCAAGGGAGACAATGTCCCTCGAGAAGGACTCCACCTCATCCCTAAGCCGGTTAATCTCTGCCTGAGAGGCTTCCTTTCCGGCGAACACCCCCTCTAAGAGGGCCATAAAGCTTGACTCTGCGCTAGTAACTCCATTTGTAACTCTCTGAGAAGTCTCCGTTCCTACATCTCTACCAGAATAAGAGGAAGCCATTGCCACATTAACACCCCAGTCTGTAGGGGAGCAACCCCTATTAATTTTCCTAATAGTCCCTAACACGGGGGAACAGGAAGCGGGACCGCAGCAGGATCAGGAGAGATAATTTCCCCAACCTCCATCTGCGTCCCTATCTCCCTCGTGTCATCGGGCTCCCTCACCTTATGAGGAGGGCTTCGTCCCGTGGGGGAGGCAAGTGTTCTCAAAGACTCAACTTCAGGACGAGCGACTCTCAACTCTCCTTCGAGCTTCTCTACCATCTTCCTGTCTTGTTCCCCCATTTTTCTATAGTAGTCCTTAACTCTAAGTAGCTCACTATTACCTAATCTTACCTTCTGTTTGTCAGCTCTACACCGCAATACTGACAGCGAAGCCTCCAGCCTACGCAGATGGACCCTCATCTCATGCACCAACCTGCCATGCAATCCGGACGATTTATCCGATAATTTGTCCAGAAAGACAAGCGACCGGCCAGCATCCTTTTCCACATACAGGTTGGACAAATCCTCTAGCTTCCTCTTTAAGTCCTCTACTTCGGGTAAGTTTCTCTTCTTTGCCCTCGTTTTTTTAGGGAAGGTATTAGGATCAAGAATAAACTCGATCTCACTTAGCTCCAATTCTTTTGCTTTCAAAGCAAGGTACTTCCTTTTAACTTTGTAACGATCCACCCCGTGACTCGTTACCCGGCCGTCAATCCGCCGGAAGGCTGCCGCCCGGCGAACACCGGCCGGGGACGATGCAGCAGCGCATTGCGCCCTTTTAATTACGCTCAAAGATAGCGACAAATTCGGGCCGTTATACGGCCGCCGATATCCGAATATCGAGCCGTCGACTCAACGCCCGAAGCGCTCCGAGTCTCATCGGAAAGCGCCGAGCGATGGCTCCGTCCGCACCACCGCCGAGGCCGCCCGAACGACCCCGAATCCGCCCGAACGGTTGACAGCGTTTAACAATTAATGCTGAGACAATCGGGCCCCGCAATAACGACCGAAATTACCCGAGAGGGTAATTTCGGCGTATTAAACAGGCCGCTCCGGCGCTAAGAAATCACTTCGTTTCCTGCGCCGCTCAGAGCCCGTACGGCGCCTGACACGAGCCCGAAACACCGACAGCTTCTCTTAGGAGAGAAACAGAGGTTGGGCGCACCCAGCCTCTGCCGAGAGCTTGCGGCATCTCCGAAGAAAGCTTCCTCTCAAACCTTTTCCGAATCTACAAGGTCGGGCGCATCCGGTCTCCGCTGAGAGCTTTCAGCGCATTCGGAAAATCCTACCGAACCGCGCGACGACGATACTCTACGGGTAGGGAGTCACCTGCCGCTGACGGGCGTTCCCGTCTAATCGTCGCATCCCGCTTTAATCCCGACCAAAGATCAATCAAGGCATTAATTGCCACGGCTGCGATATAAGCGCGCCTTCGCGCCTCGCGCTCTCTCGCGCCCTCACACCCCGCGCTTACCAACGCCCAGACACACGCTCGGCGTTTAAATCCCCATAAGAGCCGAAAAACGCGTCACAACACTGCCTTCGGCAAGATACGAATACCGACGCCCGAGGCGTTTCTCAGAACGTTGAAAGCCCCGGTCACGTACTTCGCGATATATGTATCGTCGGACAACTAATAAAAGAATTACTGTATAGTCCGGCCCGGTCAACCCCGCGTCCACGTTCACGGTTACCGTATATGCACACACGCATCACTCGCACATACACTGTTCACGTATTCTGTACATATACACACCGCTCACTCAATCATTCACGCTTCGTTCGCACTTATCGTTCAGCGGCGCATTTGGCGCACACATCATACATGCACATCCCCGCGCTGTAAATACAACCACACCCGCACACTGTAAATACGAACACACACACTGTAAACACGAACATACACACACCATTACATACTTATACATGCATTCTACACTTGAATAAATAATTACGTTAATCTAACATCGAGTCTGTTGTCTCGCCGACCCTTTCTCGAGCCCTGATCCCGACAGAGCGAATTCAGAGCCGCACTCGCGAAAGTGGTGCGTTACAACTTGAACGATATTTTTCCACTTTTTTGTAGTAGGTGGTCTTCCTCTATTTCGGGGCTTTTCATCCTTCGCAGCTCGCTCCAGGTCGGAACTTTTCTTCACCGCTGAGGAGTCGGTATCTACATCACCGTTATCCGACAAGTCAATCACACTAGACTGCGCCCTTTTCGATGCGGATGGGGACCCATACGACACACAAGAAGTCACTTTTGTCTTCTTGATCCTCTACTTCTTCGGAAGTGGGAATAACTCACTCTCTTCCACTCTCTCCATCCGCACCACTGGCTGAAGGGCGGTTCCCACCAAAGCAGAGACTCCCTTTTCTCCTTTGGTCCGTTCCGCAAAGTCGCCACTGGTTGAGGCGATAGCCATTGCAACCGCCGGGCTCACCACAGACCCGACGGCTGGCTTATCGTACAATGACGACGCAGCGGGAACTGGGACAATATCCCCGCTGCGCCGGTCCCTGGAGGTCCGATCCTCCTTCGACGGTAAGTTCGTCTTTCCTTCGTAGTCTATCTCATGAATTCTTGAAGTTGCTTTTCTGTCGGGGGTAGCATCCCTTAGGCCGGTTGCCTCCCACGGCTACCGGGTCCGACCTACCCGGGAATTGGAGTGCTTATTTGAAGGCGACACTCGCCCGCCTTGAACAAAATCTACATTGACACTAGTGGCTTTTTCTTGATTTTTGATGTGCAAAATCATCAATTACTTCCTCAAAGTCAATTTCTTTGAGAATGTCACTTTCGATACTCATCAATAACAAGCTATTTAATCTTTCTTGAAGCGTAGTACTCCTAAGTTAGTTTTTAATTCTGTTCAATTTAGAAAAGGAGCGTTCACCACTGCAGTTTGTCATCACCAATGACAAGAAAATTCTTAACGATATTCCAAAATTAGGAAAAGTGTCTTCAATCTTGTCCGTTCGCAGGAGATGGTATAATTCTGAAATACTTATTTCTTCGTTTTCACTGCTTTGAACATTTTTTAAATATTGCGTTAAATGAAGACATTCCGACTCCAGTTCTTCTGCGTTAACATCGTCGTGGTACATTTCAGCAAATTCTTTGCAACTATTTTTCAACTCGTCTGATTTAATAGTTTTTAAGCGAGGAAAAAAATCAAATCGTTGATTGATTTCTTTGTACGAATCCGATCGTTGCTTTAGGTGGGTGATCAAGGTATCAATTGGAAGAAATGTTTCTATTTTTAATTTCCCTTTATCAGTTAGTTGAACAGTTTCCGCCGATCCGTCAAAAAATGCAATGCGCGAGGTTCTAGTTCTTGTTCTTTGAGAGAGGTCCTTGTAGTCAGCGTCTGGAAAATTTTCTTTAGCAGAGGATTCGTACTGATCAAAATTATTTCTAACATTACCAATGAAATCAGCAAGGGAAGCAAACAATTTTGTCGCAACGTCCATTGTTAGGCTGTCTTTCTGAAGGCTCAGACTTGTTTTGTTTATGCTTTTCAATATGTTACTCTGTTAATTAATAAGTGAGAGGATCGAACACATACAAAAAAAAAGAAAAAGAGATTGACACTTTGATAAAGACTAACGATCACAGACGATTTATTATGCACTAAACGAAGATACAGATTCACAGAGAAATTTCTCGAATAAAGAGAGCGGCTGAAGCGCGAGGTGAAGCTAACGAAAGTCGATCAAGGACTGACTAAAATCAAACCGAAAAATCGAGAGCGAAAATTCGTTAAATATACCGCATATGTCGATGTTTTGAGTCAGCTGATCGTCACTGAGCAGATAGAGCGAGGGGCGCGCGCGGTAAGACGAGCGACGCATGAAAAAGCGCGTAAACACGAAGCGAGGATGTATCGACGATGCGGTAGTTCCGCGAAGAGTATTTATAAAGAGAAAGAGATAGATAATATAATACGAAAAATGAGGTCGTACAGAGAATAATCAAATAATCGCTTAATAACGCACAAAAGAACAAAATGAAAAGAAATAAATTTGCATAAAGTATTAACATACTCCATATCTCTGTTATAACAATAATTTCCAGTTTTTCCATTTTTCTGGCCAGACTAAGAGCTTCGTTTTTTGTTTCTCCTGGTTGGTCGGTATCTCTAGCAATCGATATCAAGGCTTTCAAAATTTGCTTGTAACCCCGATGCAAAGCACCTACAGCGTCAGCACGTGCGGACCATCTGGTTTCAGAAAGGCACTTGATAACTTTATTCGATCCCAGACATTCTGTCAGTATATTCCATTGATGGGTAGAACTCGAAAAAAAATTGTACAATTTTTGAACTAACTGAAAAAAGCTTGTTACCTCTAGAACACATCCGGCAGCATGAATGCCCACCAAGTTAACAGAATGTGCCGCACATGGTACGGAAATAACAAATTTGCATCTCTCCTTGATTCTTGCTTGCAAACCCGAGTACTTTCCAGCCATATTTGACGCATTATCATAACTCTGTCCGCGACAAACCTTTATTGGAATGTCGTAATTTTCCAGAAATTTCAAAACTGTCTCCGCCAAATATTCAGCTTTATGTTCCTTTATAGGTAAGAATTGTAAAAATCTCTCAACGGGGACTCCGTCTTTTACGTACCGAACAACGAAAGTCAGCTGATCAACATGCGAGAGGTCGGGTGTAGAATCTATACTAATTGAGAAATATTTTGCTGCTTTCAGTTCACCTACAATCTTCATTAAAACTTGTTTTCCCATAATACCAATGAATTGATTGCAAATATTAGCTGACAAGTATAAAGTATTTTCGTTTCCCGGATTCCTGTACTTTTTATATGATCCACAAGATCAAATTCGCTTAATAACTCTAAACATCTCAAATAATTTCCGTTGTTTTGAGATCTAAAGGTTTCATTATTACCACAAAACGCAAGTCCTCTTGATGCCAAAAATTTAACGACTGCAACAATCTTTTTTAATACGCTCTTCCAGTAATCTATCTCTGTCTTATATGGAGAAAGCAGGTCGATATCCACCCTACCAACAGTTTTACTTCGCGCAATGTAAATCATTAGGATTGCCTGTGCGCTAAACTATTCTCGTGTTCCAATATGAGGTTATTGATATGCTTCTAATCATTACATCTACTCGGAGAACTGAAGCTTGTGTGAGAAGCGTTGAAAAGGCAACAGGAATAGCAAAATACAGACTTCTTCAATGATGAATACAGGAGCCATTTTCTTTCAACACTTTCACCATTCTTTAATTTGCGGATGAAAACTGTCTTATTCAAATTCCTTGTTTTCATTCTACCATGCGGCTCTATGTAACTTCTGGAAGCTTCTGAGAAGTCACAGTCTTTATTTTGGAAAAACTCTGGTCCTTTGCGAATCCACAATTCACGTACTTTTTCCGTCAATACTGCATTCCAATAATTACCAGGATCGTGTGAAATGTTTTCGTTTTCTGTTTAAAATTGCATTTAGTCTGAAAAATCAGTTGTCGGTGTAGTTACGTCGCATCGCCGGTCGTTTCCTGAGCTAGAAATAGGTTCTAATGTTCTCTCATTGTTTTCTTGCTGCGACAAGTTTGAAGGATCAATTTGCTTGCTACCTTCAGGAGCTCCAGGTGTAAAAAATGAAGTTAGTTTTGGTAATTTGTCAATAGTTTTTTTTTGGTGAGCAGCTTTTTTTCTTTTCTATGCACAGCTGGGATATGATCGTTTCGACATGATTAAAAAATTATTGAAATCACGAGTACGATATTACAAGTTTAGTAAACAGTGTTGCTAGCAGCTATGTTGGACATGTTTCGATATCCAATCTGAAAGGTCCTGAAAAATTCCGTTTTACTGGATTTTGTTATCTGTTATTATGAAACAAAATTTTTGATTTTGTAGCATATTACAATACAACGCACAGAATGTTACACGGAAGATTCGTAACGTTGAGGGGGGGGGGTCATAGCATGGAGGAGGACGCTGTATGAATCTATGTATGAGCGGAGTAAAATTTAAGTAAAAAAAAAATACAAAAAGAAAAATGAGATGTGAATGAATTCGGGTTTTGAGGTGAGAGAGTCCACTAAGCAGTAGAAGCAATAGAAGTTTTAGTGGAGTCCTTTTTTGTTACGGACTGTAACGAAAAAAGGACTCCACTAAACAGTGGAGAGGGTTACGGTTGTAACCGAAGACCAGCAATAACGTAACTGCGATTGTTAATAGTGGAGGGTGTGACGAGAATCCCACGGTCTGTGGAATTTACCAGTATCGGTATCACGGGTCTGCGATAGAGAGTAGACACCAAAGTGTTCCGATACTTTCAGTATCGTAAGACGTTGGAAAGACACGCCGGATTTGGTACGGTGCTCGGGTGGAGGATATTGGATATAGCCACTCCGGGCCCGCACCGCGTATGAGAAAGGTTGCGACGCTGCGCCACGGCCGAGCGTGAAGCTCTAGCGAGATTTTTTCTTTACATATATACAGTTATAAACTATTCTTAAAACTAGGCGCGCATATATATATATATATATATATATATATAGTGTTTCTTTTTTCTCTTTTTTTTCAGGTACCTTCCAGCGAGATTAATATTATATATAGGTAAGTATTATCAAATAAAGGTAAGCATTATATTTAAATAATAACTGTAGTTTAGCATAATAATTTTAACACTTAAAATTAGAGTAATACTAATAATAATATTTCTTTTTTTTTAGGTATTGAATCGTTAGCTCGTTTTAACAGGTAAGTATTAGAATAGGGGGATTTTTGGGTTTAATTTTTTATATTTATTAATGTTTTATTTTATTGTTTCAGCAAGGGAAAGAATGTGTCGAGTTCCGGAAAAAACGCGCTAGAAGAGTGCGTATAACAACAAGAACAATCTCGAAATAATTGCGAAGTCCAAAATGATGATCGGTGGACGTCTGTACCTTTCACTCTTACAAAGCGGTAGAATGCTTTGAGAAAATGAGATAGATAGATCGAAATTGACAGTTGCTCGTGATCGCAATTCGGATTCGAATCGAAACCGACGAGTGAAGAAAAGAAGAAACGCGTGTAGACCAGAAAGAAGTAGAACTATGAAGGTTCTACTTCTTTCTGGTGAATATATTTTTTATTTGGTAGATAAATAGTTAATGAATGTGCAAGTTTTCTTTATTCTACCCCTAACCTACTGTTTGTCAGTCGGGACCCCCTGGAACCTGGGGCCCTTGGCCTGGGCCCAGCAGGCCCATGCGTAGAGACGGCCCTGCACAAGAACAATCAGAAAAATTGCGAGTCAATATTAAATATAAATGAAATATTATTTGAAGATGATCAGTGACCACGTACATAATAAACAAGATTTAATAATAATAATAATAATAATAAAGAATCACAATTATGTATGTCTTCGTTACCTAATAACATAATTACTGCAACACAACCGATCTCGGAACAAACTAATTTGCAGTTAAGATCCTTACCATTTACAAATTTATTTAATATAAATACGTCAAGTCCATTAAGATCATGTTCAGCATTAAGTTTTGCACAATCATCATCAGATGTATGCGTCAGAATCTCCATTCATTCGTAATCTTAAGAGAAGCGCAGACTTAAAAATAAGGATGTTTATGAAAAGGCAATTAAATCGATTGCACAATCTATAAAGATGCCATTATCAACACTAGTTAATGTTATGGCAAACAGTACAGACCCTGTAGATATATGCATGAGCTTTTTGGGTTCTCTTCTTAAAAAATACAATTTCGAGAAATACAATTGGATGTTATGAATACCTTAGTACAAACAGTTTTAAACGCTAGTGTAACGGCTCGTTAGAACGAGTTAAAAGATAAATTAGAAAACTTCTTATAGACAACTTTTCTTAATATATTGTATAAGATTAATATTATTTTTAGTTTTTATGTGTATATATATATTTATATATATTTTTGTGTAATATCCCTGTGTTTGAGTAATAAATAAACATAAGTTTTAATCTAAATAATTGTCTTGAATATTGAGAAATGGAATAAACTATGAAAAAGAAAACTTTACTTGATTGATTGATAGTGCTTTATTGATCCCCTATGGGGTTACAATTTCAATTCACGCTTCTATATACATTCATCATTCATCATTCATTCATCATCATATCCTTCTCCTTTCTCTCATAATCCTTTAACCTCTCACTCTCTCTTTACAACAATAATACTTCAACCTGTTCTGGCCATTTTGCGACCTTACATTCTAAATTCTCCCCTCCCCTCGTCCCATCTTTATCCCACTCTACTCTTCTCATCATCCTCTTTTTTTCCTCCTTTCGATTCACTTCTCGATTCATCACTCTCCCTCTCCTTTTCTTCCTCTTTGTTCTCTTCCGACCTTTCTCCCATCCTCTTCTTTCATCCCTCTTTCTTCTCTCTGTTTCCTTTCTCTCTCTCTCGCCTCTCCTTTTCCTCAGCAAAAACTCAAACCAAACAACAACAAAAAGAAGCAAAAGAAGTATAAGACTACAGCAAAATCTAATTTCTCCCTCCTCCAGCTTCTTCCATATCTCCCATTCTCCTCCATCCTTCCCCTCTTCATCTTCTTTTTATTACTCCGCTCGTTTCTGCTTCCCACCCCCTTTTACCATCCCCACTTTCCCTTTCCCCGATGCTCTTTCCTCTTCCTTCTACATCTACTTTCTTAACCTCATCCTACCCCTCTTTCCCGGTACCTCTCTCTCCTCCACTTTTTCCTCCCTTTCCTCTTTTTTCTACCTAACATCCTGTCTCTCTCCTCCCTTTTCCTCCCTCTCGTCTTTTTCATTCTTCGCCTCAACCTCTTCCTCGCTACTCCACCAGTTTTTCCTTCCTCCCCCTTTTTATCTACTTTGCTTCTCCTTTCCCTGCTATCTTCTCTTCTTTCTACTAAGTCTACTCCCTCAACCTTCCCCTCCGCCTTTTTCCCGAATCCCCTTTCTCCCTCCTGCCTTTCCTTCCTTTTCTTTTCTCTCGTCTTAAGCTCTTGCCTCTCTCTTCCTCCCGCATTCCTCTCGTCATTTGCTTCCCTCACCTCATCTTTTTCTTCTTTCTCTCCCCTCTCATCCTCCAGGCTCTCGTTTTCATCTCTCTCTTCCTACTTCTCTCACCCCCTTCACTCTTATTAACCTCAGCTCTCTTCTAATCCCTCTCAATTTCTTCACCATCTCCTCCATCCACTCCATCCTTCTCTCTCTCCTCACTGCTCTAATCTTCTTAATTACTTGGCTGCTTTCTTCTCGTCACCGTACCTTTACTGCGTAACCGCAACTACTCCGCTGCTGCTACACGCGGTCCACGCACTCTCCTCCATTTCCACAGCTTCCTCTGATTCTCTTCTACCCCCTCCGTCACCCATTATTTTCCACTTTCTTCCGCTACCGCTCTTCCTCGCCAAATTTCTCACACAGCTCCAACTACCGTCACACCTTCACAACGGCCATATTGCTCAAGAAAACTTTACTTATGTATATTGTTGATCTGTATTTGTAAAAATTAACACGAGCCAAAATTTGTTTACAAAAGTGATTACATATATTAATATCTAAAATTATTAAAAATTAAATACGATAATAAATACTATTATTTTACAATATATACAGGGTGATAAAAAACTAAGTGCCATAAATTAGTGTGATGAAAGAAGGGACGAATACAAGCATTTTAAGTATAGAAACCATGGGTCGGCGACGTTTCATTACGGCGTGACGCGCGTTTAATTGAATCGTCACAACGTCTGCGATGCAATGATTTTATTCCGTCAATTTGATATGTTTACAATAAATGTTCAAAGTTACGACCGCCAACGTTCCGACAAAGGTCACAGCGACGGAGCAATGACTGCTGCGTTCTTTGGAATATTTCAGGCATGTGTCGGATGGTTTCAGATGCCTCAACGATGCGAGCAACCAGATCCTCCTCAGATTCGACTTGTTCGGAATAAATAATACTTTTCATTGCACCCCAGAAAAAGAAATCAAGAGGCGTTAAATCTGGTGACCTTGCAGGCCACGTTACAGGTCCACCCCGCCCGATCCATCTGTTGTCGAAAGTTTGTGTCAGGTGATTGCGTACTTCAGCCGTAAAATGCGCTGGGGCACCGTCGTGCTGAAACCACATGACCCTTCTAACTGCGAGCGGTACATCCTCCATAAGTTCCGGCAGGACTTGCTGCAGGAATACCAGATAATTGTGCCCATTGAGCCTGGGAGGCATAAGGTAGGGCCCGATTAAGAAATCATTAAGTATTCCTGCCCACAAATTTACCGTAAAACGTTCTTGGTGACCATGAATGAAAGTGGCATGTGGATTATCTTCAGCCCGCACATGATTGTTGTGAGTGTTAACGATGCCTTCACGCGAGAAGCTTGCTTCATCGGTAAACAAAACAAGAGCTGGAAATTCAGGTTGGAGAGCTCTTTGTTGCAAAAACCAATTAACAAAGGCAAGGCGAGCAGGAAAATCGTTGGGACCAAGAGCTTGCACCTTTTGCCGATGAAACGGATGAAGCGCATTGTCATGAACAACATTCCAAACGAGACGGCTATTGACACGGAGTTCGTGTGCAACAATTCTGGTACTTGTGGACGGATTATCTTCAAATCGCTCTAATACCTCTTCCTCAAACTGGAGTACGTACTGACCTATTCCTCCCTGTGTCGTACATCCTCGATTGCAATGATCCTGTTTCTCTTAGACGTTGGTCAACGTTAACAAAAGTCCTCCGATTCGGCAGTCTTCTGTTTGGGTATCTTTCTTGATACATCCTCCGAGCGAGTGCAGAGTTGCCCCCGGCAGCGCCGAACGCAAGGTGCATATCTGCGAGTTCCTCCCAAGTGTACTCATTGTTGCGGTTCATGATTAATCATTCAAAGAAAACAAAGAATTAATATTTCAAAGAAAACAAACTCCAGCTACTCGTTTCTCACTGTCAGTAGCACAGCTCGACTGACAACGTGATCACTGATAATTTGAGTAACAGAAAGACCTTGCAAGCACCTTGAGAGGTAAACAAACGAATGGTAAACAAACGAGAGGCAAACAAACCAACTACGTTGTTTGCATCGTAGACGTTGTGACGATTCAATTAAACGCCCGTCACGCCGTAATGAAACGTCGCCGACCCATGGTTCCTATACTTAAAATGCTTGTATTCGTCCCTTCTTTCATCACACAAATTTATGGCACTTAGTTTTTCATCACCCTGTATATCTTGCCATGATATAGCTCCTACTGTATTGAAATATGTGCAGAAATGGTCTCTGATAGTAGCAGCCCCATTAGTGCAACGATTTCCGTATTGATATGATATACTATTCAAAAATTGGATCCTATCAGAAGTATTGCTTACGTTAGCGATCGATGTTCAGTTTATTCAATCATTAGCACACGCTTCCATAGACTGGCGCTTGGAGTCGGGTGTTGATGCTTGACCTTTGAGGCGTCTAATGAGCCCGAGATCGGTGACCGTGCCCCAGGTCTGGGTGGTAGAGTGCCGAGGCGTCTGGCGCTGCATCTCGGCGATGGAATGCCGAGGCGTCTAGCGCCGGTGGTTGGCGACTTAGCGCCGGCTCCTGGTGGCGGAGAGCCGAGGCGTTTAGCGCCGGTGGTCGGCGAGGAGTCGCTGAGGCGTTTAGCGCCGGTGCTTGGCGACTTAGCGCCAGCTCCTGGTGGTGGAGCACCGATTTGTCTCCGCTTCGCGGAGATGACGTGCAGCCGCGTGGGGCGAGTTCTTCGCCGTGCTGCGATTTCTTCCTCCGATGGTCGAGGTGAGAGTGATTGCTTCTCGCTGCGAGGCGTGGTAGAGGAGGTTTTTCTCATACAAGCGTCTAGCGCCGTGAAAAGCCTTTTTTCGTCTCCTATCAGAAGTATTGCTTCTCAATTCTAAAGGGATATAAGAATGTGCTTTTTTTTAGTAAAAAATTATGTAGGATACAAGAATACGTAATCAATTCTACATTTTCCATTGAGAGAGGTATAGTATTCAGAAGAATACGAAATCTATTAGCCATAATGCCAAAGGCATTTTCTACCGTTCTACGTGCTCTACTCAGTCCATAGTTAAACATTTTCTTTTCATTAGTAAAAGCGCGTCCAGGATATGATTTCATTATGTTTGTCTTAAGAGGGAAAGCATCGAATGCTACAACCACATATGGTACATTAACATCGTATCCAGGCAAAGAGAATGGCAAAGAAAAATTTAATGTTCCAGAATATACAATTGTGTAGCCTAAAAACTTTCTTATTTCAACCTCTGTGAAGTTGGCCCCTTATTTTCAAAAATTTGAAAATTTAATTAGAGTTCTGATAGCCCTTCTAAGAGTTCTAGAGTTCTCTATCGGTTTTAGAAATAGTTCCGTCGTTTAAAGCAACGAAAATAGCATTTAAAGTTATGGGGGGCTAACTTCACATTTTTTCTAACTTTAAAGTGGTATAACTTTTTTGTTATTAATTTTAGCGCTTTGTTGATTAAGGATAATTTTTAGAACTCTTTGGGGGGCCATCAGAACTCTCAACAGAACTGTCGATTTCCGAAAAAAATTTTCATCCCCTAAAAATTAATAATAGAGGTAGACATTTTTTTGGAAAATAACGTTGGAAATAAAGTTTTGTTTAGAGTTCTGATGGCCCCCCGAAGAGTTTTGACGATTTCTCTTAATAAACTAAGCGCTACGATGCGAAATAAAAAAGTTCTGGCCGGTTGAAGTTTCGATTTCGGAAATTTTCTAAGTCCCACAGGGGTAGAAATTTTTTTCAAAAATCAGCAGTTCCGTTTAGAGTTCTGATGGCCCCCTGAAAAGTTCTAACGATTTTATCATACATCTCTTATATATATATATATATAGTATAAGCAGAAAAGATAATATATGTATAGAAAAAAAAACGACAACTCTCACATATAATAAAGAATAATCTATAATCTAATTATTTATAATCTGTGATAATAATAGGAAAAAATGAAAAAGAAAGCAAGGGTTATAAGGATGATAGAATAATAATACACAGATATAGTAGAATATAAGAATATCTAATATATTAATAAAAATGAAATAGGATATAATTATGATATAAATGGTTAAGCAACCAAACAGATGATAAATATCCAAGCTTTTGCTTGTCTATATTTATATCGCTCGTATAGTTAGTATCGCTCGTATAGTTAGTATCGCTCGTATCGTTAGCCGACGCACAGTGGTGCGAACGTACAATTTTCTGTTCGAAATAGGCTACAGGTCGTATTTCTTAACCGATTTTAATGTGTTTTTAACAGAAATACTCGGAAATAAATTCTGAAAAGAATTGTCGTGGCAGATTTTTGAATTTTTTTGTTTGTGCAAAAATATTTACATAAATAAAGGAAAAATTCGCAATTTTCCACTAAATGATTTTTTATCTGGCTACAAGCTACTGTAATAACCTCGTTATTAATGATAATGATTATTATATCATCATAAGAGAAGAAATAATAAAGTTAAATAAACATTTAGCTTTTATAAAAAAATTATTTAAACAAATTATGGATTTTTGCGCTTCTTCACACAAATAATTAGTTTATTAGTTTAATCGATTCAAAATTACTATAATAATGACAATTTCTTACTAAACTTTATTGTAGACTAACAATTTCTATTGTTATAAACAATAAAATAAACAAATAGTGGTTTTTTTAGATTTTTTTTTATTTGAATATATAACACGTAAAATTATGAGCAAATTAATATTAGATGATGTTAACAATGTTAATCGTTGTTAATAACAAAAACAATAAAAATATAATCAAAATGGTTATGTTACTCGTATGATTAAAGCGCGTGTGCGGGTTTGTATGTGCATATGTATTATCTTGTAAATAATTTTATAAGTAATTTCTTCGACAGGAAATATGTTTTTTAGACATTTCCGCTTCAGCTAATTTTATGATCTTTTAATCATCTTTTATTTGATATTGTTGAATTAATTTTATGATTTCATCATCGATCTTATCTTCCGGCTTTTCCCATTGTTGTCTTAAGGAAGCAATATAAAGATCAGAAGATACTAGTAATTTGTGAATCAAATCTTCATTTATACATAACCATTTTGATTATATTTTTATTGTTTTTGTCATTAACAACAATTGACATTGTTAACATCATCTAATATTAATTTGCTCATAATTCTACGTGTTATATATTCAAATATAACAAAAATCTAAGAAAATCACTATTTGTTTATTTTATTGTTCATAACAATAGAAATTGTTAGTCTACAATAAAGTTTAATAAGAAATTATCATATAAATTATTATAGTAATTTTGGATCAATTAAACTAATAAACTAATTATTTGTGTAAAAAAGTGCAGAATTTCATAATTTGTTTAAATAATTTTTTTATACAAGTTAAATGTTTATTTACTTTAATGTTTATTAACTTTATTATTTCTTCTTTTATGATAATATAATATTTATTTTCATTTATAACGAGGTTATTACAGTAGTTTGTAGCCAGATAAAAAATCATTTAGTGGAAAATTGCGAATTTTTCCTTCATTTATGTAAATATTTTTGCACAAACAAAAAAATTCAAAAATCTGCTTCGACAATTCTTTTCAGAATTTATTTCCGAATATTTCTGTTAAAGACACATTAAAATCGGTTAAGAAATACGACCTGTAGCCTACTTTGAACAGAAAATTGTACGTTCGCACCACTGTGCGACGGTAAGATTCGATAAGCAAGTGTCGTACGCGAAGACGCGGAGACGCAGAGAAGCATGCGGACATGTGGAAGGGAGAGGGGCCCACTCGCAGACGGACCAGCGCGGCGGCGCGAGCAATGCGGTGGGAGAAGTAGTGGGAGGTGTATCTTCGGCAGAGAATCCCTTCCACATGTCCGCATGCTTCTCTGCGTCTCCGCGTCTTCGCGTACGACACTTGCTTATCGAATCTTACCGTCGGCTAACGATACGAGCGATACTAACTATACGAGCGATATAAATATAGACAAGCGAAAGCTTGGATATTTATCATCTGTTTGGTTGCTTAACCATTTATATCATAATTATATCCTATTTCATTTTTATTAATATATTAGATATTCTTATATTCTACTATATCTGTGTATTATTATTCTATCATCCTTATAACCCTTGCTTTCTTTTTCATTTTTTCCATATATTATCACAGATTATAAATAATTAGATTATAGATTATTCTTTATTATATGTGAGAGTTGTCGTTTTTTTTTCTATACATATATTATCTTTTCTGCTTATACTATATATATAAGAGATGTATGATAAAAAACTGTTAGCAGAATTGTTGGCTCGTTCAGAGCATAAAACTGTAGACGACAGTGGAAAAATATTGCCTCCTTCCAACGCGGTATATAATAATATATCGCTTGCGATGCTACAGAACGGTTCGCGTATGACTGCAAAGCATGTTTATACAACCTTAAAGGGCAATCGTAATGGTTTATATAATCATGTTTTACGTATATTTAAAATAAATCGCGATGCAGTCAATGTATCAAAAGAGAGCGCATTGGAAATATCCGAATGCTCAATTATAAACGAGCAAAAATTTAATCTCGTAATTTCTGCTGGAAATTGGTCTGAGATAAAGCCTTCGAAAAAGCTATACAGCGAAAGGGAATATATCACGTTAAAAGCAGGCCAGTGGTCCTACATTTTTGCCGAAGAGATATGGAAACAGACTAAAACCATATGTGCGTTCTCCTTCAAATGTGCTAAAGTTTATGCTGCAAAGAATGCAAAATGTTATGCAAATTTTTCAGCAAGATGTAAGGAATGTAAAGCAAAACTGACAGGTTTTTTATACGACAAACCGGGCAAAAAGAGAGATGCAATATTTGAATGTCACTTGCAGAACTATCAGCCGGAAGTTGAACATACAAAGAAGCGGCAGTTGAAAGGTGACAACAGACGTAAAGTTGCTGGTAAACTTATTGACAATAAAAAAGGTGCCAGTGTGTGGAGAGCAGAAGAAGCCGAACGATTAATGCAGTTTGGTGATAAAGTTCCACCTATGCTTTACGATGGCTCTGTTTTACGTAAAGCAAAGCAGGAAGAGTGGTACAAGCGACTAGATATTAAAAGTAATGATCCATTGTTAAATCTGAGACTCGCAAAATACACTAGTCTTTTAGGAGTCATTCAATCCACGGGGTTGGATCCGTTTTATTGTATGTACTGGACAAAAGAACAACGGACATTATACAAAACGTACAATAAACAATCCCAATCTTATTTTGCCATTGACGCAACTGGGAGCATTGTGAAAAAAATAAGACTTCCCGAAGGACAGAAATCTTCGCACATATTTTTATATCAATGCATATGTGCAAATGGAATGGAAAGCATTCCGGTTTTTCAAATGATAAGTGCTAAGCACGACGCTGCTTTAATTACTTATTTTCTTTTGGAAATATTACGCGATGGTGCTTCGATACCACGAATTGCAGTTTGCGATTTTAGCAAAGCTCTTTTAATAGCGCTTTCTCGGGCCTTTGCGAGATCAGCTGATCTCGCAGATTATATGCAAAGATGTTACAATATATTAATTCTAAAAATATCACAACCTAAGCCTTCCTGCTATATTAGATTGGACGTCAGTCACATAATAGCCATAATAGCAAGATGGAATTGTCTCAGAGGAAAGCCTCCAAAAGTCAGGCAGTTTTTCTTAAGAAGTCTGGCTCACGCTTGTCGAATGACATCTTTTGCAGAAGTAGAAAATTTGATAAAATCAGTTCTGGTTGTGGCTTTAAGCCAAGAAACAGGACAAAAAAAAGATAACACACACTTAGATTCCGAAATCCATTTGAGACATGTAAATACAACAATAAAAGGACATGCTGAAATAGAGGACACATCTAATGATGAAGACGCAATGGAATTACAAATGGAAGATGATTGTCTAGCTACCAGCTGGACAAATTGGACTGAGTCAATCATAAGCGAAGCAAGCAGCATTGCATCTAAATCACAGGATGGAAGCACTGTAAACGCTTTTTATATACCGGAGATAATAAGTAATTTAAAAATATTATTAAAACATTTGCCATTATGGACTGCTATCATGAGACCAATTTTTGCAATTGGCAAGGATACTGCTACTTCGTCCTGCGTAGAAGCCGAATTTGCAAATTTAAAATGCAGAATATTTGACGGCCAACTGCCTATGCGAGCAGACAAATTTGTTTTACGGCACGTTCAATATCTACGTGGCAAAACAATTTTATTATCAGGAAAGAGTAACTGTGAAGAAAGTAAATCTTCTTCCACGATAGAGAACGTACCAGTAGAGAATGGCAACGAAATATTGTCGGCAGAGAATGAAACATTCTCTACAGACATTTCGTGTGATCGTCCCGCTTCTACACAAACCACACAAGATTATAATGAAGGAATGGATGCTCTCGATTCGTGGAATGAAATGGAAAATTGGAAAGGATTAAATGAAATGGCAGCACGAAGAAATAAAACTAATAATGTCGTCACTACTGTCGCCACTACTAATGTCGCCATCGAACGTCCTGTAACAAAAAAAAAGGCGACTTATCTCGACGATTGCTCAGACTGGGATCATATAAATTCCGATTATACAGTCGGTATACCATTGATTAAAAACGGCAGCTTATGTAATTCTATATGCATCAATGGTGTACATTTTGTAGTAAGAGAAACATGCGCATTCGACTCCATATTACAAGTCGTCATGTGTGCTCTTGCCTTCTACAATAGCTATAAAGATACAATGGCAGAAACAGACAATTCGCTATTTATTTTAGCGCAAGAAATATTAAAAAGCGGCAAGCTCAACGCAAAACATTATGTTTTGCGAGGACAAATTCTTTGACATACCGATTTTTGAAAAATCTACATATACAAGAAAAGTATCCTCATTAAATGCGAATTGCAACGCTGCGCACTTAGCAGAATATTTATTTATGACGACACCCAGTTTAATTAAAACAAAAATCTGTCAGAAATGTAATCATTCCAACATCCGGAATTTGACATTAGTAAATATAGACGTCAATGTAATTTTGCAAAACGGTTTAAACTGCATACAGCAAGCAATAAAAAATGCAAATTTTACACATGGGACTTGTCATTTATGTAAAGGTAACATTGCCGAAAAAATTGAATACAATTCTCATATATTAATAGATACAAGTATACTAACAGACGATACTTATTTGCAGGCGATTAATGCTGAAAAAAAATTATTTCAACTAAGCAATGTGCAAGAAATGATAAAAATCAACAATCACAATTATCGTCTGGTAGGTATAGTATCATACATAAGGTATGGTAATGATGGCCATTATATCGCTTGTACGAATAATATTATTAACTGGTACAAATACGATGATTTGCAATAAAAACGATGCAGTGTCACTACGCAAGAAGTAGTTACACCGCATGTTATTATGTACGTCCGATTGTAACACACACACACACACACACAGACACACACACACACACGCACGCACGCACGCACGCACGCACACAAATAAACAACAGAGAGGGTTTGGAATCGTAAAATACTACGGGAGTGACGAACCGTGGGGTCCTGATCTCTGTTGCGACACACGCGCGCGCACACACACACACAAACACACACACACACAAAACAGAGTGGGTTTGGAGTCGTAAAATACTACGGGAGTGACGAACCGTGGGGTCCTGATCTCTGTTGCGACACACGCGCGCGCACACACACACACAAACACACACACACACACACAACAGAGAAAGTTTGGAGTCGTAAAATACTACGGGAGTGACGAACCGTGGGGTCCTGATCTCTGTTGCAAAAATTGTTGTAGTAATTGCTTTCTACAAGAAATTTTAATAACAAATTTAGTTATTCTTAGTTTATCAAGAGAAATCGTTAGAACTTTTCGGGGGGCCATCAGAACTCTAAACGGAACTGCTGATTTTTGAAAAAAATTTCTACCCCTGTGGGACTTAGAAAATTTCCGAAATCGAAACTTCAACCGGCCAGAACTTTTTTATTTCGCATCGTAGCGCTTAGTTTATTAAGAGAAATCGTCAAAACTCTTCGGGGGGCCATCAGAACTCTAAACAAAACTTTATTTCCAACGTTATTTTCCAAAAAAATGTCTACCTCTATTATTAATTTTTAGGGGATGAAAATTTTTTTCGGAAATCGACAGTTCTGTTGAGAGTTCTGATGGCCCCCCAAAGAGTTCTAAAAATTATCCTTAATCAACAAAGCGCTAAAATTAATAACAAAAAAGTTATACCACCTTAAAGTTAGAAAAAATGTGAAGTTAGCCCCCCATAACTTTAAATGCTATTTTCGTTGCTTTAAACGACGGAACTATTTCTAAAACCGATAGAGAACTCTAGAACTTTTAGAAGGGCTATCAGAACTCTAATTAAATTTTCAAATTTTTGAAAATGAGGGGCCAACTTCACAGAAGTCTCATTTCAATACCCTCCCCTACTCTGCCCCCTACTTTCCCTTTTTCCCTCTTAACAATTTCCCATACCTGACCCTCCGTTCTTGCCTCTTGCGCTCTCTTTACCCATTTTTTGTTCTCCTCCTCCTTCTTCCTCTTACAAAGTTTCTCATATTCTTTTTTAGTTACCCTAAAGGCCTCCCCCTTTCCTCCCTCTCTTTTCCAACATCTTAACTTTCTCCTCACTCTCCTTTTTCCCTCTCTATATTCCTCGTCAAACCAACCTCCCTGTTTAAACCCTACCTCCTTCCTAATGCTACATCCCTTCTTTAATATTTCCTTCACTCTTCCCTTCATTCTTTTTTCTTATTCCATTTCTATCTTCTCCCCACCCCCTGCGCCCTCCCCAACTCATTTCTAAACTCCTTTCTTCCTTTCAACGACCAATCCCATCTCTCCCTTTATGCTTTCTTTCTTTCACCGCTATTTACCCTTACCCCTTTTAACCAGACTGTCACCGGCAGGTGATCCGAGTCGATTCTATCTCTTATCCAAAGCCTCTCAATCCTTTCCCTAACCTCCTCATTTTCCAGCACATAGTCACAGATCGTCCATTCGCCCCCATATATGTCCAATCCCCTTCCTCATCCCCCACAATCCCTCCATTCATTATCGCCCACCCCATCTCCTCCAGTCTCCCTATTAATAACCTTCCCTCCCCATTAACCTTCTTATCCTTCGAGTTGCTCCTCTCGTCCTCCTCTTCCCCTCCTTTAACCGTTCCCCAACTCCCCCGTTCTGGCATTAAAATCCCCTCTATCAACGTCCTAACTCTCCCCCATTCTCCTCCATCCACTCCTTCAACATCTCTAACTTTTCTTCTATATCCCCCCTTATATAGATCCCTACCACCCTCCATCTCTCACCCCCATCTTCACCACTCTTTCCATCACTCCCTCCCCCTTCTCCCTTCTCAACACCGCTATTTCAATCCCCACCCTAATCCCCATCACCATCCCACCCATCGCCCTTCCTTTCTTACTCTTCTTCTTGGCGTGCTGAGCCTCCCATCTGAACCCTACTGGCAGTCTTCCCTTTATCCTCTCCCATCCCCTCTCCTCTAACCATGTCTCCATTAAAATAATAATATCCCATTCCCTCAGCCTCTCCCAAAACTCCGCATACTTATTCTTTAGACCTGCTACATTCCAGAATCCTATTTTGCCGCCTCCCCCACTCCCCCTCTTCTCGACACCTTGTCCCCTACCCCCTCCTCCCTGCCCACTCTGCAACTCCCCCTCCTCGATCACCCTTTCGCTCCTTTCCCCTATCCCCCTATCCCTCCCCCCTCCTCTTCTTCACTCATCTGCTTTTCTCTCGCCTTTCCCCTCCAGTCCCTTATTGCCCACATTAACTTTATTCAAGAAACATCACTCCCCATTAATATTAATCTTTATGCCCTACCCCTACTCTCCCACCCCTCTGTTTCTCCTCTCTTGCTATCTCTCTTAACCCCCATCTCATTCTCCGATCCTTCCACGTCAGGTCCTCCTCCAGCCAGACATTGCTCCCTTTTAGCAATTTTTTTTTCTCCCCAACAATTTCTTCTTTTTCTCCTCGCTCTTCAACTTTTTTATCACTAAATCACTCTCTCCCACCCCTTTTGACTTTATTCTCATAACCCCTTCTATGTGCACCTTCGTCTCCAGCCTTCTGCACAACTCTTCTACCTCTTTCTCTGCTTCCCTCCCCTCTACTTTTAATCCCCTCACTAGTATATTCTTCTCTTTCTTTCCTTTTCATCGCCCCCTCTATCTCCTTTAGCCTTCTCTCCATCTCTCTCGTCTCTCCCTTCCCCCTACCTCACTCCCCATATCTTTCCTTTCTTCCACTCTCCTCACTCTGCCTTGCAACTCCACCAGCCTCTCACCTATGTCTTTCATTCTTTCCTCCCCCTCTTCCCCCCATTTTCTCTCCAGATTATTTAGGCGCTCCTTAATCTCCTCCTTTTCGACCATCCATTCCTCTTCCCTCATTTTTCATTCTTCTAGATCCCTTCTTATATCCCCTAAACTCGCTTCTATTCTCTCCCATCTATTCCTCGACTCCTCCATCAATTCCCTAATTAATCCCTCTATTCTCTCCCCCTTAACCCCCATATCCCTCTCCGGCGACCTTACTGTCTTCTTACTAGCCCTAAATATCCTCTCCCTCCTTACCATTTTCCCCTCCCCCTCCGATTCTCTTTTTCTTTTCACGAAATTTTCCAAATTCCCCAAACTACCCCCTCTCTCCCTCCCACCTTTCACAAACCTCCCAATAACCTCTCCCCCGCCCGTCCCCCCTTCAAAACCGCGTTCTTTTCCATACCTCCTTTCAAATTACGCGCCTGATCTCAAACCCTACTTCCTTGGCACTCTCGCAGATGTCGCCACCCCCACTATCTCGCCTATTCCCTGCCCAACCTGTCAACCAACCGCTACCCAACCACTATTTCACCTCTCCACGCTACCTCCATGCACCCTGTCACGCACTCCACCACTTCCACCTCTCCCTCTCCCTCCGCCACAGCTGCTCCAACCTCTCACACTCCACACTCCACTCACTTCTCCTACAATTAACACTCTAATACGCCTCGCCAAAATGCCTCGTCACTCTGACTTTTGTGCGGAAACGGAAGTCCTGTATTAATGTAATAAATATCTTTAAAAGGTACGAGTCAAAAGTTCACAGCCTGAGTTCACCCGAACGAAGTTTTACGAAGCATAAATCTTCGAGTTCTAAATCTATCCTGAGAGATTCCTGAAGTAATATTAACTGCGAGTTATTTTTTTGTAAATCATTAATATAAGATTTTTTAATCAATGTTAGGAATTATATTATTTCATATATGATTAAATTATTAATTGAACATAAAATTATTTCATTTATTTGATCTATTCTTTTAACTATAATTCAAATTGAATGTATTATAAATTACTCCAAAAATGAATTTTTTTTGAGCACATATGCTATACATAATAAGCCATCATTATCATTTTTTACGTTATGTCTCATACATTTTTTGTAATATTTACATATCATAATTTACATTGTACATTTGTTAACATGAAAATAAAATAATACAAAGCACAAGTCTAACGTAACCTATATTTATTTCTATTTTTTCCTAACAGCGTACAATAAGTCCTGCATTGACCGAAATCCTCAAAAATGTCCTGTCCACAAAAAAAAATTATCCAGATGAATTGAAAGAATTTGCGGCTAGCTTGATGTTCTATTCGGCGGCTGCCTACGAGTATACAAGACAGGTGATTAGTGGCTTACTACATCCGGAGACTGTACGTCAATGGTATAGAAAATTCGACTTTAGCCCTGGTATAAGTGCAGATATTTTAAAATTTTTACAACACAAAGTTGAAGAATATAAGAAGGAAGATAAACAGTTACAATTTGGTATGTAAGCAGACGAAATGCATATCAAAAGATGTATTGAAACTGATGGTAAAACTTCGTACGGATTTGTCGATCTCGGAACTGGGGTGTCAAATGATTCAGATGAAGCATCTTCAGCATTGGTTTATATGTTAGTTGCATTAAATGGCCACTTTAGAACTCTTGTGGCTTATTATTTTATAAATAGTCTCGCTGCTGAGGAAAGGGCTAATATTACAAGAGAAATTTTATGCACTTTGCATGATTTTGCTATTGATAGCGTGCACACCTTCACATTCGATGGCACAAGCGTTAATATTTCTTCACAACTGCACGTCTTGGAGCTAACTTTGACGATATCGACAAAGAAATATTTTTTAGACATACCATTCATAATGATCCCATTTATATTGTGCTCGATCCTTGTCATATGATGAAACTCGCCAGAACCGTCTTATCAGATTTTAATCTTCTTGATGACAATGATGATGAGATCAAATGGGAATATCTTAATAATTTGGTTACTCTTCAAGAAACAGAAGGTTTGCATTGCGGAACAAAAATTCGAAGAAGGCACATAGACTTCAAAAGAGAGAAAATTAAAGTAAAT
The DNA here is from genome assembly GCA_963971435.1 of Lasius platythorax. Lineage (NCBI taxonomy): Eukaryota > Metazoa > Arthropoda > Insecta > Hymenoptera > Formicidae > Lasius > Lasius platythorax. The sequence goes on from OZ020546.1 coordinate 13,633,917, forward strand.
CTAGCCGTGCAAGTTCTTAGCAGAAGCACATCTGACGCGTTATCTTTCTTAGAAGATGATCTCGAATTACCAAACTTTCAGGACGCCAATAGAACATCCAAATTTTGTATAAATTTAAACGATATGTTCGATTTTCTAAATATCAGAACAAATTTTTGTTATAAAAATGAATCTCAGCATTCCATTCGTCCAGAAAATATTGAAAATTGGGGAAAAAAGGTAGAAGGATGGATTTCATACATTAAGGGATTGAAATTAAAACCAAAGAATAAAACTGCAGAAAATCAAAATACTTTACCGGTAAAAGATACAAATACTACATCTGAAGAGAAAAAGAATGTTCTACGCGAAATAAATATAAACACCTGCAATAAATTAACTAAAAATAATTTCATTGATAAGAACTCATCTAATGGAAACAATCTTAACTTGATTGAAAAAAAATTAAGTAATATCTCATGTAATAATGGAAAAATGAGTAGAAGAAAAAAAAATACAGAGACCATACTCATTTTAAAAAGTAATAGAAGAACAGGCTTTCTCGGTTTTATTATTACTATGAAAAATGTATTACAGTTAGCAAAAGATTTATTTAAAAAATAACTCGTGGCATACTTTTTAACGTACAAACTTTCCCAGGACCATTTGGAGACGTATTTTTCAGTCGTCAAAAGGATGGGTGGGTTTAATAATAATCCGAGCTGTCGTCAATTTAAAGCGGCATATAAAAAATAGCGACGCATGTACATTCACTCGTTTCAAAATCTGCGAACTGCAGATTATACATAAAATTAAATTAACTGATACAAGCACAAATATTAACAAAAATGACCAAATTGAAATCGAAGAGATCTTCAGCTATAGTTTTGATCACGATTATAATGCCGCTAATTTTTTGTTTTGGAGTGAGTATAAAGATAATGTCATTGCTCATAATGCTGGTTTTGTTGTAAAAAAATTAAAAAAACAAATAAAGAAAACAGATAATTGCCAAACGTACTTAGAAGTTTTAAAAAGTGATGGTCCTTGTTTATTATAAGTAAGGAAGGATAGAGGGTCATCAAAAAACTTTTTGACAACTCCAAGTGAAGACGTAATTAAAATTTGCGCTTGTGCAGAACGGATAATAAGGAATGAACCAAACCTTCTGAAGATGAATAATGTGATTGCCAGACTAACTTGTAGAACAAAGTTGCACCTTCCAACAAATTTATTTAACAGTCTCGAAACAGGTATGTTTCCACTAGAATCAGATCATAAATCCAATTTAATCAACCAAATTATAGAAAAATTCTTAAAATTAAGAATTCATCATGAATCGAAATCATTTAAAGATAAAATTGTTCGATTCAGATCATTTTGTAATCGATTGGTTATATTCAGAAACCAGTAGATATAAGGCATGATTAATAAAAGTAATCAATTATTTTTCTATATTCTGTAAAAAAAAATTTTTCCCCTCTTTTGGGGATGTACCTACCTTACCCATTACCCCTATTAAGGTCTCCTCAAACCAACGCGGTATGCGGTAGCGGTAGCGGTAGTGCGGTACGTATGTATACAGCGGTAAACGTAAGTCCCCCAATTGACCGCGGTATACCGTGCGGGCGCTGCGGTACTGTAGCGATACATTTTTGTATTGCAGGCACAGTTGACCGCCGTGTATCGCGCACAGAAAGACGAAATGTCCGTGGAACAAATCATTGAAATTGTAAAATTGCATCCAATTTTATTTGATTTGAGCAATCCGGATTACAAAAACATCAGAAAGAAGGACAACGTATGGAAAGAAATAGGAGAAGCGTTAAAAGAAGATGGTAAGTAAATAATAATATGCTTTCATTGATTATTTTTTTATCAATAAATAACCTACAAATATATCTAGAAGTGAAAACAATGTATTTTCTTTAAATTTATTAATATTTTTAGTCGTACTACCTTAATATCTAAAATATAAATATGCATTAAAGTTTTAATTATTGAAGAAATCGACAAATTTATCTCGAATTTGAAATGCTATTTGCATTGCTCTTTTTGGCTTATTTCTAATGTTAGTAATAATACACCAATTTCGGGTTCGGGTGGTTCAAGAAATTCAAAAAGCCGATCATCACATTTTTTACTTCTTAAATAATTATGTAAGACACACGTTGCCATCACAATTTTTTTGATCGTTTCCACTTTTACTTCCAAAGGTCTGTAGTATAGACGCCACTTTTGGGCTAAAATACCGAAAGCATTTTCCACTACACGTCGAGCTCGGCACAATCTTTTGTTATAATTCTCTTTACGTTGGTCCTGTCTGGATTGCCTATAAGCGAAAAGGTTTCATCAAGTAAGGCTTTAGGCGAAATGCTTCATTTCCAATTAAAACATGAGGCACTGGTTTATGTTGACCAGGCAAAGGATTTTCTTGTGGAACACCGAATGTTACAGATTCAAATTTTTTGCCCATTGTAGATTGTTCAAATATGCCCCCGTCACTATTTTTGCCATATCCACCTATATCTACACAAAGAAATTTGTAGTCAGGTCCAACAACTGCCATGAGTACAACTGATAATTTTTTTAAATAACAGAAATGTTGTGAGCCTGTGTTGTTGGGACATTTAATAGTAACATGTTTCCCATCTATACTGCCTATGCAATATGGAAATTGCCATGTTTCATAAAATTTTTGAGAAGATTCTTTCCAAATTTGTTCAGTAGGTTCAGGCATATTGTATATTGGTTGCATACGCAACCAAATTGCATCGCAAACTTCTGCAACTATAGCGCTAACTGTGATAAATCCTAATCTGAAGCTATGTGCAATAGTAGTGTAGCTGTCTCCTGTAGCTAGAAACCTGTAATAACACGTTATGCTTAAAATTCAATTTATTTTAGGTGACGGAATTAAGAAAAAGTGGAAGAATATCAGGGACTCATATGCAAAATATTTAAGAAGCATCAAAACGAAAACCGGCCAAAGTGCAAAGCGTTATAAAAATTGGCAAAACAGATGGAAGCATTTAAACCATATCTATCTTTCGCAAACACTGTTAGTAATGTAAGCTGCAGTCACACACAAGAAGTTAGCAACGATGATAGCAGTGAACACGATTCGGACACTGAAAGGCTAAATAAAAACGCCTTGGACAATCAACCAAATGAAGATGACATAGAAAATTCTCAAAACAACGCAGAGTATGCTACGTCATCTGCTGGAAAACAGGCCAATAAACCTAATCGCAAACGTAATACGCCAAGTTCCAGTGCTCCATCATCGGTAGATAAAGTGCTTCAGTACTTCCAAAACAAGCGCGGTCGTTATGACTTCGATGCGACTGATCTAATATTGTTAGGTTACGCAAAAACGATAAAAACATTTTCGTTGGAAAGACAGGCGAAAACTAAATTGCAAATTGCCGAAATTATAATGCGGCAAGAAATTGAGCATCAACGAGAACAAGAACAAAGGTCTGCAATTCAATCAATTCCTGGAACACAAAATACATGGCTATTTCCTGGCGAATGTTCTTCTTTTGAGCATCAACGAGAACAACAATATAGGCCTGCATTTCAATCAATTCTTGGAACACTTTGTGATTCCTCGATAACTCCTTGTACTCTCATATCCTCAAGAATTTTATCTACTTCCTTTCTCAAATGTATGGGAATTCGACGAGGTGCCTGCTTTATGGGGAGAGAGTCTTTTATATTAATAACATGCTCTATGACATTACAGTTGCCAGTCACAATATTTTCAGAAAATACATCGGAAAAATTATTTAGAAAGTCAGCAAAAATTTCTTTTTGTGTATTTTTCAAATTAACAGAATTATTTATGAAAAGTTTTTTTAAAATAGGTGGAATTTTAGAAAAATTTTCAATTCGAGAGCAATTATAAATTATTTCATTATTTAATACTGATTCATTAAATTCTTTGTCAAAAATATTTTCTAAATTAATTTTTTTAAGAAAATCGGCTCCCAACAAACAATCATCATTTATGGTGGCAACGAACATTGAAATCAAAATAGAATGTTTTCCGATTTCTACTCTAACCTCTACTTGAGAATCAATCAATACTTTTTCTCCTGTTGGATATTTTAAATTACAATTTTTAATTCGAATCTCTTTCATATTCTTACTTATTAACTTTCTATTTAAAAGAGAAACATCAGAGCCCGTGTCTATTTTAAAAGAACAATTTTTATCATTTATTTTTCCATTATAATAGAAATTATTTTGCCTAATCCTAGCAACATCAAAATCAATAAATCGATTTATCATCGGGGCTTTTTGAGAGAAAGTCGAGCTCACCCCGCGCAGCTCAACTAAACCGCGTTTCCCTTCTCCTCAGGACATTCAGATCGGAAATGTCTTATCTTCCCGCACGTCCAACATTCCTTTCCTTTCGAGGAAAAATTATTTCCTCGCCATTTCCCTCCGAAAGGATTTCTCTTTTCACGATCTTTTCGCGCATCGTTCTCATTGTTCTTATTACCATTCCCGTTTTTGTATTCCTTCCGCGCGCCGTTCCTCTCCGCCTTTTGAAAATTTGCGCTGTAAAATTTTCCGTAATATTCTCTCCTCTCAAAATTTTCTCCTTGAATTATTTTTACCGTTTTTGCTCTCTCAACGGCCAAATTTAAAGAGGTTATTCCTTCTAATTGAAGAGTCCACCTCAAGAAACCATCCGAGAGAGCCGAAACGAATTGTGCGCACGCGATTTTATCTCTTACCGAAAAGGAACATTCGGGATATGCTAACCGCGATAACCTCTCTAATTCGGCACCAAAAGAGGCTAAATCTTCCCCAAATTTTTGTTTTCGATTCGTGAAGTGAGTAATAGTTTTGCGTAAGATTTCCTTCCCCGAAAAGCAATTCTAGTTTTGACTTTAATTCGGTAAAATTAAGGTTATCAAAATTTTCTACGTTCTCTAAAACCGTTCGCGCTTTCCCTCTTAAACTCGCGGCCAAAGCAATAGTTTTCATAGACTCATCCCAATTATTCGCGCGCGCGATCAAAAGAAATTGCGAGAGGAATTCTCGCAGCGGAACTTTTCCGTCAAATATATCGGGCTTCAATTTAAAGCCCATTTTTGCGTGAAAATCATTATTCGTGTCCCCGTAAGCTCTGTTATCGGTGTTATTAGAAGGACAGTTGAATAATTTCCTCCCGCGAAGCAATTCTCTCCTCGAGTCGACGCAGCTCCTCGTCGCGCTGCTGCAACACAGCTTCGAAGCGTATCTGTTGTTGATTTCGCTCCTCTCGCAGCTGCCGAATCTCGTCCATCGCAGTCTGCAGAAGCTCTGCTTGCGTCTGTTCTGTCAATTCCTCGCTGACGGTGACTCGAGACGGAGCTTGTGATCGGGTTACCCTCGGCGAATGTTGCGTCGTCATTCTGTCGATCTTTCGTAGCTCGTTGTTGCTCGTCATTCGTTCGATCTTTCGTAGCTCGTTATTGCTCGTCATTCGTTCGATCTTTCGTAGCTCGTTATTGCTCGTCATTCGTTCGATCCCGGACGAGCCCCCAAAATGTTACGTCCTCGGGAAAGACTTTTGCGATATCTCGCAAAAGTGGCTCTCTCTCACTCTCACACTCACTCGCGCCCGAAATGAATCAACTCACGTATGGTGGCACTGAGTTTTAATAAATAAACCCAGTACAATAAAATGAAGTAATACAATATATAATAGACAAATATACTCATTGGTCTCGGAAGCGTCCGCTCGATGCGTCGGCTAGACCAAATCTAACATGGTGCCGGAAAACAATAGAAACGCGGGTTGTCTATAAACAACCCTCCTAGCGATGATGCTCAGGGGATGAAATGAAGTTGCTCAAGGGATGCAAATCCAGGTACGTAACAATATATATATGAGTTATGCGACCGGGGCACGCCAAGTTTTTGTATGTCACTTTGTGCCTTAATCCCTTTTGTTCCGGGCCTACTTGGCAAAGCTTATGATTAATTTCACAAATTAACAATTTTAAACATTTCGGTCAATTTGGCACAGGGCATTTTTAAATTTAAAATTGACAATCGATGTGATCGACGTCATGGCGCAGTAAGGGTTAAATAGTTTTATATTTTACTATTTGTAATAAAATCGGTGACATAATAATGCTATTTTGTATATCATAAAATTATCATACCAAAATTTATCATACCAAAATTAAACTTATTTTAAAAATCAATTTCTCTTAATAGAAATAAAATGCGTTTTGATTTCATTGAGAGAATTTATGTATAAAATTTCTATAAATGCAAGATTGATTTTATGGCAAATACTATTTCAAATTACAAATCCTCACAAATTGAATTGCTTCTAAATACTTGGCTAATTATTGATTTCATGTTTAGTTTTTATTTTTTAGAGAATGGTTTTTAGGAGAAAATTATTTTTTAGTTTTTATTATATTTTAGGGTAATTTTTTAGAGGAAAATTATTTCTATAAGTTTTTTTGGAGTAAATATTTTTTAAACTTATTTAAGTTCTTTTAGGGGTAAATATTTTTTTAAACTTTTTTATTGTATACAAATTGGCATATTTTTTATGTATTTGGTGCATTTTCTTTATCTTTATGAGGTTTTTTTTAGTAGGATATCACTGCTTTTTGTAAAAATTTATATTTAAACTCTGTTACATACAAATTGCAAAATTTTTATATACTTGGCGTATTTTTTTACCTTTGTAAGGTTGATTATGCAACGAACTGAAAACGGCGCGTGAGGATAACAGTCCACGAAATATTAACGAAAGCGAATTAAATAAAAAAACAAATGTTAAATTAACGATTATTAATCTTTAATGTTCTAATTAATTCTAATTTCTAATCAACACATTCACTAAATTAATTAAATAAATATGAACGAAAGCGAGATTGATTCCGCGAGCAACGGACGAGAAACTTCCGCGAGCAACGGATGAAATATTTCCGCGAGCAACGGATTACATGAACACGACGAGAACTGAAAACGAAGTGCTGCGTGCGCGTTTTGCGTTATTCCTTTTATTATTTCTTGTCCTTCTAGAAATTTCGAGAAAATTGCTTGGTTACGAAAACTTCCGGTAAAGGTTTTGTGTCACCGGTTATTTTAAAAGTATTGATTTTTCTAAAAGGACAATTTTCGCGTTGTTTACAGCGGGTCCGCTTAGCGACGCAAAAGGCTGCTTTCGAGCGCCAACAGTATGCGACAACTTCAGGCGCGCAGCGCGCTCAATGTTTAAATTTATATATATATATATTCGATCTTGAACAAAAATTTTTTTTAGTGGTATATTTTTAAAAAGATAGAAATAGGCGTCAAGTCTACATAGTTGTTTAAAAAGTTATACAAAGAAATGTTATTTTATAAATAAATTTTTTAAATGTGTTTTATTTAAAAAATTGTTTAAAGAAGAATTGCTTTTTAAAATATAGGTTTTATCTGTTCAAAGAATTGTTGATAAAGAAGTATTCCCAAGCAACACATGTTAATCAAGTTGACATCAAAATGACATCAAATTGACTCCAAATCCGTCATTGACCGAAATGACCTGACCTTGACTCTATTTTGACCTCACGCTTTTTTATTTTTTTATTATACCTGGTATGTGGGTGTATCATCTGCATGATTTCATATACAAAAAGTGATATATGTATGTAAATAAACATGCGATGTTGTGGATTTGACATCAAATGGACATCATTTTGACTTGATTAATTTGATTCCTATCTAGGAGGCTGAATAACATATAAATTCGTCTCTTTCATTTAATCATTTTTTCATCTAATCATTTTTTTTAATATTATAAAATTATTAAAATCATAATTATCTATGATATTAATATCAAATGTACATTTAATAAAATATACATTAAATAAAATTCGCGGGCTAAAGCCGCAGCGCGCACTAAAATACTACTAGCGCCACATAAGTGCTGGTCTACAATCTCGCTTTAAGAAAATATTTTATCTCTAAGCCGTAAGCTTTAAGCTCTGAGCTCTAAGCTCTTAAATAAATCTTAAAGATGGTAATCCACAGTAAAAAAACGTTAAGGCGTAAAACGTGACGTATATCAGCCATACACGCAGTTCCTTTAATTTTTACATAAACAAGATGAATTTACGTGAAACTTTCCTGCTAACAACGGTGTTGTGTTCGTGGAATGTGCACCTGTTACAAATATATGAAGTGCAAAAACGAAAAAGAAAAAGATACCGTCGATGGTGGGTGCGTCCGTGCAATCGACTTCGCAACCTTGAAGGTGCCTTTGAAAAAATATTTCTCAAATACAAGCAGACAGACCATGAAATGTTTTATAAAATGACAAGATTGACAGTCGATTTGTTTGATGAACTACTGGAAATTATTGGTCCACATATACATAAAATCAGTTATAGAGAGTTTTTATCCCCAGAATTTAGATTAGCGTTCACTATTTGGTAAGAAAACAATATTGTCATTGAAATATACTGCTATGGAAAAACCTCCTGCTATTTCAGCTGTCTGGCCTCAGGAAACAATTTGCCGTCTTTAGCTAATTATCGGCAAATTGGAAAGTCTACTTCTTACAACATTGTGCGAGAAACTTGTGATGCTATTGCAAATCACCTAAGTGCAATCTACCTTTCGCCCCCAACTCAACAAGAATACCAAAATATTGCTCAAAATTTTTGGCGGCGATGGAATTTGCCCAATTGCATTGGGGCCCTTGACGGGAAACATATAAAAATTCAATGTCCACCAAATACTGGATCCCAGTATTTTAACTACAAGCAATTTTTTAGCATCGTACTAATGGCAACATGCGATGCAAATTATTGTTTTACATCTATTCATGTTGGAGATTATGGTGAGTTAATATACATATGTAGCTAGATTATATTAATATAATTGTGTGTATACATGCTTTACGATGCCGTGTTGTAGAATCGCTTCCTGATAGCAGTGTGTTCAGTGCTACAGAATTTGGTCAAGCTGTGGAAAATGACACTTTAAATGCACCTCCGCCATCTCCTTTGCCTGGCACAGATATAATGATGCCTTACTTTCTTGTAGGAGATGAGATTTTTCCCTTAAGGCACAATTTGATGCGACCATACTCTAGACGAAATAGACTGACTGAGACACAACGTATCTATAATTATAGACATTCCCGACCTCGACGAGTAATAGAAAATGCTTTTGGGATTCTAACGACAAGGTATGGCAGAGAAAATAAATATATTACATCAATCTCATCCAAAAGGTCAATCAGCTTCAATGTTTGTATCTTTATTGTGTTCTAGGTGGCGTATCCTTCGGACTACAGTAGCTTTACTCCCACATTTAGTCGAAAATATTGTATATGCAACAGTGTGTCTACACAATTTTATAATGAAAAGAGAGCAACATCAACAAGGATTTAAACAATATTGTCCCCCTGCTTATGTCGATCAAGAGGATGGCAATAGACATATAATTCCAGGAGAATGGAGGAACGATGCCCAAGCACTTAATATCCAAAATTTGCACAGAGTAGGTGGAAACCGTGCAGGTGCAGCAACTGTTAACCAAAGAGATATCCTTGCAGATTACCTTGCCAACCATGAAGAAGGTCAAGTTCCTTGGCAATGGAGTGTTGTTTTTCGTGGTCGTAATATTAATGTTCCTTAGACATACAGACATATACAGGGTGTTTCTAAAGTTTGACCAAGCCTCCTGAATCTCGGAATAGGCTTTAGATATGGAAAAACGTTTCAGACAAAAGTTGTAGAATATTAAGGAGAATAGACGATGAAAATATTTTCATTATCCGTCCCTCTTAATATCCTACAACTTTTATCTGAAATGGTTTTCCATATCTAAAGCGATTTCCAAAATTCAGAAGGCTGGGTCAGACTTTAGAGACACTCTGTATATATTTAGGCATATAAACATATATAATTCATAAATTTGCAGTTTATTATAATTACGTATCTGGATAATAAATAACATACTTTAAGTTAAAGAAACATTTATTGTGCATCTTGTAAAACTCTTATAAAACTTTACTTTTTAATTTATAATAAATATATTTGAACAAGTTTTTAATGTAACATAGTCTTTTATCTTACCAGTAATATTCTAATATTTAAAAAAATATCTATTCAATACAATGTGCTATCGTATCAGTCTTAGAAACCCTTTAATAAAGAATTTGGTTATAAGCAATTTTGTCCAAGTTTTATAAGTAAAATTGCACAAACAAATCTTATCGCTTATTAAGTTCACATTCTACTGAACACAGCCATTTCAACATTGTAAAATAAAATTAGCTAATACAGTTAACATTAAGAATATAGCTGATCAACACAGGTAATACATGTTGCATTCAATTTTAATATGCCATATCGGCATCTCACATTATCTCAATGACAATACTAATATTTTTTGGCACTTGCCGCATAAACAAAAACTTTCAAAGAAATAAAAATAAAAGATATAAGAATTAAATAATATAAAACCAAATAATAAACCAGGTCAACAGTTTTTTCATGCATTTTGGTAAGTCTTAATTATGTTCAATATAGCAATTAAACAATCCATTTGCTGTGCCACTGGCACTTGATCAAATGCAACAAAAATAGTGTCAGCGAAAGGATTTTTATGCTTTTGTTCATCTATTTTGAGAGTAGCAGACTCAGACATGGAATTCTGCACAGCTTTGGCAAGGTTGCTTAAAGCTGAGGTTGACTGCTCCAGAAAGCCACTTACAGCATCATTTTTTTGCTTCTTTTTTGCAAAATTGTCTGAATCAGGAACAACTTTCTTCCTTTTTACACTAGAATTTTTTGACTTAATCTTTTGAGAATCCTTACTGCCTTCACATGCAACACTATCAGCTATGCTGCTACTATCGTCAATACTAGTAGATATATCATCAGGGTATATTATTACATCAATTAACTCATTAATGTTTGAAGATACTCCTTGATGATTAGATGGCACTAATGACAGCAGTGATACGGGAGAAGAAGCCCTGGATGACATAGGCGATGTAGTAGAACGTACATTTCCAGCTCTGGGTGACATGGTTGGTGTAACAGAACGTACATTCCCGGTACTGGATGACATAGGTGGTGTAGCAGAACGTGCATTCCCTATAGCACTACGGTCTCTATAATAAACACACATGTATATGTTTATTATTTTAATAAGACATAAATGTGAGAATTTTTCTTTAGTAAAATGCTTGGACTTACTTTCGATGAGCAATATATGGGATCAAAAATGACATAGCTCCCATGAGATGCCATTCCACTTTTTTCGCTGCTGATCCTCCGCCTGATCCGCTGGCTGGTTTGATTTTCCTTTCTCTTAACTTTTTTCCAAATTGATTTCGTAGCTGATTCCATCTACTCTCTAACTGTTCAACTATATAAACAACAAAGAGATTAGGAGATTAGGATAGATAAAACAAATCGTTTTTTCGAATACATTTATAAACATTAATATACCTGATGATAATCCAGTCGCCTCTCGTATCACATTCCAAGCGTCTTTCTTCACTTCCTAGTTTTTATAATCCTTGTGTTTTTTATCATATAACACCGGATTTTCTCTTACCATAGCAATGAGGACTTCATTATTAATTATTTCTTCTTCTATGTCTTCCATTGCCGATTGTCACTACACGATCACTCACTTAAATTTACCAAGATATCGGAGGTTTATATCGGCGAACGAGGTTATATCCACGAGTGACAGTCGATCGCGACTTTCAACTTTATGCTCTAGGCCGTAAGAATTGAGTTTTGCGCAATTCGCTTCAATTTAACGGCTAAAGCTTAAATACTATGCGAGAATGTCTTAGAGACGAAAATGACGTCTCTTAACGCTTACGGCTTAAAGATTAAATACACTTAAAGCAAGATTGTAGACCATGTCTAATGGTTATTAGCGACACTAAGAGGGGCAACAGCTGAGATTTGAGACTGAGTGCCAGGAGTCTGGCTCTGTGTTTGCTTCCATATCACGAAGTATAGGCTGATAGCAGCTTACAGCTTTTAAAGTTTTTAAAAGTGTGTCTGGTGATTGAAGTTCGTGTATTCTACCACGCTTTTTAACATGGGAGACAAACCGGTAAGTACTTAAAATTATTTTTGTTCGCACACTTTATATTTTTTACGAATGATTTTTTCCCGTCACGTATGTAACAAAAATGATGCGTAAGAAGTTGATTGTCAGGCCTTATCGAGCACAGGCGACAAATTATACGATTTCCCTAACTTATACAATTTTACGTCAAAACATGTACGTGGTTAGGTTAGGTATGTGGTGCATTTTTATACAAAAGTAAGTCCCAACTTTAAGTCCTTTGTAAATTTCCGTGGCTTATCCCCTCCAAAGGATTCATTAATCGTACTCGTGTATTATAAATTATTGTGATTTGTTCAAACGATATTCAATTCTACGATAAACTTGACGCTAATATCAATTTTTTTAAATTTCTTTAAAACAAAACGTTTTTATGAACGTGTTCTTTTCAAGCTGATTTTCTGTTAATAATTTTTTAAATATTTTTTAAATACTCATAAGATTGAGTCGAAACATATATTTGGTACAGATTTTTTACGAAAATGCAGATTTTTATTTTTTTTTATTTAATACTGCTTTTGCATTTGTGTCACTCACAATCAGTTTCATTAATTTTTATCAGCAACACAGGCGCACTTGGTGTCGTGCTGCTCGTGTTGAAGCTATCAGGAGATTGAATCTTCAAGGTATCCAAGAAAGGGTCGCACAAATGATAGATGCTGATAATAATAACATGATCTCTGACAGTGACACGGAGTACAGCAATGATAATTTTGGTGATGTCAATGATAGTAGTGATGTTAATTCTGAAGAACAACATTTCGGCCTACACGATGCATTGGTAAACCATGATTTTGACGAACGCAATGAGATATGTAATGATGGTAGCACAGGTAATGAGGTTGCAAATATTATAATAGAAAATGAGGAAAACATGGGGATCAATCATGTTAATATTGAGAATGATCTTGTCGTAAATGATGCACAAATTAACGCATATGTGTTGAGGAATGTTAAAGAATGGGGGAGGAGGGGTGTAACTGGACAGAAAATAAATGGACTACTACGAATTCTAAGAGTTGTCTTCCCACAGGTTCCAAAGGACTATAGATCTCTTCTGAGTACTCCTCGAAACACACCTGTGAAGGATATTGAAAATGGATATCTCTGATATAAGGGCATTAGATCCAATATTCAGTTAAAATTATCAGAGGAATATTTTACTGCTAATCAAGAAATTGTGATGGATGTCAATATGGATGGGATGAAACCTTTCCCTCAGAGTTGTTCTCAAAAAGACTTTTGGCCAATTTTGGGGAGTTTTGCCAATCAGGATGAACCATTCATGATAGCAGTATTTTATGGTGACGGAAAGCCCAATGACTTAAATGCATTTCTGGAAGACTATGTTGCAGAAGTGGCTGCTCTTCAGGAATCTGGTTTTGAAATCAATGGAACTGTTTATCCTTTTAGAGTAAGAAATTATATCCTGGATGCCCCTGCTCGAGCATTCATCAAGTGCTGTGTTGGGCATGGTGGAACTTTTGCATGTGAAAAGTGCTGTGTCACAGGTTGTAGATATGCTGCTCGGGAAATTTTCATTGACATGGATGCTGATCTTAGGTCTGATGAATCTTATAATACCAGAAAAAATCCTCAACACCACACTGGTGTGTCACCATTAGAAACTATTGGAACTGGAATGGTCTCTCAGTTTAGACTGGATAGCATGCATCTCAAAGATCAGGGTGCTTTCAAGAGATGGTTGAAATTCTTGTTGGTTGTTCAGGGTAATTTTACTTGGTCCGATGCAACTCTAAGAGCTGTATCAAATGCTCTTGTGGAATTAGCTCCTCACACTCCCAGAGAATTCAATCGTAAACCGAGACAACTTAAGAGATCAGATAATAGATTTAAAGCCCAAGAATTGAGGAGGATTGCACTTAATGATGGGATAAAAATTTTCAAGAATCACCTTACACTTGTTCTTTATTAGAATTTCCTTTTGTTCCATACTTCTATATATATTCTATCTAGTCCTCACTTGCTTGATCGGTGTGTTGATGTTGCGGAAGAGTTGATGAGAGAATTTGCTACTCATTCTATACAAATATTGGGCCGAGAATTTGTTGTTTACAACATACACTGTCTAATCTATTTGGCTAAAGAATGCCGGCAGCATGGTGTGCTTGACAATTTCAGTGCATACAAATTTGAGAATCATCTGGGTCTAATCAAGCGCTGTCTTCGGTGTCCCTATCAACCTTTGCAACAGATTGCCAATCGAGATTCAGAGGGTTATGGGGAATTGAGAAAAACTACCAACAAAATACTAGATCATCAGGAAATCCGCTTAAGTAAGAGGCGGGAGGATCAAGCTGAGATTCCGGGAGATCATTACAGTATGATAAAGACTCGTAACATGGCCCTTGCTGTAAACGAAGCTGACTGCTGCTTTGTGACTAATCAAAATGATGTGGTAGTCCTAACTAACATCATCCGTACTCCTCAGGGAGAAATTAGATTGGCCGGTCGTAGGTTCACACGAATGACAAGTAGGGATGGGTGATACACTCAAAAGTACCGATACAAGGTTATGTATCAAAAATCCAAATATCGATACACTTAAAATATTGGATAAAATATATCGATACTCTCAGTATCGATACATTCTAGATGTCTGTAAAACTATTTAACGTAATCGTAAAGAATTATAACAAAATTTTATATTTATTATAGATTTATTTTTAAAATAAAAACACAAGGCACCCGTACAAATAATAAACATATTTTAGTCATATCATTTTTTACATTCTTCACTCCTCAAGTGACAGAGAATTTAAAAAAAGTAGTTGCTGCAAGTGTAAATTACTAAGTCTGTTTCTACAGTCAATCATTATATTGCTTGCTCTCGAAAAAAGACGTTCTGACGGAACAGAGGTAGCCATAACAGTTAAATATCTCTTTGCAATTTTCGATAATGGGGATTGTGGATAATGATTCCAAAAAGTGATAGGAATAACATTCATTTCAACAACTTCCTGATGCAGATAATAGCGTAGATCTTCGGGCATCTCATTTTGATCCTGAATTTCAAACTTTTTAGATTTATTATAGTTTACAACCGTTTCATGAAACGACCAAAAATTATTAACATCACAATCTGATATTTGTGAATGCTTATCTTGTTTTGCGGACTGTACATTACTTTCGTACATAGAATTTAATGTTCTTATCAGTTTCTTAAGCGCATTTGAATATGCCGGATGGTTCTCAAAATGAAGCATTTTAATCGAGGATCCAAGAGAGTAGCGCTAGTCAATATACAGGGTGTCTCAGAACTCAGTGCCAAAATTGATACAGCAGCTTTAGGACATGAAAACAAGTCGAAAATGTTAATAAACATATGTCCGAATCCGAACGGTTTTGGAGTTATAAGGTAATAAAGTTGCTTCCTTAAGACAATATAAATTGAAATAAATGTTGTGTAATCTTCTTTATTTTGTTTAAAGCTTTACAAAAGATGCTCAAAAATTCTCCCGTCGACTTCGATACACTTTTATTTCCCAAAGGAAAAAATTTAGAACTCCAAAATTTTCCAAAATGCTCGAAACAATTTATTAATTCGTGTTAGAAAGTGTATCAAAGTAGACGGAGAAATTTTTGAGCATCTTTTGTAAAGTTTTAAACAAAATAAAGAA
Source organism: Lasius platythorax (assembly GCA_963971435.1). NCBI lineage: Eukaryota > Metazoa > Arthropoda > Insecta > Hymenoptera > Formicidae > Lasius > Lasius platythorax. The sequence continues at coordinate 13,649,654 of OZ020546.1, forward strand.
GATTACACAACATTTATTTCAATTTATATTGTCTTAAGAAAGCAACTTTATTACCTTATAACTCCAAAACCGTTCGGATTCGGACATATGTTTATTAACATTTTCGACTTGTTTTCATGTCCTAAAGCCGCTGTATCAATTTTGGCACTGAGTTCCGGGACACCCTGTATATTTTATAGCAAATAAAATAGAATGCAATATTAGATAGATAAACAAATGCAAAATTTCGCAATTTTAATATTTTCTGCATCTTACATTAAATAGATCTACTCTAATTATAGAAAATAATTCATCTGAATATTATACATTATATTTTTCTAAATTTACTTAGCGTGATTTTTTTATTTCACTTCTTTTTAATGCTAATATTTTGTTTTTTTCCATGTTATTAATAAAGATAAAATATAATTTATAAATATAATTTTTGAGAAGAAATATTTTTGATGGCGATTAATTTTTGTTAAGGTAAAAAATATATAATTTATATAATTTTTGAAAAGATAATATCTTTGATGGCGATTAAGTTTTGTAAAGAACTATTTTTGCTAGAGAAAGATATACTTAGCGCTTTTTTTTACATCTGTGATGTCTTTTTTAGACGGATAAAATATTTAATACTATTAATTAAAATATATTTTTTTTTAAATAAAAAATTTATTTTCTTTTAAATAATATAAGTACCTACGTTTTAATAAATATTTTCTTAAACAAAGTTAAAAAATATTTGGGTAAAATTATATCAAAAGGCTGTAAAAATCCATTTAATACATAATGTTAGAAGGTTGTAAAAAGAAAAATTTTATTTATAACAAGAAAGCTATATTAGAAAACATTTAACGCTGTCACGCGAATTAAGAATCGAGCAACATAACGTCGCCGCATCGCCCGTCGCCTTCGTTGTCGGCTCGGTAGAGAAGGAGACAGAAAACAGTATATCTGTTCTCTTCTGCTATCCGAAGCTAGCCGAAACGCCGAGCTCACACGTACGCGGTTTTCGCTTGTGTGCGTCATTCTCCCCACTACGGTTGCGTGTTGCTTGCGACCTTTTTCTGGCATCACTGATACACGAGCGAATTGCGACACTTGTTGCGAGAGACGCGTACGAACAGAATGATCGAGAATCTCAAGAAGGGTCGATATCGATGCAGGAGCCTGGGGAGGATCATATGAGCGCGATTATTATTGGCTGATAGAGTCGCGGTGAGGCTAGTGACATCGATAAGCCAGGCGCCGGGATTGGGTCAAGGCCGCGGAGAATAAGGAAGAAGGATGCGTGCGAGAGAAAATGAGAGAGAAAGAGTGAGTGAGTGAAAAGTCGTTTAGGAGGTTGATTTGAAAGGATAAGATTTTCCAAACACTATCTTTACAGCTTTTACTGATAAGTTACCACCATTTTTTATAATTGGTATTTTTTGAAGTTTATGTAATAAAAAGTCTTGTTCCGGATTGCCTCGTTGAAGATACCTGCTTATGGACGAAAAGAGTTTTAGTTGCAAATTCTCTCCAATCTTCTACTTCTCTTGTTGCTAATATTTTATTTGCATTACCTTATTATTTATTATTTGTTTCACATTTTTTGCAAATGCGTTTCTGTCCATATCCTTCTTCTCCAATTGGCGTAGAGCAAGCATCAATGGCATGAACGCTTTTGTGGCAGATATAACATACATGCGTATCAGTAGGCTCATCTCCATTAGCACAAACAGGACATTCAACATTAATTCCACATTGATATTATCGGTCTTTGGAAATTGTTCTGATATAACTGTTGTCGGGAATTCTTTTACAATTTTTTCTGTTGTCTCTGCTGTTTCTGTATCTTTGTCCTGAATCATTGCACTTATTAGTTTTACACGACCGCTGAGAAATTTAATATGTTTTGTTACAAAATAAATCAGCGCGCATCGGTGTTTGTTCATTTTTCAAAAATATATTTTTTATTATATGAAAGTCTTTTTCAACAGATGCACTGCTTGCTGGTATTCTTCCAAATCCAAATTTATTACGACATATGCAGGACTATAAAGGTAAATATTTCGTGTCTGCTATTAATTTATCAGCAAATGCAGGCATGTAATGTGCATTTTCTTTATCACCCATGTCAGTAATTTTTATTTGTACTTCCTCACCTATAGACTTTGCCCAGTGGTACCATTCATTTGTTACATCTTCATGATCCTCATTATCGTCAGAATTCGAATCTTCTGTTTCTAAAAACTGTGTTTCCGCATCAGCTGACATGAATAAACGTTTTACCTTCATTTTGTATTCGCACGTTTGGTTTATTCTGTTGGATGTTGCCTTCAATTTCACTCCTAGCAATTACTAAAAGAGAAGTTAAAATTTCTTCAGCTATTTCTACATTATGACATAAAATCAATTGTCCTAACAAAGATAAATAAAATTTTTAATTCTCGGCCGTACATTTTTTAAAAAGTTACTATATTTTTTTATAAAATGCGCTACATCAATCCAATATGTAACACATTGGCAATTGGTCATCCTTGCATGCATCAGAATAGCCTTCTAGAGTTAAATGTTCTGTAAAACAACGGATGGTTGTTGTCAAAAGTGCTCTTGAAAAATCGCAAATAACTTCTCGTGGACGAGGTGCCCCAAACGGGATCCACTCTGAGCCAAAATTGAATTGCATTTGTATTGTGACTCTTTGACAACATTTGGCACTGGAAAAAACCACTACTTTCGCAATTAATAACAGAATTGTGAAGAAATATATGTTTCGACTTATTGTTAGATCGATCAAGCCTCTTAATCTTTTTTATTAAATTTCCAGTTGCATCAATATAAATACAAGTTGGATCAGATATTGCATATGATCTATACACATTTATTTGAAAATTAGACCAATAATGTATATAAAATGGATTTAAGCCAATATTATGTATATCTCATAAAGATCCCTACATTAATAATAATGCTTTCAGAGGATGTTTAGCAAGATATTCTTTTTCTATAATTTTTTTTCACTACTCGCAAAACATTTGTGCTAAATAAATGTGGAGGTTCGCGGTATCGCTTGTACTCATTAAATTTTCAGCTAACTCCGTACGATAAGCCATTGCCGTAGTTTTTTTCAATTTCTCCGCGATGTTATCTCTAATAGGACATCTAAGATACCGTTTTCCACAACGACCTTTGCCTTCAGTAAAGGTACAAGAAATTTTTGTTGTAAGATTATTTGGAATGGAATTATTTATATAGCATTTAATTATAGCACCAAATTTGCACGTACCATTTGCATATCCATATTCCCCACTACGCAATAATTTATGATTTTTGAAATTAAAACCGCAAGTTATTTTAGTAGCTGCCCAAATTTTTGCATTAAATACATGCTGCCACATTTCAGATCTTAATATTGTATACTCACGTATAGATTCTGGCTTACTTTTATCTCTTTGCCGATATACTTTGCGCATAATCAGTGACATAAATTCTTCTTTAGGTATAGTAATAGTAAATGTACTTGCGGTGCTGACATTCAGTGATTTCGTAGTATCAGCTAATGAATCTGGGCTCACATATGTTTCCCCCCCCCAATACATTTAATATTTTTGTACAACAAATAAATGAATGTTATCTTGAGGATGGGGACAGATCTTTACTGCGGATATTGAGTAACTCGTGAGGAGGTGAGAGATAGGGAGGAACTATCGCGAGTCTCAAAGCTGAGCGTGGTTGACGACGCTCATAAGAAATGTGAGTCTAACTCTAATCACGCCTGTGAACTCACGAAGGGAAGAAAAAGAGAGGGAAAGTATCGTGAGTCTCAAAGCTGAGCGTGGTTGACGACCCTCATAAGAAATGTGAGTCTAACTCTAATCACGCCTGCGAACTCACGAAGGGGAGAAATATAGGGAAAGTATCGCGAGTTCCAAAGCTGAACGTGGTTGACGACCCTCATAAAAAATGCGAGTCTAACTCTAATCACGCCTGCGAACTCACGAAGGGAAGAAAAAGAGAGAAAGTATAGCTAGTCTCAAAGCTGAGCGTGGTTGATGATCCTTATAAAAAACTCTAATCACGCCTGCGAACTCACGAAGGGAAGAAAAGGAGAGATGGGAAGAAGTAGTAGGGGGTGGTGAAATTTTAATATTTAATGTATATTTAATATTTAATTATTTTATGTAATATTTAATTATTATGTGTAATATTTAATTATTATATGTAATATTTAATAATTATATGTAATATTTAATTATTATATGTAATATTTAATTATTCTATCTTGAAATTTGGTAGACGGTTAAATGGATTTTCTAAGAACTGTTTCTAGCGTAAATACAAAAATCCGCTGGGACTTACTGCTTGCTGTGACTTATTTTTTCTTGAGGATAATGTGTTGGTAATCGGCGCTCCGCAGTAATCCCAGTGGTTTGTTGCACGGTAGCTTCACTACACTGTCACCTTACCGGCGAGTTAACACTTTTGTGCACTGTATTATCGGTTTGATTTAGCGGAGGTAAGGCGAGTAGGACTCGGAACTAACAGTCCAGCACTTATAACTCTTTACGTTATAAGTGCTGGACTGTTATTAGTAATGAGACTCTCTCGACGAGAATTTCTGTTTATATTCTGTTTTTGGTTCATGCCCTTCGTTTCGTCGTTGAGAAAAATCTAAAAGCGGCTACACACACGCAGTTAAAACTGAGCGATCTAACTGTACAGTTGAAACTGCACAGTTTTATTGGTACGTTTGTATGATAAATCTGCGCAGTTTTTTTAACAGTACAGTCGGACTGAGCGAATACAATAAATCAATTGATGAACTGTACAGATGCGTAACTGTTAAATCGGAACGTGTGTACCGACCAACACATTCAGTCGTGTCAATCGCATTGCAAGAAATTGTTAGTTATTGTCAGTTGCAAGAAATCTTAAAGTTGCAGTAAGTCTCTCATGTGGGGAAATGGCGTTTCTCATCAAAGTATTTTTCTTTATTATCAATGGTGTAACTAAAGATAGAAGATTTAAATAGGTATTCTCATTCATTCTAAGATAATTATGCCAATCTTTAGGATGAAATTTTAGCTCATTTAGCAAGTTTATATGTGAGTAACGTTCTCTTTTCTTCAACCACTCCTTGCACCAAATGTACGCTGTTGTGTATGGAGCGTAAAATGAATGTGTACTCACGTTTTCTCTGATAGATTAGCAATATATATATTCAATTAATACAAAATAGTCTTGTGATCTCTTATTGCTTAATCAGCGCCGTACCCTGGCTAGGGAGAGAGAGAGGCGCTACCGAGACTAGTGATATCATATCGATACTCGCGCGCCCTTCGTTGTGTAATATGAAAGCGCGCGCAACTTAAAGTGACTACTCTTAACATACGCTTTTTACGGCTATGCCGTTTGTTTTTAGCTAGCAATAAACCGACCACCGCTAAAGCGTCGTCTGTCGTCGCCATGATCTAAAGTTGAACTGAAACATCTGATAGATTTTACTGAAGGTGTGTGTGCACTATGTAAATCCGGCCGATCTGAACAGTTTCAACTGTACAGTTAGATCGCTCAGTTTTGACTGCGTGTAGCTGCCTTAATGAATAAAAGCTTAAATCGAGTTCCTTGTGACTCCCACTTACTCCTCTTGTAGGGAAAAATTAGAAAATCTGACGAATCGGAAATTTAATGAAGTGTCCGCGAATCGAAGGGCGTTTCCCAAAAATGTGGGACGTCTTAAGTTTTTTATTATCGGCGGCGGGCGATTCGTTGTTAGAATTATTCTTAGGCGGAAGTGCGGTGATGTTTATTGCCGGTTTCGCGTTCGGTCCATTTATTAGTGGTGTAATTCGGCTTTATTGCTATTCTTCTAGATTCTTCAAAGAATTATCGGTTTGTTTAGGTTTTTCGGTCTCGCCTATTGTTCTCACTGTTTTTCTGTTTATAATCGCATTGTTCCCTATTTCGTGCGTTTCTGCTATGTCCTTTGCGTCGGTACATTTATTAGTGGTGTGATTTCTAAATTCTCCGGCGGATTATCGATTTACTTATTGTTAGATCCTTCGGTCTCGGCTATTGTTCTCGCTGTTGCTCTGTTTTTATTTGTATAATTTCTTATTTCGCGCGTTTCCGCTATATCCTTTGCATCGGTGCATTTATTAGTGGTGTAATTTCTAAATTCTTCGGCGGATTATTGATTTACTTAGATCTTTCGGTCTCATTTTTGCGCTTCTGCCGATTTGTGATATTTGGAGAATAATCGCGACTATCCTGTTGTTTTGTTTTTGTTGTTAGTAACTTTTTTTCTTTTATTAGTTTTATTTTTTCTAAGGGACGCAATTCCGCTTGGTCGTGGGAAAGAAAAGAATCGTGGAGTCCACAGGACGTAACAACTTTATATTCATAAGCTACACCATCTTTTAAATCGATTTTCAACTTGTTAAAACTATCAACCGAGCGATTATCAGCATATAATCTGATCGCATATTTTGGGACGTATTCTTCTGTTGTTTCTCTTGACCTAATTAGAGCAATGTCATCTTCAGACATCGTTCCTCTTGCAAGGTTGTTAAGAGCTGTAATAAACGTTTTATCTTCTCTTTGTCTCACCTCATTATTTTCGTCAATTCAAAAAATTTAAATTTACTCCATAAAACATTTTCTGAAAAAAACGCTTAATATGCAAGATTTCGGGCAGAGGTATATTGAAGTATTCATAACCGGTGGTAATTGATAAAGATCACCGACCATCAGAACAGAAATTCCGCCAAAGCTTCTATTACGACCTATTATTTGTCTTAATCTTATATTAATCCGACTGAACATCGTACTACTCACTATCGATATTTCGTCTATAATTAATAATTTTAATTCAAATAAGTTCTCTCGAATAGTATTCGCAACGTCTGCTGCCAGTTCTGGCATTTGTCCTCCGTACTGTGTTATCGGTAAAGCAAAAACAGTGTGTAACGCCACCTATTAGAAATGCTGTTTTTCCTTAAGGTGCGCATAATAATATTTTTACCGAATTGTTCTTTTCACCAGGTGTGTGTATCGTCGAAATAATTTAATAATAACTGATAAATCGCGTTCAGGACTGTGCTTTTTCAACACCCACTGATCCGCTAATGTACAGTTTAATTGGTAAATTTCTAGTTGTAAAACAATGTAAAACGTGTATTGCGATTTCTCTGTTTGTCGTTTAATTTTTGAAGTATCATCATTTCTTCTTTTGTCGCTTTAGGTGGAGTACTTATTTTTCTTTTCTGCATCACCTATCACTGAGAATTTTTTTCTTTTTGTCGTGCCCGTAGCCGCTAGGGAAGGAACTTTTCAGGATTCGTTTGCCCAAAGGATTAGGATCCACGCACTAGTAAAGACACTCCGTACTTTGTCATAAAAGAAAGGTTTATTCATCACTACTTTACACTTGTTACTTATTTGAGACTTCGCGGGTATAATATACGAGCGCGATACGTATTATACTCTTGATTTCGTTAGCGATCCGTCTGTCTTCTCGATCGCTCTCTATATATGTATACTAATTAATCGGGAAGGAAGGAGTGTGGTAACCCTGACCGGAGTCACGTCTCGTGCTCTGTTCCTGTCAGCTTCGTCAGTTTCTCGGAATTTCACCGTTTATTATATATTTTATTTAATTAATTCTGTTCGCGAGCGCGGATGGAATTCGAGAAGGAGCGATCCTCCGTTTTGATCAAAAGGAGTTTGAGTGAAGATAGTCACCACACGTAACGTACACAAAAAAGTTTAATATTCACAAAAATATATAACGTATTTACAAAGTACAATAAATGAATTTCGAATAATTCTTCTAAGTTGAAAGCGGTAAATTAATTGCGGTTTAGCTGCGGTTTATCTGCGATTTTAACGTGCGAGCGAAAAGCTGACGATAGCGATCGTCGCCGAGGGGCGCATCTTTTAATCCCTCTGAAAGGGGGCCGTTCTTTGTTCATCAACCAATCGCGTCTAATTATTTTAAACAATTTGAGGTGACCTCAGGGCGCCGTGCTCGATTGGCTGCCGGAAGGTATTCTCAAATTTGTGCACATTTGACATGCGCGAGGTGCGCGACAACGTGCGTGATTGTTAATCGTGGGCCCACGCGAGCCCTCGCGCATGCTTGATATATCTCGATCGATGGATTGACGGCTAAAGGGAGTTAGAAATGTTTATTTTCTTATTTAGTTTTTATAGCGTGCGAAAGGTTAATGTTGTTCATGTTTTCTTCTTTTTCAGGATAATATTATTGAAGACTTTAGGTTTTTTCAAAGAGAACGTTCGACTTTTGACTTTTTCTAGTACACTGATATAAGAATATAATATAATATAATAATTAATATATTATTCGTTTGATTGTAATTATCGTGCTTAATTAATTCTTACGCTTAAATTCTGGAGCGGAATGCTCCGTCTCAAACAAATTCTTTCTTAATCTTTTCTTGCTTAATCTCTCTTCCTTGATCTCTTTCTTACTGTTTTTTATAATATTTTCCTTTATTATTTTAGCTGGTCGGGTTACGACAATTTTGTTCAATTAAATGAATATTTTCTATATAAATCGTTTCACAATTTTGTGTCTCCACATCATCTGTTTCGTTTTTCCAAGGCAAGAACAACAAAACCTGTTCTTTGAAATAATTATATCGATCTTCTTGCAATTTGTAACGACAAAATCTAATAATTTTCTGTTTCTTCCATTCTTTAATTTCACTGTCTTCATCATATTCATAATCGCTATCACTTCTGTATGTAGTCCTTTTCTCTTCAAAATTTTCTGCGAAATCGGCAAGACAAACATCAGACAATTTTTGATAATTCCGATTCTCGTACTTATCAATTATATTTTTGTAGTATATATCTGTTGATTTGTCACTTATTTTTCTCAAATATTTTTCACTTTTCAACATACGGACACGCTCTTTTAGCAATACAGTGTTAATATAAACAACAGCTCTACTGCACAATGAAAGTGGTAAGCCGAGGACATGGTAAACTGCTTCCTGCGCTGACTACATAGTATTACCATTGTCTTGAACTTGACTGTCTTGAAGTTCACCCAGTTTACATTTTATGGCCCTTTGTTTCAGCTCAGTAATGAATTGTTCCAGCGTCTGGCCATGTTGCTGTCTATAAGAGAAGAATTTGTATCTCTCATAGGGTAAATTTTCCCTGGGCAAGAAATGTGCTTTGAATTTCTCGATCAATATTGCTATTTTATCTTTCTCTTCAGGAGAGAAAGTGAAGGTTGTATAAATTTTGAAGCCTTCTTCACCAATGTAGTGTAGCAATTGAGCACACTGCGTCGCTTCCGCTTTCTTATTAATTTCGGATGCCACCAGATAATTCTCGAACCGGGACCGCCATGTTTTCCAATTTTCAGCCACGTTGCCCGTCATGCTCATGAGCGAGATTCCTCTGTGATCACCCATTTTTGTTGCCTTCCTGCAGTTTCCACGCACTCCTAGTCTATTTGTCTATCACTGCTGATTAATTCTGTCGTCTTTTTTGTCTGTTAACTACCGGACTGCGCCATGTATAGGAACGTGTCAGAAGGTCAAGGATACACGAGGCTGCTCGGGCATAAACTATATCTTTATTATAGATAGACCTAGAGTTCCTCTAGTAAGAGTTTGGACACCTCATTGACGATTTTTGATTGGTTCTTCGATCCGCCATATGTAACAGCCAAGAAGGGCGGAAAAATTGAAATCCTAATTGGAGTTTCAATAAACTAACTACTAAATTTCACTTTATATTATTTTCGATGAAAACAACTCATGATTACTATTTTCAAATTGCTTTTAATAATTGTTTTTTAATAATATTAAGCAATGCTGCTTTACTTTCAGTAAAAGAGGTTAGCACAAGCCTTGTTGCTTCCAGTGTTCTCATATATACACTGAAAAAAAATTTGGTTGAAAATTTACCAAAAAATATTCTAATATAAACGATGTTACTTTTAATTTTATAATTGATATGGAAAAAATATTCAGAATTTATTATACTAAAGTTTGTACATTATCGTTAAATCTCAAAGATTTTTTCATTTATAAATTACAAAATTTAAACTTTGTTTTACCTACGTGCCATAATATAAAAGATAAAATTATTCAGCGATTTATTAGTTTTAGATTTTTTAAAATGTCGATGAAATTTACTGTTAATTATAAAAATAGTTATGGCAGCAAAAGTACTGCTATGCATGCCCGAGTTAAATAAAGCTTTTATTATTTATTATTTTTTATTTTATCTTTTATTATTTTACTATTTATTATTTAGTATTTTTTTATTTATTATTTTATTTATTATTTATCATTTATTATATATTTTTACTTAATTATATATCCCATTATATATTTGTGATAATTTATTGACATCTAATATTGATATACGAGTAAAAAATAAGAAAAAAAATACATTGTCTTAGTATAGTAATAAATAAAATATATATTTGAATTATCAAAATTTTAAATAAATCATTGAAAGTACAAAATAATTACAATTTATATGAAATATCATATAACCTATTTATTCATGTATCGTGGGAAATTGTAATTGCGCCAATCACGCCAATCCCTCTTCCACTATTTGTCTATAAATGGCGGACGGTGTCCAAACTCTTACTAGAGGAACTCTAGATAGGCCGTGATCGTAGCGCACTCTATCTGTGCATACCGTGCCATCTACCTTACACGGCCGTTATACAGTCGCCGATACAAACGGGGAGAGGGGGACACCCCGACATCAACGCTCGGGCCGATCATCCCCGAACAGCGCCGGAAAGTACCGGGCGTCCAATATTCGCCGGATAAATAGCAACGCCGAAGCGATCTCGAAACCAGATCCGCTCTCGATCCGGCCTGACGTTCACGCAGCCGAAGACCGACTCCGAAACCGATCCGCACAACGCCGCTCGCAGCAAAGCAATGGGGGTTGACGAGTTCGCAGCCTCCACCGAGAGATCTCGGCCTTTCGCTCCGATGGCGCATCCCGTCTACGATCATTCTGATCGACGGCACAAGGGTGGCGAGTTCGCCGCCTTCCCCGGCGTATTCTCGGGCCTCGATCAATCCACCACCAAGTAAGTCTACCGTCCACGGTAGAGCGTGTCCGCTGCCTCCGTCGAGAGATCTTGACACCGCTCGGACGCCGATATATATATATTTTACCGACAGCACCGAAACGAGGAGTTACTCGTTCCGGCCGAGCGAAGTCGGCCGTTGACCGGCAGATTGATACATTACCGCGACACACCATCTTGTCGGTGTACGACGCGCACCGCCTAATTCAGGCAATCGCGAATCCGCGCTCGCAAATATCGGTATTAGGCCCGTATCGAGCCGATAGACTCCGCCCGCGGCCGTACCGCCCGACACGAACCACCCGGGAGTCGACGGCCTCTAACTACCGCCGTAGCAAATATTTACGAAACGCGCATTCACATTATATTTAACGTGCCAAGACCGCACACCCGAAATATCACCGCGCACTGTACCGACTGACTGTACGAAAAGGGACTATAATAAATCATAATTTTGTAACGATGCACCCCCATCGTTATTATACCCGGCAGACGACCGCCGGAAGTCGGCCGCCCGACGTCCACCCGTCGGGCAAAGGCCGAGGCGCTAGGCGCCCTTGTTATCTTTTGTTATCATAACCGCCGAGACACACACACACACGGCCGCTAAACGACCGTCGATATAACATCAAGACGCGGGCCGACAGTCTCCGAAACACGGCGGAAAATACCGAACAGGTAAAAACCTCGGTATAAATATCGGCACCGAAACGATCTCGACACCAGATCCGTTCCCGATCCGGCCCAACGCTCACCGCAGCGAAAGGCCATATCCTAGACAGATCCGTAATAGACCGTACTTAGCTAAATCAACGGTGTTGACGAGTTCGCAGCCTCCGCCGAGAGATCTCGGCAATACGCTAATTACCGGCCTGTCCCGCCCGAACACCTATCGACCGACAGCACGAGGGTGGCGAGTTCGCCGCCTTCCCCGACGTATTCTCGGGCCCGGTCGTTTCCCTTTAAATTCCCACCGTCCACGGTAAACGAGGTAGCGCGTTCGCTGCCCCTGCCGAGAGATCTCGACACCGTTCGGACGACAACAATTAGTTGTGAACAAAGCGAGGAGTTACTCGCCGCGATAACTACATCCGATCACCGCCCTGCGTAATCATAACGCGGCACGCCATTTTGTCAGCAGCCGGCACGCACCGCCTAAACTTCGGCCATTAGGAAACGTGACGTCACCGATCCTGACAATAGGCCCGCGCCGAACCGCGAGGCCCCGCCTGCGGCCGCATCACCGGCAATTCCGACCCGAGAGCCGGCGGCCTCTAACTACCGCCGAAAGAAATATTTATATACACGCGCCCGCTCTTCGGATTCACGCATTACGACCGCTCGCTCACAAATCCAGTCCGACGGAAATGTACGCAAATACAATATTATAAATATATTTATTTCCTTTTATTAAAAAAGAACGCTGTTTTCGTTGCGCCTCCCCCTTCCGCGATCCCTGATCCCGGCACGCTATCCGCGTCGCGAAGGGCTCGTTACAATTTATTAACAGCATAAAACATTGTATCGTTGCGTCTCACCCTCCGCGACCCCTGATCCCGACGCGCTATCCGCTTCGCGAAAGGCTCGTTACAAATTGAATCTAAAACAAATTGTACATCCTAATTGGATCTAAAACAAATTGTATATCCATGTTTGATTCAAGAAGGGTCAATATGGTTTTATTGTACGCATTAATTGCACAACCTCGTTGCTTTGCCTTTTCAAGAATATCTTAGTTCTTGATAACGTGCTTCTCTAATTGTTTGAATATAATCCCTTTCCGTCATTTCTACTTGTTCCAACATGTCTTCGAAAGATACGAGTATATTTTGTTCGAAAAATACTTGCACCAAATCTTTTATTTTTTTTATTGGTTTTATCATTTTCAATTTTCTCATTTTTAATTTTCTCATTTTTTTCTAATAATTTGAGAATCATTTCTCTCATAACAAACATTGGAATATTGAACCAACATAAAGATTTATTTTTTCGATCTATGTAACATGTTGATTTATACCGATGTATTTGCAGACATATCAATGGATTTTTATCATCGTAAGCACATGAAATAATTTTATCTATTCACTGTATTAACTTTTTATTCGCGTCATCATTTTCTTCGTCGTAAATCGGAGCATTTTTGCAGTAAAAAAGATTATGCGTATGAACAGTACCTCTTGCTTGAAATTCTCGTCTTTGAAAATAGTCAACCACATAGTTTTCTCCAAATGGGCCATATTTATTCTGTAGTATAGACATAATTAAATTGAATCTTTCTTATATCTGACACACATAACAGGATCTTCTGTTATTAACTTAGATTTCTCTGCAATGTCCAAGTGTAAGGGAGAGGTTCAATTGGACACGGTACAATTGGACACGTTGCAAATGGACACGAAATTTTGCACACGGTTCAATTGGACACCGTTCATTTGGACACGTGAAAGTTGCACACGTTCAGTTGGACACGTAAAAATGCACACCGTTCTTTTGGACACGTAAAAGTTGCACACGGTTCAATTGGACACGTAAAAGTTGCACACGGTTCAATTGGACACGTAAAAGTTGGACACGGTTCTGTTGGACACGGTGCAAATAAACACCGTTTAATTGTGCAATACAAAGTGGTATTTTACATGGGTTTGTAACAGGGGGTGGGGGGTGGGGGCGGGGGCAGTCTGTCCATTTGCACCGTGTCCAACAGAACCGTGTCCAACTTTTAACGTGTCCAAATGAACGGTGTGCATTTTTACGTGTCCAACTGAACGGTGTGCATTTTTACGTGTCCAACTAAACGTGTGCAACTTTTACGTGTCCAAATGAAACGGTGTCCAATGATCGGTGTCCAATTGATCGGTGTCCAATTGAACCGTGTGCAAAATTTCGTGTCCATTTGCAACGTGTCCAATTGTACCGTGTCCAAATGAAGGCCACTCTAAGTGTATTACCTCATATGTGTTTATGTTTTTGTTTTCTCGTATTTTGTATAAAATTTTCAATAAATCAGAGTTTTTGTGTTCACACGCGGAAAACGTAATGAACAATGTCGGAACACCACATTGTCTGATCATACTAAGTAAATGTTTTTTCTTGCTTTCCCAATATGAGAGTGACAATCTCACTTGTTTCAAGAATTTGTATCCATCGTTATGACAGATGGAATCGTTTAAAAATTTCGAATCTTTAATTTTTACCGCAGTTAGATTATTGTTTCGCTTCACTCTCCTTAAGCAAATATTTATGTTTGACATTACTAACTTTTCCAATTTCTATTTAGCCATAAATAAAATTCTTGTAAGTTGACACGATCTTCTATCTCTGTGCCTAGATTCAAATTTGATTCGTTACGAGTACGTCAATTTATTTTTCTTGTTTAGAATTTCTTCTCCAAAAATTTTTGGAAAGCACAAGTCATCTAAATTTTCGGTGAAGTGCCAAGGGACTGGATATTTGTTTTGTCCCGGAGCTATAATTTGAATATTTGCAGATATCTCTTGGTTCCTATCGACAATAAGAATTTCATCAATTGGTTCGAAACAAACAGATTTTTCTGAATTCGATTTATTCTCGTGTTTTTTTGTATCAGACGGATTTTTTATATTAGTGCAGCTATCGCATTTATCATTAATATTGTCCACGTGCCTTCGATTTTCACCGCGGACACTGCTTTATCTATGTTTATTAGCTGGATGAGGAGTGTCAAGCGGGAGGAATTAACACCGAGGAGATTAGAATAAACAAAAGCGTTTATTAAAGAAGCTTCGGACCAGTCACTGGACTCTCGGTATTCTTGCTCGGCGCTCGATACGTTCGCGACAAAATACTTAGATGCTCGCTCGCTAAAATGCTTAGATGCTTAGATGCTCGCTCGATCGAATCTTTTCTCGCACTGAGGCTCTTACGCACGCCCTCGCCGCGATCGTCCAATATCGCGGTAAACAAAAAGTCTCCTGATTGTCAGCGTCGATCGTTCGATCGACGCTTGCCAATCAGAAGTGTTAACGAGAGTTGCTAAAAAACCTCGAAAATACTGGGCGATATCATGTCGAAAGAGACAAAAACGGAATTCCGGAGCGCGAGGCGCAAACACCTTTTCACAACGGTTCGCAAACATTTTTTAAGTTGGACCTTTTGATTGAATAAACGTTGACTGTGAATTTGAACATTAAATGTTGTTTGACCTTTTGAAATATTCGGAATCGAAAGTCAAAGATTTATTGATGCTAACTTAATTTCAACATTCTAATCGGTGTATTTCCTAACAAGTATCGACAATAAATTCCAATTCTGTAGTGAAGTTATATTTTACTCTTTTTCTCTCTTTCTCTCTCGTTTCTGTTATATTTTTTAAAAAAATCGTCGTCAATTTGTACATTGTTTTTTATATACAAAGGCGTTTGTTGTAAGTACTCCAAAGCTTCACAAATTTTTGCTGGTTTTATAGTTTCGTACATGTAATCAGACTTGTGCTCTACGTGCCTTTTCAGCTTTATTTGAATAGTTGACATTTCGTCAAAAGTTCTAGGTAAAACATTTACCATCTCATTAATTTTTCAACTGGGAAATTAACTATACTTCCTTTCAATGATAATTGAGGGTTAATAGCATACGGTTGCAATGCTTGTATTTGCATGAACAAAATATACGGTGACACCATTCGTTCATCAAGTGTAGTCAAGTTTGTTACAACTTTTGGCACATTTGGAAATCTTAAATCTGCATTTGATGCTGTTTTTGGAACGTCTCCTGATATAATATATTTATTACATGTCTTGCAAATGTATTCCGATGAGTATTAACAATTTTGTTAATAAATTCATTAATAGCAATCTTTGTGTGACTAAACTTATTTCGTATTTTAGTAATACTGAAACGTTCCACCGATTTTAAGAAAAACAAATTTTCACAACACACACTATATCTGGTCCCAGTTTTCTGTTTTCCAAAAAGTTCATTATCAATACATTATGATAATATTCAGTATCTTTGATGTCACTATTTATCTTGTTATTAACAGAATTGCTATAATTTTCACGATATCTAAAAAAATCGTCGATAAATGTGCATAAAGTGGGCAACCTCACGAATGACGTTGACCTTCACATATGTTGTCAAGGTAATGACTCTGAGTAACATGCAAAAGGATTTAATTGTCGGTCGCTCTTTATTCAAAAGTTATTAACAAAAGTGTGTCAAGATCTATATTTGCAAAATTCCACATGAGTTTGTAACTTTGTACGCGAAACGACATCCACCCTCACCGCTCAGTGCTTTCAGTGGGTGACGAGGTCTATATTTGTAAAATGATTATACAGACATTTAATCGTTCATTGAAATTATATACATAACTATATACATATATGTGTATATTGCATGATATAATTCTGAATGTCTTGAAAAGTATCGTTTGCGATTTTTCAACACAGCGTTTGTTTACGTTGTGAATGTCATTCTATTCTAAAAGTGTTTACATTTTTGTTTCTATTGGTATAGTTCTCGCGTTGATAGAAGAAATTCAAAGTCACACAAAGTCAGTTACTTTAATCTGATCGTTCGAATCAAACATTTGTAATCATCTCTACCAATTCTTACGAATCGTAGATAATAAAGATGTTCTTCTTGATTTTTTAATCGTTTACTGAAAGCACGGGATGATGGGGGTAGACCTTGCTTCGCGTGAAAAGTTGCAAACCCATGTGGAATTGTAGAAACATAGACCTTGCTTCGCACTGAAAAGTGTTTTTTATTTCCTCACCTATAGGAAATGGGTTAAGTTAGGTTAGTTTTTTCGAAGAGGGAGTGCAGGGGGAGGGGCGAAGCCCCTCTTTGGTAAATATACAATTCCATATATGTAGATTTGCAACTTTCCACGCGAAACAAGGTCCACCCTCATAATCCCGTGCTTTCAGTTTACTGCAAAACGAGGTCTATGTTCTTACAATTCCACATGGGTTTGCAACTTTTCACGCGAAGGAAGGTCCATCCCCATCATCTTGTGCTTTCAATGCGAAACGAGGTCTATGTTCCCTTTTCGTTATATTTACCGAAGCATTAAAATTGTCAAACATTAATTTGTTATATCTCGTAAACCAATGCCGTCCGCCACTTCATTCTTGCGGGGAATTACTCAGAACACTCCTCCCTACAACATATCTAACATATCTAGCGATTAAATCGGTGAGGTGTGACCCTTTATGCATATTTACCTTGCAATATACATATATGTCAAGATCAAGATCACAGGAGATAATAACATTCACAATTTAATTTCCTTATTTATTTTTTTTTTCTTCATCGTCTTCATCGTTTTTGATATACTTATTTATTCCAATTAAATTTTTACAATTTGTTTAATTTTCTTCGAAAAAATATTCCGGATCTGGAGTATTTATTTTATAGTTGTTTATTTTATAGTTTTTTTATAGTTTATTAAACAAGCCCTCTCCCCTAATTATTATTTTAATAAATTTTTTAAAATATAATAACCATTTTTTTCAACGAGAACTGCTAAATTATTTTTCAAACCTAAAATGTTAAGCATGATCTGTAAAATTTAATTGTAAGTTGATATTTTCCTGTTTGTGTGGCAGTATAAACATGTATGCATATGAAGACAATATTTTTGAAACATAAAATGTTAAGCCAGATTTGTGAAATTTAATTGTAAGTTGATATTTTCCTGTTTGTGTGGCAGTGTAAACATGTATGCATATGAAAACAAAATTTTATCCTTTCTGCCTGGGTCCATATACATATATGAATCTATGATCCGTTGTGTGTCGTTTTTACACAGACTGATTTGAATGCCTACATTGCTGTCTGTCTGAACGTTCAGTCGCTAAATATTTATTGTAGCTGAAACTTACTTATTATTCTCTTTCGTTCTAGTTCACGTTCTAATTCTCTCTTTCACTCGCTCGTTTATCGTCCAATATTATCTATTGTTATTTCTTGTTATCACTCCTTCTTTTTCTTTGCTCTCCCGATCTCTTGTTTATCTTAATATTACGTCCTCGTTTCTCCTATTATGTTCTCGTTTCTCTTACTATCACGTCCTCTTCTTTTTTCTGTTGTGTTCTTTCTGCTGCCCCTCTATCTCTCTCGTGCTTATTCTGTTTTATATTAATAAAAATATTAATTTTTTTGAATAATTGAATCATATTTAATAAAAACCATTTAATACGAGGAAAACGCTGCTACTATTTTGTATTCAGAGAATTTCCTTTCTTAATGAAAGAAATATACTTTTATAAATTTTTATCATAATAATTTAAAATGACTACAAACTTTTGACATACTTTTTTATCACAATTAAATTTTTACAATTTAATTTTTTTAAATATAATTAAACCTTTTTTTAGCAAAAACTGCTAAATCATTTCTCAAACAGAAAATGTTAAGCAACACAAATTTTTGAAATACTTTTTTTTATCACAATTTAATTTTTAGAATTTGTTTAATTTTCTTCGAAAAAATGTTTTTTGATCTGGAATATTTATATTTTATAATTTATTAAACAAACCCTCTAATTATTTTTTAATTAATTTTTTTTAAATATAATATAACTTTTTTCAGCGAGAACTACTAAATTATTTTTAAAACAGAAAATGTTAATCAAAAGTGGCACCGTTTCTAAAAAATATCGCCAAAATACTTAATTTTAAACATATATGCGTATGAAGGCAAAATTTTATCCTTTCTGCCTCGCTTCGTATACGTATGTGGACCTATAAACCGTTGTGTCATTATTATACATACTAGGGCTCGTGAAAATCGATTAATTCGATTAATCGTTTAACCGGTTAAAAAC
This sequence comes from Lasius platythorax, assembly GCA_963971435.1. NCBI lineage: Eukaryota > Metazoa > Arthropoda > Insecta > Hymenoptera > Formicidae > Lasius > Lasius platythorax. The sequence goes on from OZ020546.1 coordinate 13,668,532, forward strand.
GAATTTACTGATTAAAATCGGTTGACCGGTTAATCGGTTAGAGTGATTACCATTATTCGATTAATCTTTAAATCGGTTAATCATTTAATCGGTTAATCATTTAATCGATTATTCAGGTTAATTAATATATTTATTTTGTTTTTCAAGATTTTTTTTTCTGGAATGATTAATTGTCACTTTTGTTATGTCTAACCGAATTAAACAAATAATGTCTTTGTACTTCACACGCAAATAATTCCAAAAGTGGATCTTTAACGGACCTTCATGTAGAATTCTGAAACAAGTTTTATCAGTTGCACTTTCTTTTGCCGTTAAAAAGAAACAAATATGAAAAATGAAAACAAAAGTGTTATTAGTTATATAAAGAAATATGAATATTAAGTAAGAAAACCGCTTTGTTGCATATATACACAAATTTATTATAAAAATTCTGCTAGTTTAAACATAAGAATAACAATTTTTCACCAAATAATTCAATATTCCCTTGATGTCAAATTTTCAAAATGCAGAGACAAGATTATCATATCGTAAACTGTTTAATAACAAAAATATCATATTATACAGAAACAAACTATATAGAAAGTTACCAAAGTACCAATACAAAGCAGAGAGGATTTGTTTCAAAGATTCAGCACAATGCTACATAAAAAAAGTATATTTTTTATTTGAAAATATCTTTAATTTCAACATGAAAATGAGATTATATTGCGTTGAACAAAAGAAACTTGCTTAAATGAAACCATTTTATATTGTTCAATCAAGAAAAATATATTCTTATTATTTATATATAATTTTCTTGAATCGAAAGGAAAAAATGTTGGATAGAAAATAACACATTTTCAAATAAAAAATTAGAATTTTCTAAAAATATAAGATTAAATAATTTCTATTACAATATCCTTATTCTTAAAGAGAGCTAAGATATGCTAAGGTATGCTAATTACTAAGGTATGTTTAATTCTCATTCCCAATTCAGAAAGCCTGCATCAAATTCAGACTCATTGAAATTTAAGATTATCAAATTCTTATAAGAAGATTAAAGATTGTTGTGTATATACGAAACAATGAACGCGTCAATTTGAGTATATAAGTTTTAATTTGACACTTCTTTCTTTTCTGTGTAGACACTGTACACTACACAGTTACATATCATTCTAAATCCTAATGAAAATAACAAGTAATCGAAAAAACGGTTTATTCGATTAATAATTAATCAGTTTCAGCGATTAATCGGTTAACCGAAACCGTATTAACCGATTAACCGTTTAGTCGAATATTAAACGTTTCTTTCGGTTACAACCGGTTAACCGATTTTCAATTAACCGACTAATCGGTTACAATCACGAGCCCTAATACATACTGATTTGAACGTTTACATTTCTGCTTGTCTGGACGTTCAGGCGCTAAATATTTACGGTAGCTAAAACTTACTTATTATTCTCTATAGATTCAGTTCACGTTATATCTCCGTCTCTCACCCGCTCGTTTCTCATCCACTTTTACCCGTTATCACTCCTTTTTCTTTGCACTCCCGATCCCTCATTTCTCTTTTACTATCAAGTCCTCTTAATCCTTTATTTCTTTTTCCTGTTATGATGTTAAAATGTTGCGCCCGCGAGTCGATCTCGATCGATCTCACAGCTCGTCCTCACTCTCAACACTCGCGCCGGAAATAATTACACTTATTTATATAAAAAGGAACTCAATAATTTTAATGATAACTGAGAACAGAATATAACAAGGAAATATATAAATATCAGGATAAATATAGCCGTTCGAAAGATGCGTCCACACGATGTGACAGCAGTCGAAAGACTGCTCAAAATGGCGACTCCTCACAATATGTCCGACCTTGTTGATAAACAATCCCCTGGTAACGCTTTGGATTTATATTCACTTATCTTGCTAATATAAATTAGTATAATACGCTAATTTTTTTCTTCCTATTTTAAAGTATTTTTTTTATATTTTCAATATTTATAGCAAAACTATATAATTGTATAATTATTTTTAAAAAATTTATTTAATTTTTTAAAACATTGACAAATTAACATAACTTTTTCTAACACAATTTACATTGACTGTTTGAACTTTCCGTTTAAGAATCGCGAACTATCTCGGACGATCCGCTATAGCGTGGCGAGAACGGGTTTTCATAAGAAACTGCTGGTTGATAAGTCGGTGAGAGAAATAATTATAAATTTTCACTGTCACTGAAAATTAAGTCTTTATTAACAATCAACACTAATAAAATTGTATAAGCTGAATGGCGAAGCCAGTTAACAAATGTACTTAGACGTGAGAACTATGTAACGTGGTTTCAATGTGCACGCTGAACGAGATCTGCCGGCCGGCACCTTTTCCGGAAGCACCCGGTAGACCTTTTCTTAGAAACGCCTATCAGCTCGCGGAATTCGAACCGCGAGCCAATTACGCAAGGCCACGCGATAACCGGATGGATTATCGCGCTGCGTGGGCGATCAACGAAATTTTGCGATCGCGTAATTCGCGCGGGGCGCCGTCGGATGTCGCCATCGATCGCTTATCTAAATCGCGGAGCGCGCCTAATGTCTCGTTCCTACCGCGAGGCGATTTGCCATGTCCTTTTCAGGAGAATCCTGAACATTGACAAATTAACATAACTTTTTTAAAGACAATTTAATTTTTTTATTCTTGTTGATTTTTTCTTCCTCATCTTCATTATTTTTTTAACGTTTTAACTTCTTACTTTTACTGGCCTCCACATCACTTTCATGCCCTTTCTCTGCTTCAATCTGCTTGATTTTTTTCTCTATCGTCTTCATTGTGGTGACAATTTTGCTCTTCTTTTGCTTGCTCCTCTTCAAAAGCTATAACTGCACTCAGTAGTAGCTGATCAAGACCGTCTTCCTGTACTAAAATTTTTTAAACATAAATATTTTTATAAATTATACATACATATATTATGCATGTTGTTTTCTTTAATCATGTCCAAAAAACATATATATTTATTTAAAAAATATACATATAAAATATTTAAAGAAATCGTATATTAAAACTATACAACATATATTCCCGAAAACTATACGAAAATTAATTAATTAATTTTTTTACTTACTATTTCTGAATTCTTTCATGTCGTTCATACGGTTGGTAAATACGTCGCTTTCGTATCTCTTTTCTTCTATTCTTTTTCTTCCACTATTTTCTTTTAATATTTAGATAAATATTTTAACATATCATATGACAGATTACCGAAATGACATAATATGTGAAACCAGCAATTTATATAGTCATTTATGAGCTGACAATCAGAGAGAGAATTGATAGAGGGTCTGCTCAGTAGCATCCCAGGGGGGGGGTACAATCGGCGCAATGTCAATCCGATATTGGCTTTAAGAGTTCAAATGTTGCAAGGACATTGAGCCAATATGCGCCAATGTTTTCAATCTTGGCAAACTCCACCTAGGATATTTCAAAATATTTTTTATGAATTCGAAAAGAGTGACCGCAAAATCAGTGGTTTTTTTGCCTATTTTTGATCCCGCGATATTGGAACTGAATTGTGTGTCAAATGATACCTTATGACAAGACATCAATCACAAAAAATTTTTAAGTTGAGGTGAGAATTGATTCCAGAGATATGGAAGGTCAAAGTAGTCAAAATTCATTAACTCGTCAGCCCGTACGCTTTAAAGCACGAATTTTTCTTTCAGTCCGATAATTTAAAACTTCGTACCCGGGGGTTTTGCTAGCTGCTGACAATGAATTTGAAGTCAGATTTTTAAAATTCATAATGGCCGATTTAATATGGCGGACCATGTATTTAAAAAATGTTTTAATTTCTTTTTCTTGTTAAGTAAATCGATCCACAAGTATGTGTAAAAACACATACTAAGATTTAATTTCCTTGATTTTGTTCCTTGGAAATGGTTATGGATATATTACATATATCAGGATTAGGTACATGTATCCCATGATATTGGCCATATCCAAGGAACTACACAATTGTCATAACGTGATTGCAACAGCCGACAGTTCGAGCACCACTTTCACATGTACAATAATATTCTGTAACTGAATCTCGTCCTGTTTTAGTTTTATCTATGAGTACAAAAATGTGATGGTGTTTTCCACTACAGTATCGAGATTTCATGTATGCCTTGACTAGCAAGGGATTCTCAACTGAAATCCCATACCTTGCATAGACTAAGGCTGCAGTTGGATGTCTAGGGTTTGGTTCAAACTTCCGCACTAGAAAAATCCCCTCTTTTTGATGCTCTGAATAATACGAGATCGCATTTCTTATTTGGTATGGACCGAGGCTGCGGTAATATGAGGTGTTAAGTCTGGCTGAAGACGAAGAGGGTAGCAATATAATCTGCTACGCAGACGACACCCTCATCATTGTTACAGGAAGGGACCTCAGACTGACGCAATTGAGGGCTAGCCTCTTAGTCGCGAGAACAATTATTATGATAAGTAGGCTTGGTTTGAAGGTTGCCAAGGAGAAGACCGAGGCCATTCTGTTCCACGGTCGAGAAGTGGTCAACCTACCAACTTCGATCATGGTGGGAGATACCCCGATCAAATTTAGCAGCAGCGTCAAGTATCTGGGGATAATAATAGACATTAATTGGCTCTTTTTCGACCACTTCCGTTACGTGGAGGAGAAGGCGAACAGAGTGGTGAGAGCTCTATACAGACTCATGCCCAATTTGAGGGGCCCTGATGAGCGTCGGCGTCGTCTGTTTGCGAATGTTGTCTTGTCCGTTGTGCTGTACGGAGCACCGGTTTGGGGGGACAGGATAGTAAAAAAGAGCTGCACGATCCCTGCTTTGCACAGACTACATAGGACGATTGCCCAAAGAGTCATCTCGGCATACAGAACAGTTTCGAGCAACGCGGCTCTGTTACTGGCTCGGTTGCCTCCGATCAAGCTGTTGGCTACCGTTAGGAAGAGGTCCTTCGAAAGGATCAAAGAGTTAAGGGATAACGGCAATCTGGATCCAATCAGTAGAAGAGAAATTAGGGAAGAAGAACTGGTAAGTATGTGTAACACATGGAGAGCTTTACTGGAAAAGCCAAATACACCGGGCGAGTTCACAAAGCTAGCTATTGTTCCACGCCTGGAGAGCTGGCTAAACAGGGACACAATCAACGGAATGACCTTTCACCTGACGCAGATTTTTACGGGACACGGGTGTTTTTCAAAATTCCTGCACATGATCGGTAAAAAGGCGGATCCTATGTGTTTCGCTTGTAATATAGACACCGATGACGTATATCATACGCTGAGGGAATGCCCTATGTGGGACATTCAGCGACTTACCATGAGGGAAAAACTCGGCCTGCCTCGGGATTTTACGTTGGGCGACGTCGTCGACATCATCGTGGCGTCGAGGGAGGCGTGGTTAGCCTTCTCCGCCTTTGTGGAAGGTATAATGAGAGAAAAGGAGGAGATCGAGAGGCGAATCGAGAGGGCAAGATTGTCTTCGTCCGCCTCTTCTTCATCCCCCGCAGAAGAGGACGAGGAAGGATTCGATACCAGCTAGCTGAATCCAAACTCGGTGAGCGACATCTATATTATTAGTTTTGACTCGTTATTCTGGGGAATTTTGATATTCTTTGAATCGGGTTAGAATTGAGTATTCTCCTCGGTCTCGGGGCTGCTGAAGGGATTTCTGGGGTGGGGGGAGGGTTGAGAGGGGTGAGTCGCGCTTCGTATTGTTTGACTTCTAAACTTTCACGGAGAGGCGTTTTTCTTTTTCTTTTTTTTTTTTCTCTCTTTTTTCTTTTTGTCTGCAGGGCGGGGGTGCGTTTTCGTACCTTGTCGCCTTTGCGGGTAGCATTAATTTTAGATTTATAAAGGGTGGAGGGAAGGGCAGGAGCCAGGGGGGAGGGGAGAGGGGTGGGGGGGTTGGGGTGGGGGGCGGGTTTTAGCAACGAGACCGACGAGGATAGGGTCGGATTACGAGGGTGGGATAGTAAGGTCTACCGGGCTCCGGGAAGTTATGCGAAAGCAGGTCCCCGGACCCCGGTAAGCACGTCATCGCTAGAGACCAGGGTAGGGTTACGAGGAGGGGGTTTTAGTGGGTGAGAGTCCCACACTACCGGTCAGGACGGCCTGACCGGTGTGCATAAGGCATTTCCCCCTACCTCCGTAAAAAAAAAAAAAAAAGGCTGCGGTAATATAAATCATCTATTGTGAGCTGAGGGAATTGAAGTTGTCGATTATTTTCCTCATTATCAATTGCTCTATATTTAAGCTCAAGGTATGGTGATTTGACTTGAGAAAGATTGAATTCCTGAGCAACGACTTTCAAACGATTTGGAACGTTTACTCGAGATTTCATTATATGCGCAATGTCTTCATGACTTTTGTCACTTAGAATTGGTTTGCGGAACAAGTTTAGAAGAGCAAAAGCAATCAGAAGAGATTCATAATCGTCCGCAAAAGTAGCATTATAAGCTGGTACAGAAAAGATTTTGAATTTCTTTTTAAGTCGATTAAAAACTTGTTCGATTACCCAGCGACATTTGGTGACAAATCTTGAGGTATTTGCTCAATGGTATCAAGTTGACCAAGCTCGAGACAATAAACATGTAATTTCTTATTGGTAGTTAAGAAATTCACAACATCACGAAAACCTCTGTCGAGTAAAACGATGTCGTTTTCATGAATGATGCTCATTTCATCTGAATATCTGCTGAAACAATCTTTTAATATAGTTGCATCATTGTGAGTTGCGTCAAATGGTCCAAGAACAAAAAGTACCCAACCGTCAGGTGAACAGCTCACCATAGGTTAGACAAGTGGCATTTTTTTCTGCTCACTCCACAGTTGCTTTTGTCCCGCATAATTCTTTGATTTTTGTGCAAGACGGTAGGTGGCATCAAATATACTACACGCTTTATCATCGGGAATATCAAATAGTGTTTTTGCCATTGGAGTATTATGAGCGATCAATACTGAGCGATCGTTGTAATTAATGAATTTCGGAACTAAATTGTTATGAAGATCCTTTCTTGCTAAATTCATGTGATTGGCAATCGTTCGCTCGCAAACTCCAAATAAAAAAGCTAGTTGGGTATTAGAAAGGGCAGTACGTAACTTGCATAGGAAAACAGCAACATGCTTTGGCTCACAAGTTTTGGTGAAACTACAGATTTGATGGAATTCTTCTTTATCGTAAGAAAACCATGTTTTAAATGTCTCATCATCAATAGAATCAATTTTGTCAATATTGAATACAAGTTTGTCGTTATTTTTCAATTGTTGATAGTATTCATACATGAGATCACTGACCATTTTCTGCTCTTCGGCACTTACTTCTTGTGAGACTTGCTTGACAAGTGGCCAATAGTTAGTAATGCCTACATGCTTACTACACATACGGGCATCGCGTTTAGCTAAGAATTTATAATTCATAAGTAGCTCATGACGAATCATGTTTGGAACTGAAATCAAGTTTTCAATATCTTTGCAGCCAAATGTACATCCTAGATGACAGTTGTTTCCTTTTCGATAAATAGATAAATCAGGTACATTTGGATCAGAGTGGGACATTGACAAGCATTGTTTTTTACTCAGTTTGTAACATTTGTGGCAGACTTTGCTTTTTGGTGGAATATTGCTTACTTCAACTAATTTTCGTTTTTTCGCGTTATAAGTTTGTCGCAAGTTGTTAATAACAAGCAATGGATTTGGAATGTTGTCAACAAAGTAAAACTTTTCACCTTTTCTTCGTTTTTGCTCTTCGCAGCCTAAGCAAGTGGCTGAAGACATTATGTAATGGAGAACGTTAAAAATGTCACAAGATGAAATCAAAATTGAAGAAAACTGCAAAAGTAGTTCTGAAAATAACTGATTAGAATAGTAATCCTGAAAAGGATCCTGATTCGGGAAGTAGTTCTCAAAAGAACTGATTTACCGCCAAGCACGATTTTCACCTGCTCGCGGCTAGCGGCTGGCAAGACAGCAGTATGTCTGCGCTCTTCTACCGCCCGAGCGCTGCTAGCACATCCCCTCCATGTGCCAGCACATCCCCTCCACATGCTGGCATAAAAATTCGTGCTTTAAAGTATGGGCTGACGCGTTAATGAATTTTAATTACTTTGACTTCCCATATCTCTGGAACCAATTCTCACCTCAACTTAAAAATTTTTTGTGATTGATATCTTGTCATAAGGTATCATTTGGCACACAATTCAATTCCAATATCGCGGGACCAAAAATAGGCGATTTTTGCGGTCACTCTTTATATTTATTCTATTCACATAAAAATTTTTCAAAAAATTCAATTACATAAAAAATGAACCCTTTTCACAAATCTTACTAAATTCAATACCAACCATCCTTTAATGATACTCTATTAATGTAAAAATATTTAGCCCGATATCTCAAAATTTGCGAAAGTTAAAGCAACCACACCCTTTTTTGTGGAAAAATTCGAAAATAAAAAATAAACCTCTTCACCGATCCTAGTCAAATTCAATGCCAACCTTCCTTTAATAATACTCTATTCATGTAAAAAAATTTAGCCCGATATCTCAAAATTTGCGGAAGTTAGAGCAATCATGTTCTTTTTTGGTGCACATACAAACATACATACATATATACGGACATTTTTTTTAAATGTGATTTTTTCGACGTTTTAGAACATTCTGAACACATTGGAATAGAAAACTGAAAAAACAATTTTTTCACGAAAACAAAGCTTCCTCTATAAGGAAGCAAAAAGAGATAAGTTTATTATATTATAAGTAATTACACATTAATTATATTATAATAAAATTGTAATATTAAATATTCCACCACTTTATTTTATTAATTGTACTCACCTCATTGTTTTTGTTTGTATTTTATCACGAATAAGATCAACTATTCTAAGAACTGTTTGTTTACACAATCTAAATTGTGCAATAAATTCGTTTTCATCATACATATTTAAAAGATTTGGCCGTGGTCGAAGAGTATATGGTTTGCAAATCAAAATTAATATATCATAATCTTTCTCGTCCTCATGTTCAAAAAGTTTCGCATATGTATCTAAAGCTATGTCCGTAAGTAAAATAGAACCTAAAATGTCACAATATTCTCTACAATATGTAAAACATAACCTAAGATCTTCACTTTACCTACTAAATAGAGACCTTAGTCGGTGGTTGGGACACCGAGTAAAATTACCTCTTGGTAATAATTTAACTCGTAGGTAAACTTTATGAATGGACGAAACAACAGTTACTAATATTTACCTAATTGGTGATTGACGGGTAAATCTACCAAGAAGTTGGAACAACCGGCCCTAAGAGCTGATTTCTTATCGATTTGTAAATATGGGCACATAAAAAATCGTATATATTTTCTCATGTCCATGCATAAAATAAGGACGATTTTTAGAAATTTTATATTTTATAGCACTTTGATTATTGGTGCCTTGGTCACAAACAATAGCACGCAATTTTAATCCTGTATCTAATATTGCATCTGTAATTATATTTAATGCAGACGATAAATGATCACTGTTTAGAGCACCATTAGTCAAAAAATACGCTACAGGTTGCTTCCAATTATGCAATAAACCTCGGACCATAATGCACTTGTTGCTATTGTTGCGTTATGTCCAAGTGGTCCTAAATCCTCAAAACCTTCAATTTTTTGTCGTCTCTTATAAAAATCGAAACCCTTTTTTATTCTCATTTCGTCAAAAAGCAAAACGCAATTGCATTTGTTATTGTCCATACAGTTTACTTTTGTTCTCAAACAATGGAACATGGTGCTACAAATTCCATAAATCTATTATATTAAACCATGTTTTAATTGTGCTTTTGGAAGGAAATATAAAAACTCATCGCGCATTTTTCTATGTAAACTTGGCGAAGTGTAGTGCACTTTTTAGCTAAATCCTTTTCTTTTTCAGTGTAAGCAAATTAATTTTTATCAATCTGCTTACACTGAAAGAGTTGCATTGTTAAAAATGTTAATAAGAAACCTTGGAGCCGTCGCACAATGCATTTAAAAGGCTTTTATCTGTTAGATCGCCTGTTGTTATTTTTTTGTAAACGAGCAATTTGAGTATTTTTCGTTCTAACCATGCGCGTTAATAGATTATTATACATTTTTTAAATGTTTTTATACCATTATTTTTACGCGCTAATTTAGCTTTTAAACTGTATATTTGCTCTTTATATATCACTGGAAGTGACAGAATCCTCATCGTCGGATTCAAGCGGATATATTAATGGTTCTGCATTCTTTTTTAATCTTCCGCTTGAATATATTGCGTTTGATGCAAAATGCCACATATTCTTAATTTACGCAATTCCGCATCGGATTCTTCAGCTAAATTATCGCAACCACTATTCACTAGCCATGTAATTAATCGATCTCTATCATTGACTGGTAGACGAAAAAATCGGACATTCAATATTGTTGTCCCTACTTTTAATACCGCATTTTCTGTAAATGCAAATACTGCTATGAGTATATCCTTTCTTTATTTTATATTCGGCATTATTTTATTTTATATTTATATTTTCGAGATATACAGGGTGTTTGACAAGTAAGTATACAGCCGAAAGGTGGAGGTAGATTGGATAAAACCGAAAAGAAAAGTCTTGAACCATTTTACTAAATTCGCAATAGTTATTGCGTTATTAATAAAAATATCTGAGCCACTGAGCGCGTAGGAAAGCGATAGGTCGGAATCGATAGGCATGTAAGATGGTTCACTCATTTTCTTTTCTTATTGTTAGCAACGGAAGAATCATCTAACAATGAGCGAGAGGTGGAGTCACGCAACGAGCGGCGAGCGACGCGTGATATTTGGACACCGCGCCGAAAAACTATTGTCACGCAGCGAGCAGCGAGTGATGTCACCGCGCGCGCCGGAAAATTATTGTCCTCTCGTCTTTTCGGTGGCAAGAAAATGATGCGCTATCATTTCCATACCACCTTGCGGTAGATAGCTTGGTGCGTTTTTTTATAGTGGTTTCCTCCGTAGGTTTAATCCACTCTTAGTATTCAACGCAAAAATTGTTCGAAGTTCCGTCTTCCTTGTATGCAGAGTTCGGCCATTCGAACAATGTCGCGTGTCGCACGGTGCGCCATATCCGGCGCAATGGTATTAAAGACCGCAACAATAGTTTCACGTACCTCATTTTCTCTATTACTACGCCGGTGCTCTATTAGATTTTTTATGTATCCCCATACAAAAAAGTCTAATACATTCATGTCTGGCGACCGTGCTGGCCAGGTGATCGGGCCACCGCGACCTATCCACCTATCTGGATAACGCGCGTTTAATAACTCGCGTACCTCTCGGCGAAAATGAGCCGGAACTCCGTCGTGCTGAAAAATCAGCTGCGCTCGCACGCGAAGGGGCACATCCTCGAGAAGGCCTGGCAACTCGGTCCCCAAAAAATTTAAATAAATTTCGTCAGTTAAACGGGGCGGAAAAAAATACGGACCGATCTGGATATTATAAACGAAAATGTTTCACTTTAACAAAAAATTGCTTTCTTTTTATTTACACTTAACACTTGATTCCCGATTATTACTGCCCATACGTTTATGGACCAACGATATTGAAATTCGCCTTCACGGACGACGTGCGGGTTTTCCTCTGCCCAATACAAAAAATTGCGGGAATTGAACACGCCGTTCTGTGTGAATGTTGCTTCGTCGGTCCATAAAATATTGTCAGGGAAACACAAATTCCGCTGACATTGCGCGAGGAACCTTGCACATGTTTTTCCGACGGTTATTATATTATTATTCTTAAATTATCGCGAATATAAAAAATCGATGACGACAATACCTTCACAAAAGTATATCCGTTGTAGAACTCTCGGTAAAAGCTGTTGTACACGTTGATAATGGTACGGATGTAATCCGTTCACACGTAAAGTGTGATGCACCTCGTACCGCGACAAATCAAGTTCGTGTGCCATACGACGCACGCTAGTACCGGGATTTTCATATAATGCATCGAGTACTCTCTCTTCGTCTTGTACACGGCGACGCACTGGTGCACCAGCTCTCACATTATGCACGAGACACCCTGTCCCACGCAACTTTTGCACAACTTTTAAAATTGTCCGTCTTGTCGAATGTGCACGCCCGGGAAATCGTTCCGCATATATTTGAGTCGCAGCCCTCGCATTTTCGCCCGCTAGCCCGTAGGCTATTACCATATCGGTATATTCTTTCGAAGTAAATCGCATTGTCGTCACTATATTTGTACGCGATCACGAGATTTGCTTGCGCTTGAGTGGCCTTCCCCTGGACTGTTTCCCTCGAGCTTGTGAATAGTGGTTGTTTTCAATGCGGCAGCGGCGGTTCTTCTCTCGAATAACGTAACTCGGTTTAAATGTTTGTAATTATTATTACCTGGCGTGCTCCTATTATTGGTGTCGGGCCTCCCATTGTCCTTGGCGTCAATCGCGTTCTCCTCGTCGTCACCGGATGAGATCCCGCCAACCGTATATGTTTGCCACCATAATCTTAATCTAATCTCTCAAAATACGGAACACTAGAAATAACGAAAACCGCGGGATCGCGTCCGATCCCGCGCTCGGACCGCGCTCTCTCCCCTAAACCGAGAGAGCGGAGGCCCGCGCGACCGACCACGATCGAGCTTCTCAGCCCTTATGACGGACGTACAAAACGTCACGTCACAATACACATATATATATATATATATGCCATCAACAAAAAAATAATTACTACTTAAACAAAAATTAGTAGAAAAGGCTTTTTTGAATAAATCAAATATAATAAAGAGAAAAGGCAATGTAGAGCCAGCGCGGAAGGAGGAGCGCAAAGGTCACAGAGTAATAACAAGTGTGAAGTAACTCGCAAACATAGTGATCATTATTTAAATCTAAAGCGTACTAATACAAGATTAAAAATCAAAATAGCATAAACGTTTCGGTCCACTTTTTGGACCATCTTTAGCGTATATAAAGAGAATTCTTTGAGAATAAGATTATAAATTATCGCATTGAACATAACGGTTAGAACGGTCTAATTAATTAAAACGGATGGAGATAGGAATAAAGATGTATGTGATAGGTTATAGAGATCAAGAAGTTTGAGCAGTGTCATTCTCATACGCGGTTACAGAACATTCTTATCTTCTCTGGACGTGCTACTCTCCGGTTGGCAGGCCGGAAGTATACGCTGTGAAATTCAAGCAGTTCCATAGTCCGGAAGCCTAAATCTCGACATTGCCTAAAAAACTACAGGTAGAGTCACACGCACGGAAGGAAAGAGCACATTGTGTTATTAATAATGAGATGACTTACATAAAGAATGCAGAGATGATGAGAGACAGCAAACGCTCAAAAGTCGCATGATAAAAAATTACTTAGTCACTCGTTAAAAACTAAAGATGGTAGACGCTATATGTGTCGCGTTTTACAATGACGATTGATATAATAACAAGGTAGGGTGTCGCAAAAATAACCTTTAGTTTATGTGTATATAAATAGAGATGCGCGTGACATCAGATCGTTGGAAGTCGGTCAATAATGCTGGTAAACGTATAATGTAAACATTCGGTGTCGGTCTGTAGATTCAAGCCATTTGTTTGTCTTTTTATATTAACCATTTTAGATATAAGTCGCTTATTTAAATTAGGTTCTCTATCCAAAATCTCCACACCGTCCCAATCAAAGTCGTTGTCTCGTTGCGGCCCAGTGAAAAGGCTCGGCTGGTGAGCGCAGCGAGAGGAGATGCCGGGTCAGGAGAGTCGAGAAAACGACGAAAAAAAAGACACTCGAGTTCTGCTGAATTTGTTAGTTCAGATTTTCTTTTACTTCCACTTTCATCATACAATCGGCTCAACAGTTGATAACTTAACAAAAGTTCAAATCGCGCTTTGAAATCGCTCTGTTCGTACTCGCGTTCGCTCCGAGGATTAGACTTCCTTCCTGGTCGACTAATAGGCTCGTACTGCCTCCGAAGGAATTCGATTGGCCGTACGAAACGACGGGCAAATACACAAAAAATGATCACGAATTGGAGCTAGACAGCGAGGCAAGTTGCGAGCGAGAAATGTTCAACAATAGCCGAACGAGAAAAAAAAAAAAAAACATTTACTTTAATCTATTCAGTAAATACTGAACATACCGCCCGCCACGACACCTTGGTGGCGGAACGATACTGAACAAATTCAATCGTGAAATACCTCGGACCGCTGTCCCGCAGCCCGTGATTAATGAGCGAGAGCATGATTACTGTAAGAGATTTAGTTTGACAAGTATCAAGACAGCTTAATTTGTAAACGAAGTACAATGCAGGCGTGACACATCATATACAATTTCTTCGCTTAACGGATAATCAAATTAATTCGCTAACAAGCGATAAATTTGAGTAATCGGGCGCGTACGCGTAGTCGTCGCGGTATGCAAGGTGACGACACGGACTAAACCGTCGCAGCCGGGGTGAGTTTGGATCACGCGAGCGAGCTCCCATTTCGCAGGCGGAAGTAGATGATTCTTAATCAAAACTAGATCATTAACCGCGATGGCAGATTCATTACTCTGCCACTTTGACCTCTGGTGCAAGGTATGCAAGTAATCGTGCGACGACGCACGCCAGATCGTTTCGTTCATCGCTTGAACGCGCTGCCAACGCGACCGATGATTTTCATTTAAATTCAATAGCGAGGGTTCCGGGACACCGACCAGCGGTCGCCCGACCAAGAAGTGAACTGGGGTCAAGGCAGAAAGATCTTCGGGGTCGTCTTTCAACGAAGAGAGCGGGCGCGAGTTTAAGCAGGCTTCTATTAGACATAACAAGATGGCGAAATCTATCTGAGATAACGTGTGTGCGCCGACTACTCGCCGCAAATGGTGTTTGAAACTTTTAACGGCAGCCTCCCAAAGGCCTTCAAAATGAGGAGCGCCGGTCGAGATAAAGTGCCAATGTGTTCCGTCATTAGCGAGAATGGTATGGAGTTCCTTATCTCTACAAGTAGCGGAAAAGGCCTGACGAAGCTCCCGTTCGGCTCCCTGAAAATTGGTACCGTTATCGCTATATAAATTAGACGGAACTTCTCGGCGACTGACGAATCGTTTGAAGGCAGCGAGGAACGCGTTGGTAGAGCAGTCATCAACATACTCCAGATGCACGGCTCGAGTCGCGAGACAAACAAAAATTGCAACGTAATATTTTCGAGCGTAGGGAAGAACCATGAAAGGCCCGGCGTAATCTACCTCGCTATGTGGAAGGGGGGCGACGGAGTCACGCGAGCGGGAGGCAAAACTCCCATCATTTGAGTCGCCGTGTTGGCGCGTTCGCGAATGCAGACGACACATTGCCTGATAAAGCCGCGTACGAGAGAGCGAGCGTTCAATATCCAATATCGCTGTCGCAATATTCTGAGGGTCAGTTGCGTGCCGCCATGCAACGATCGAGCATGTGCTTGAGCCACCAAAAGACTACTGACTTGATGTCGAGGTAGGAGCGCGGGAAACTTTTCTTCGAACGATAGGTACGCGTTCCGTAATCGTCCGCCCAACCGCACGATACCTTCATTATCCAAGAACGGATTTAGTGAACGGAGTGGACTACTCCGGGCAATCTCTCGAGACGCCTTCAAAGCGTGAATCTCGGCTTCAAATAGACGATTCTGTACGTACTTTATCCAGAACAGACGCGCGCGTTCCATTTCGTTAGATAGAGTCGGGGCGAGGTCGTTCTTTTTCGCGACGCGATTCTGTAGTAAGCGCACGAAACGTAAAATCAGAGCAGTCACTCGCAATAATTTACCCCAACTGGCGTATCGATATAACAATTCCCATTCATCGGGGACACTAGTCGCGTGACACACGACCTCATCGCGAGGTTCCAGATTGACTAACTCTTTACTCGATAACTCAGTTAGATCGCCGTTCAGCGTAGTGTTAGAAGACGGCCAAAATACAGAAGGCTCGGATAACCAAGGCGGCCCGTGCCATCATAGGTCATGCGTAAGATATTCGGAACTGAAACGCCACGAGAAGCGCAATCCGCCGGGTTCTCGCCCGACGGAACGTGAAACCATTTCAACTGCGGGAGGGTGGTTTAAATGTGGGAAACGCGATTTGCGATGTAGGTTTTCTATCGCGAGGGATAATGTCGAAGCCACGTCAAAACCACGGATGAATCGGTCCAACCGTATAACGGAGCGCTTTCCAACGCGAGAGATGTCCGTACAAAGACAAATAAACGGGTCAGAAGGAAAGCGCCGTTTAACTCGAGCCTGGGAATGCTCACAGTCTTTACCGGAGCGACCTTAGACTTCGCGGCTAACATCGACACGCGAACGTCGCTGAAAGAATACATGACGCGCAAATAGACTACGGCAGAATACGCTCTTGAGGAGGCGTCAGAAAATCCATGTAATTCGAGTGCGGGTCAGTCGCGGAAGGTTCCAATCCATCGAGGGATTCGACACTCGGCTAACCGAGGTAATGATTCGCAGTACGCTCGCCATTTCATTAACAATTTGTTCGGAAGAGGGAAATCCTAATCAATTTTGCGGAGCCAGAGATCCTGAAGGAGGATCTTGGCGGTTACGACAATAGGAGAGGCCCAACCAAGCGGATCAAAAAAGCGTGCAACTATCGATAGGACAGAGCGCTTAGTAACATCGGAAGTAGTCATTTTAGCAACCCGAAAACTATCTTCATTTGGGAACCACGCGAGCCCCAAGACTTGTAACGAGTCGGCGTCGCTAAAAGGAAGATCAGAGGCTAACTCGTGATCCCCGGAAGGGATATCTTCGAGTAACGAACAGTCATTTGCGGCCCACTTCGTAAATGAAAACCGCCGCGACTCAGTAACGCATTCAATTGCTAGCGAATTTCACGGGTCGTCGATATATCATCGGCACCGAACAAAACGTCATCCACATAAATAGAATGCCGCAAGACTTCTACCGCCTCAGGAAATTCCTTTCCGTCGTCCTCCGCTAATTGGTGTAACACGCGTATTGCCAAAAAAGGAGCGGGGGCCGTATCGTAAGTGACTGTCAATAATCTGAATGGCAAGACGGTCGACGAACCCAATGGTCGCCAGAAAATCCGTTGATCATCGCGGTGCACAAGAATCTGCCGAAACATTTTTGCAATGTCGGCAATATAAACGAAACGATGCCTACGCCATCGCAAGAGGATAGCTGCAATATCAAGTTGTAGTTTAGGACCCGCCAACAAATGGTCATTCAAACTCGTACCGTTTGAGATACAACTAGAAGCGTTGAAAACAACACGTAGGTGAGAGGTCTGACTCCCCTTTCGAAATACGGGATGATGAGGCAAGTAAACTGGAGGAAAGCTCGCGTCCGAATTATTTACTCTTGCCATGTGGCCCATGCTCTCGTATTCCGATAAGAATTGATTGTATTCTGCAGCAACGTGAGGTTGCTTAAGAAGTCGGCTCTCGTTCCGGTAATAAGAACGGAGCGACCTTTCACGCGATTCACCGATCGCGACAGGAGGATCGATTCGAAAGGGCAATCGAACGACATACCTTTTCGACGAAGTTCTGCGAACGGTACTGGCGAAAAGTCTCTCGCATCGTTCGTCGTCCGGAGAACGAATTAGTTGCTGAGGAATTTCCTCAGTCTCCCAGAATTTTCTTAATGACGCGTCGAGGTTCGATTCAGCAACGCAATTCAATACGGAGGTAGTCAGCGGATTCGGAGCGCGGGCTTGACTAGGGCCAGACACGATCCATCCTAATACGGTTGATTGCGCAGTCGGGGATCCGGCGGGGCCTTTGCGGACGTTCCCGAGTAGTAACGTACCGTACAGATCAGCTCCGATTAGCAGGTCAATCGACCCATGACTCGCGGGATCGGGATCCGCGAGATCCAAATCGCGCAGATGCAACCAAGAGAGGGGGGCGCGAGATTTCGTCGCGACATACGCGGTGATCTTTTGATAAACGTACGCCCTAAGCGGTAATTCAGGAGCATCAATTCGAGCGGGCAGCAACGTAAGATTTACGAAAGATCTGGCGATACCACTATGTTTCTTACCGAATCCAGAAACGTATAATTGCGCTCGTTTTCGCGAAGTCCGCAATTTCTGAGCCAGCGATTCAGTAACGAAGCTGCAGGATGAACCCTGATCCAAGAGAGCTCGCACCGTGACCTTCCTACCTTCCGCGGTCTGCAGTCGGACGATCGCAGTCGCCAATAGTACGGTAGACTGTGTTCTCGACAGGGCGAGTACATGCTCGTTCGAGGAGACGGTTGCTTCCGGCTGCCCACAACAATGCGCCGAGCCAAATCTGAAACGTTATTAGAAGTAGCCGGTGCGCTTGTAATCGCCGCAGTAGACGCAGATGTAACGTTCGATACATTTGACGCGTCATTGTGCAATAAAGAATGATGCCGTTGCTGGCATTTCGAACATCGCTTTTCGCTTTTGCAGTGTGTCGGAAAGTGACCTGTTTTTAAACAGTTAAAGCAAAGCCGCGATTGTCGCGCAACACTATAACGATCCGCGATCGATTTCCGTTTAAACGTTAAACATTTTGTAATGAGATGATTCTGTAAACAACAAGCGCATTTGTGAGCAGACGTGGCATTTACTGACGCGTGAGACTTCTTTGTTTTCTCAGACGAGGCGCGAGGCGAACTGTTATCTGATTGATCTTCTGGTTTAGCTATACCGCGGATTCTCTCGTTAAGAAAATCAGTCAATTTGGCATAAGTCGGATATTCATTGGAAGCGCCCAGCTTGAGGCAGTGATGCCAGAAACAGGTCGCAAGCAACACGCAACCGTAGTGGGGAGAATGACGCACACAAGCGAAAACCGCGTACGTGTGAGCTCGGCGTTTCGGCTAGCTTCGGATAGCAGAAGAGAACAGATATACTGTTTTCTGCCTCCTTCTCTACCGAGCCGACTACGAAGGCGACGAGCGATGCGGCGATGTTATGTTGCTCGATTCTTAATACGCGTGACAGCGTTAAATGTCTTCTTACAGCCTTCTTGTGTTATAAATAAAATGTTTTCTTTCAGAACCTTCAAACATTATGTATTAAATGGCTTTTTACAGCCTTTTGATATAATTTTACCCAAATATTTTTTAACTTTAAGGAAATATTTATTAAAATGTAGGTACTTATTATTTAAAAAGAAATTAAATTTTTTATTTTTAAAAGACATTTTAATTAAGAGTATTAAATATTTTATAAAAACATTTAAATGCATGAAACAAAATTCAATGTGTGATATAAATATTTACTCTCTCTTCTCTCTCTCTCTCTCTCTCTCTCTCTCTCTCTCTCTCTCTCTCTCTCTCTCTCGTAAAATAATAGTGTTTTTCCACACCACCCAAGAGGTATCACCAATGGCGCGTTAGGTTTTTTAAAGTGGACCTTCGCCTGGAGCCCTATTATACCACACTATATGTATAATATTATATTCTACTGTTATTCACAAGTGTGATGTCTTTTACAGACAAGATATTTTTTACACACTTGTCTTTTATAAGTGTGATGTCTTTTACAGACAAGATATTTTTTACACGCTTGTCTTTTACAAGTGTGATGTCTTTTACAGACAAAATATTTTTTACACACTTGTCTTTTACAAGTGTGATATCTTTTACAGACAAGATATTTTTTACACACTTGTCTTTTACAAGTGTGATGTCTTTTACAGACGAGATATTTTTTACACACTTGTCTTTTACAAGTGTGATGTCTTTTACCGATGTTATAGCCCGGAAGCTATAACCACATTTTTTAATATGAAATGTCGAAATAGAAGGGCATTGACCGCGCGGAATGCTCGTACAGCAACTCACGCGCGATCGCCCAAAAAACTTGCGAAAGTGCAAGCGAAAAGGTTCAACTTTAAACCTGCTTCGCTTGCACTTGGACTTTGGTCGCGCCCCCGAAAATCCCGGAAATAACGAAGAGATAAAAGGCCCGCCGCGGATGCGCGCCGAGCAGTCGTGAATCAATTCTGATCAATAACCAATCAATTAACTATTCGTTAACACGGGAATCGCTTACCACGCCAAAGTCGCGAGTGATAGAAAAACCATAAGTTTAACGCGCAGCAAATCGCTAACGATATAACTTAACCGAGCGCGGAAAGGTATATTCAAATAAATACGCGCTAGCGAGTAAGAGTGAACTGCTTATTGAATAAAAAGTGAAATAACTAAACGTGGAGTGAGTTATTAATCTCCTCGAGTTCCTGACGTCCCGGAGTCCAAACTCCTAATTCGGCAACGATCCCGAATTTGATTGCCCTCGCACCGCGAGGCAC
The DNA here is from genome assembly GCA_963971435.1 of Lasius platythorax. NCBI lineage: Eukaryota > Metazoa > Arthropoda > Insecta > Hymenoptera > Formicidae > Lasius > Lasius platythorax. The sequence continues at coordinate 13,688,795 of OZ020546.1, forward strand.
AACAAAATTGGTGGCAGCGGTGGGATCTGCCGAAGGATCGTCCCCGGACTCGTGGCTCTTAAAACCTGCAACAAAACCAAGGTGGTTAGTCAGGCACGCCAGTGTAACAGCTGACGGACAAGGACAACGGACAACACGGGAAAGCAGAGCAGTGAGAGAATCACGGCCAAGCAGCAGACACCCGAGTAGGCACCCCGACCTACGACAACAGCACGGACAACGCACTAGCAGCGAGCGACGACCCGCCGTATCAACGACAACGCCGGGCCGCCAGCCGTACCCGCCAACGAGCGAGGAACCGCAGCGTCAGCAGCAGCCAGCGCAAAGCGTAACGATGCGAGCCGTAGTACTGTAAGTCCGAATAATACACTTTTATCGCATGCATTCGGAAGGCGCTAGCGTACCACCGATAGCGAATCGAACGTGGTTACATAGCGAACCTGCCCGATTAACTCTACGCGTACTGCGAGAACGACAAAGACTCGACAACGCGCGTAGAGAGTTAGAAACCCGACACTCGAGCGATAGCGAACCCGAAGACGTTGCGAACGAATACGACCTGCCATTTACTAATCGCGACGCCGACATATTAATTAATAAAGCGATCCCGAGAGTTCAATCAAATCTCAAAAAAGTGCGCAGAAAATTAGAAGCGTACTATTCTAGCGATAGCGATTCTGAACTACCTGCGAACGTAGTAGTAGAACGCGAATTTCCTTTTTCTAGCTTCAACGAAAGCTTATTCGCGAAACACGAGCTCGACTCAGTTATCGCGAACCAAAAGCCAATAAGACCGCGCATTAGCCGAACGCCGAGCAACGTATCGCAACGCGGCGAATTTTCTTTAACGTCGTACGATAGCAGTGTTTTCGACCCGAACGAAAATAACGAAGACGAAATAATGTCACTCATGTATACGCCACCAGCAAACACGACGAATGACGACATCGATCGAGAAATCGAACACCTTCGAAATAGCATACGGCACATAGACGAACGCGTCGTATTAGCCGACGTGCACGAACCGCCCACAAATCGCGAGACAAATCCGGTACTAAATACCAACCGCGAACAGAGGCGCTATCCGCGCACCCTTAAGGAGGAGCAGCGCATGGACCGTCGAGACATACACGTACACGCTCACGATCGCGAGACCCGACACACGGAACACAATACCGACAGAAACGACCACACACAAATACTGGACGTATTAAATCTACTTCGCGCAGATATGAATGCGTTAAGCACGCGAATAACGCGTATAGAGAATGCGGAGAGTCACCCATACGACCGTCGAGAAAATGATAACGACGAGTATCACATGACGTACGGGCGAACCGAGCGAGACATAAGAAACCGACGTGGTACCGCGCCGAATTACATGTCACTGAAAGAAGCGAGAATAATGATCCCGGAATTCGATGGATCTTAGCGCAATAAACTGCAGGAATTTTTAAACGCCAGTACCTACGCGATACAGAACATAAATCCCGCGGAGGAAGAATCTCTAGTGCAAGCGATATTATACACCAAGCTTAAGGGAAAGGCCATGCAAGACTTTGAGACGCGAGACATACAAACATACGCCGAATTAAAGCAACAACTCGAAAAAAGTTATCAAAGTAAGCAAAGCACCGCGCACTTACAGCTTGAACTTAACTCGCTAAAACAAAAAACCGCCGAATCAGCGCTAAATTTCGGGCAACGCGTCGATAAACTCGCAATGAAATTATACGACTCGATGATAGAAGGCGAAAACCATTCCGCCGCATATAAACGAGCAATATTAGACACAATACAGAAGCAAGCTTTATTAAATTTCCAACTCGGATTACACGACGACCTAAAAATCCTCGTCCGCTCACAGCGATATGCAACGCTGCAGGAGGCGATAACCGGCGCGAGCACGGAAGAAAAGCTTATAGGGCCGACAACGACGCGAACACACAATTTTTCTAGCCGGAATAAAAGCGAAACGCACCCCTCACGACAGAACCGAGGAACGACAACGCAATGTTACAAATGCGGGAAAACCGGACATTACGGGCGCGATTGCCGCAGCAGCAAATATGCGTTACCGAAACCGGATAAATCACGCGTTAACTCGGTCGAAAAATTTTGCAAACACTGCAAAAAACGCGGACACAACCGCGACGAATGTTGGTCGTTGAACGGACGACCAAAAGCGAAGACGCCCGATCACGCGAAGCGCGAAAATAATGATAAAAAATCGCACAACGAAAAAAAGAGGCGAACAAAAGATATATCAAGCGCGAAAAAAGGATACGGATACCGAGCGTAGCAGCGACGAAGAGGAAGAACGCGAAGAAAAAAGTAAGAAGACGCGCGCACTCGAATATCAAGTAACGCATATACGACGAACACCGCGAGGAACAGCCGGCCTAGATTTAATTGCCTTACCGATCCGCGAGACAAAAAACGGAAAAGTAAGTATGCTATATGATTCCGGAACAACTATTTCGCTAATAAAAGTTAAGCAACTAAAGGGCGAGACCGTGATTTACAAAGATAAAATTACACTCGTCGGAATAACCGGACATAAGGCACGGACGATAGGTAAAATGTACGCGTCAATCGACTTAGCTGGTCGTAAAATTAAGCACGCGATTTACGTCGTGAAGGATGATTTCCCTATGGAATACGAAGGTATCCTGGGAATCGACTTCCTCCGGAAGCAGCAAGTATCATGCGATTACAAAAAGCGGGAACTCAAAATAGGAGACGCCATATTAAAACTCATGCCGTATAATAAAATTACGCTGAAACCGCGCAGCGAAACAATAGTACAAGCCGCGACCGATCGCAACGAGATAGGCGTCATAAAAGCGGAAGAGCCTGCGCCAGGAATCTACATCGGACGATGCCTAGTCGAACCAGAAAACTACTCGTGTCCGATCAGCGTTATAAATACCACAGACGAAACAATCGAAATTCGCACACCGCTAGTAAAAATAGAAGATATAGACGTAGATAACCCACATGCGATCTATACAATACAGTCCGAAAAAACGCGAAATTACTCGTCACGAAAAAATGAGATCTGAAAAATATTACGGACCGACCATTTAAACGACGAAGAAAAACAAGCGATACATAGGATATGCGAGGAGTACAGTGATATATTCCATTTGAGCGGAGAACCACTGTCCTGCACCGCGACTATAGAGCACGAGATAAGCACGCTCGCCGACACCGCCCCGGTTAACATGAAACCGTATCGACTTCCCGAGAAGCATAAGTCGGAAATAAATAAACAGGTACAGGAAATGTTAGAAGACGGAATAATCAGGAAAAGCGCTAGTCAATGGAACGCACCATTACTGGTAGTGCCGAAGAAACCTGACGCATCCGGAAAACCGAGACTCCGCGTAGTAATAGACTTCCGACGATTAAACAATCTAACGATAGGCGACTCGTTTCCGTTACCAAATATCACCGATATATTGGATCAACTAGGAAACGCCAAGTATTTCACTACGTTAGATTTAGCATCGGGGTATCATCAGATACCAATGGCCGAGCATGATAAAAAGAAGACAGCCTTCTCAACCCCCTACGGACACTACGAGTTCAATCGCATGCCGTTTGGATTAAGGAATGCACCAGCAACCTTCCAACGATTGATGAATTCGGTGCTGATAGGGATGCAAGGGCTAAGATGTCTAGTCTACCTCGACGACATCGTAATTTATGGATCCAGCCTAGAGGACCACAGCAAACGACTCACGGAAGTACTGCGGAGATTACGGGAAAACAATTTGAAATTGCAACCGGAGAAATGCAAATTCCTGCATAAAGAGGTAATTTATTTAGGGCACATCATATCCGAAAACGGAATAATGCCGGACCCATCGAAACTAACCGCAGTAAAAAATTTCCCGATACCAAAAAAGGTGAAGGACATCCAAGCCTTCATAGGGTTAGCAGGATATTATCGAAAGTTCATCGAGGACTTTTCGCAAATCGCCAAACCGTTAACGAAATTAACGAAGAAGAGCGAAAGATTCGCATGGGCGGCAGAGCAGCAGAATGCATTTGAAGCATTAAAAGAAAAATTAATTACGGCGCCAGTGTTGAAATACCCAGATTTCAGTGAAGAATTTAACGTGACTTCACTGATGCCTCCGACTATGCAATCGGAGCCGTGCTATCGCAAGGACAGGTAGGCAGTGACCGCCCCGTTGCTTACGCAAGCAGAGTACTGTCGCGTGCGGAACAAAATTATAATACGACAGAGAAAGAATTACTAGCCATCGTATAAGCAGTAAAGCATTTCCGACCGTATATCTATGGAACAAAATTTAAAATAATTACAGATCATAAGCCATTGATCTGGCTATTCAATGTAACAGACGCCGGCTCAAGATTAATCCGCTGGAGGTTAAAATTAGAAGAATACGACTATGAAATCATTCATAAGGCCGGACGAGCGAACGCGAACGCCGACGCGCTGAGCCGCCAGGTAACAAGAGACGCGGAAAAGGAAGAGAGAGAGGAAGAAATTCTCCAAGTAAAAGAAAAAGAAGACGCAAGAATCTACACAGAGGAGGAAAAGCGGCAAATAATCTACGAATATCACGATGCCCCCACAGGAGGACATCAAGGAGTAGAAAGAACGATAAAGCGAATCCGGCTAAATCACAATTGGCCGGGTATAACAAAAGACGTCGAGAAATATATCTCGAAATGCGAGTCGTGTCAAAAAAATAAATTATCGCGACGAAATAAAGCACCGCTTATCATTACAGATACTCCCACAAAACCGTTCGAAAAATGCGCGTTGGATATCGTCGGACCATTAACGGAAACTACAAACGGAAATAAATATTTATTAACGTTTCAAGATAGCCTCACGAAATTTAGTAAGGCGATACCGATTGCAAATCAGGAAGCGAATACAATAAGCAAAGAATTCGTTACAAAAATCGTACTCGAATACGGACTACCGGATAAAATCTTAACAGATCAGGGCACGAATTTTATGAGTGAAATCTTTAGAAACACTTGCAAATTACTTAAAATCGAAAAAATAAAAACAACCGCCTATTATCCGGAAAGTAACGGAGCGCTAGAGAGATCGCATCGCACCCTCGCCGAATACCTTCGTCATTATATAAACTCAGATCAAACAAACTGGGACGAGTGGACACCCTACGCAATGTTCACCTATAACACGACCCCGCACACAGCCACGGGCTATACACCGTTCGAGCTAGTCTACGGGCACCAAGCCAGTCTACCTACGGCACTGTTTAAGCCCCCGCGAGCGACGTACAGTTACGAAGACTACGCGCAAGAATTAAGGGAAAGGCTGCGGGCAACAAATCAAAACGCAAGGGAAAATATAAAAGAAGAAAAGCAAAAATCAAAAGAATACTACGATAAAACCGCGAAAGAAATTAAATTTAAAGTAGGCGACAAAGTACTCGTGTACGACGAGACACTACGACGCGGTCGATCAAAGAAATTAGACGCGCTATGGACAGGGCCGTACACGATAATTGAAAAAAATTCCGACGTGAACTACACGGTTAAAAAGGATAGGAAGACAATACGCATGCACACAAACAGGTTGAAAGCGTTTATAGACGGTTAATAAAAAATAAAACACTTACTCAGTAAGCCGCATCCAAGGGAAGCAATCCGGAGCAATCTCCCTATATCGAACCAGGTAAGGAGCATCATAAACGAAGCCCCGGCTCCACGGCACCAGCTTGGAAACAGTACGCCGACCACTGGTCACATCCAGGGTCACACGTAGCGAAAAAGGGGTGTTACCACCCCTATACACGGCGGAAAGCGCCCGAACAATTGGATCACTCGACGACTCGAGCCCTACGACGGGCCCGCGTTCGCACCACTCACACAAGAGAGTGCGACTTCCCATGTAAAAAACTTCGCCACAATCCCGGCACGACATGTTTTTTAGCTCGACGTAAAGACACAACAACAGACTAACAGTCAAAAGCAGACTAAAGAAAGAAGCGTCAGTAGCAGCATAAAAAAAAATCCGAGAAACCGAAAACCCGTAAGTTAATAAGAGTAGGACGAAAAGAAATAATATCCGCCAGAATATTATATTAACACCGGATACTCGAATTTAACGCCCAAGCTCGCGAAATACAATAAAAACCGTCACAGTACGAAAGAAAACGCTACAAATACATGCAAATAAAATAAAAACGCTAATAAAGAATAAATAAAAAGACACTTACTTTATTCCAAGCGGCGCTCGAGGAAAAACCGCCACAACATATCAAATGAAAAATTGAGGCGGACACGACGGAAAACCTCCGAAATCGAGGGAACTTCCCATGTAAATCCCGGGGAAAATCGGTCGAACAGAGTAAGGGGGTAAAACCACCCTGTACGCTCGACCAACCAACCCCTAGCCGGACCCCAGTCATATGTCTCGGCAAGGCGAGACAACACAGCATACATTTCCGCGTAGGAGAAAAGCCCCCCGTTGGGAGCCTCCTCCTCCTCCACAGGTAGTGGAAAAACAAAATAAGTCTCGCGTTTAGGTAAATTCGCGCACACCATCTTTTACAAGTTGTGCGTAATTATTTAAAGGAGACGCGCGGGTAGACAGTAAAAAACTGACTGAAGAAAAAATTTCAGTAGCACCGCACAAAATATATGAAATAAAAAACTTTTGAAATTATGTCCGACAGAAACGATAAAAGGATAAAATATGTAATTCCAGAATACTCATATTCGGGATGAGATCAGCGCTAACCGAGCAGCACGATACAAATCACCGATACGAAATCGAGGAATTTCACAACCATCCAGGAGTGTACTTCGAGAAAATAGGACAACTGCAGCAAGTAACGAAAACATGGAAAATCGTTACCAAATTGGATATAACGGCCTTAAATGACAAGACATGGCAAATAAACAAATACACACAACAAACATACGAAACATGCGAACAAATAAAATCAGACGACCACAACAAACGTACTTGCGACAACTTAAAAGAAATCGTAAAAAACGAAGCGAGACAGTTAGCAAAATTAATTACTTTAATAAACACCTTGTACAAAACACGGACGAACAAACGTAGAGGTCTCGTAGACGGAATCGGGTCAATAGCAAAAACCTTGTTCGGCACAATGGACGCGAACGATAGGGAACTAATAAACGAACAACTAAATCTTTTACAGAATAAGCAGCAAACGTTGCAACATGTTACAAAAAATCAAATTAAGGTCCTAAATAGTACTATAGTACATTTAGACAAACTAGAAAACATACTAGACCATAATGGTAAATTGTTAAATCATTATGTCAGGGAATATTACACGCGAGAAGAAATAACCGAACATTTCACGGTAATTACCGCGATGATAACCGACCTAATTAGGGACGCGAAAGACGTGATAGAATATCTCACATATGCTAGTAAAGGTATAATGCATCCTTTACTAACACCTATCAGCGATATTATAACACATTTAAAAGAGGCAGCGCTCCAATTACCTCAAGGCTTGTATTTCCCCTTCGAAATAAGAAGCGAGGAATGGTTGGAAATAGCGAAATATATTAAATTAAACATATACCGCGAGGGACCGGTTATAATTACGATAATGCGTTTCCCGCTCATCGCACAACCAATATACGACATAATAAATGTAATTCCTTTACCTACATACGACAGCAAAAACATATTCACACAGGTAGAAATAAGAAACGAGCTAATAGCATTAGATAAGGAAGGACTGACGTATATTGAGATAAAAGAAAAAGAGTTAGACAAATGTATACAAATAAAAAATAAATACGTTTGCGAAAAAACACACCCAATACACCGTTTAAACTCACACACACCATGCGAGGTACAAATGTACTTACAACACCAATACGAGAGCTGTAATACTAGACACATAATCGTGACAAGCACGATATGGATACCACTGCGTCAGCCCCTCACTTGGCTATACTCAACGATAAACGAACAACCGATAACGATCCAATGCGAGGATCATAACGAAATAAGAAAAATAGTTAAGAAAACGGGTCAAATTAGAATTGGAAATAAATGTAAAATAAAAACGACTGAAATCACTATTCAGCCGAAAAAAGCCATACAAAACGATGACAGTATAGAAACTTATTTACCAGAAGCAAACTTAACACTCTTACGAGACGATACGAACACACTAGACGAGAAATAACAAAATATACTACAGCATCAATCCGAACTAGTGGAATTGAGAAATAAGTTAAAAGATATGAATAAAGACTTACAAAACAACGAGAATAAGTTCTATACGAAAAAACAATTCGTTTACCCAATGGCAACGAGCGGAATATTGATAACAGTAATTACCATAGCAATAATAATCTACATAGTGCTAAGAAAGAGAAATAAACAAAAACCGTTAAGACGACCCTCAGTTTCATTCTTCGAAGACGACTTCCGCATACCGAGGTCTATATTAAGAAGAAGTCAGAGTACGAGATTTTAGTAATAAGTACAAACGATTATAATAAAAATATGTACACGGGAAAACACTACTGTAATATACCTAAGTAAAACTAATTTTTGGGATAGAGAAAAACTCCGTACCTCCGTTTTTCTTTTTTCTACGGGGGAGGGGTGTTATAGCCCGGAAGCTATAACCACATTTTTTAATATGAAATGTCGAAATAGAAGGGCATTGACCGCGCGGAATGCTCGCACAGCAACTCACGCGCGATCGCCCAAAAAACTTGCGAAAGTGCAAACGAAGAGGTTCAACTTTAAACCTGCTTCGCTTGCACTTGGACTTTGGTCGCGCCCCCGAAAATCCCGGAAATAACGAAGAGATAAAAGGCCCGCCGCGGATGCGCGCCGAGCAGTCGTGAATCAATTCTGATCAATAACCAATCAATTAACTATTCGTTAACACGGGAATCGCTTACCACGCCAAAGTCGCGAGTGATAGAAAAACCATAAGTTTAACGCGCAACAAATCGCTAACGATATAACTTAACCGAGCGCGGAAAGGTATATTCAAATAAATACGCGCTAGCGAGTAAGAGTGAACTGTTTATTGAATAAAAAGTGAAATAACTAAACGTGGAGTGAGTTATTAATCTCCTCGAGTTCCTGACGTCCCGGAGTCCCCACTCCTAATTCGGCAACAATCCCGAATTTGATTGCCCTCGCACCGCGAGGCACAACACAGACAAGATATTTTTTTTATTTTATTTTGGACATTATTATTGTACATCATTAGCTGATGATGTACTTGCAATGGCATTATCAGCTTCATGTAATGTTAAGCTTCTCTTTTTTTTTAGGAGTAATGGAATATAATTTTTCCGATGACATGAGAGACAAATGCTTTTCATTAATCTCCATGTATAGAATGCTTTCTTTTCTTGCTTTTAACGCTGATTTTAATACGCAACTAGCGTTTATACATGCGGACGAAAGTTTATTTCATTTTTTTGTTTTTAAAATCAGTTAACAAAGAAAACATTCTTTCTGGGTCGGCATTTGAATTTGGAAGTGATCTAACAGCATTCAAAAGAGACTTCATATTGGGATACTTATGTTTTAAAATGTTTTTCCACATCTCATCAAAGTTTAATTTTAAAAGATGTTCTTTTTCTGCTATTGTAAAATCCAGATGTAAAGTATGCCACTCTTTTTTTAAAGCATTTTCATCAAAACCACCGAGGGTCTGAGCGACAAAAGAAACATTATTAAATGATGTTTCTCTGTCAATATTACATAATGCTACGTTGGAATGAAAAACTTTTAATTTCGATAAAAATTTATCTTTAATGGTCAGTCTTTTACCAATTTCCTTGGCGGCAGTTACGTAAAATTGCAGACAATTTTCTCGAATATTTTCAATTATGTCCGCATGCTCTTCTTTCAATTCCTCGAGATATTCCTCACATTCAAAACGAAGGTTAATATCATTTAAAGATTTCTGATTATCTTTTTCAGAAAACTGAATATTATCACATACATTTTTTAGAAGCTCTGGTTTCAAAAAATGTTTTGAGATTGTTATTAAAAATTCTAGTGATTTTGGCTGTAACAAATGAACTCTTGTTTCCAGAGCTTGAAAAAATGCATTGTAAGAATTAAAAAAATTTAAAGTATGCTTTAAAAATAACAAATATGCTTTAACATCAGGATTTTGCATTAAAGATAATAAATGTTCTCCTGATTTTGATTTTTCATCAACAACCATTTCGGTCAAAAAAAGCTTGATAGTATCCCAGTACTCAAGAAGTCTTTCAACACATGAATGGTGAGAGAGCCACCGTGTATCAGACAACTTTAAAATTTTACGGTTTGTTTCCTGAAACCATTCGCTAAATTCTTGATAAATAGCAGTACGCTTGGGACTACCGTTAATATAATTCGCGATCTTTTTTACAAACTCTTCGCAATATTCTGGTATTTTAGCACATGCCGCATGTGCAGCCAATGCAGCAGAATGGCATGGACATGCAAATGTTAATACATTTTTACAAAGTTCTTCTAACTTTTTTTTGAATGATATATGTTTTCCTATCATGACAGACGCATTGTCGCATGATAAGGCAATGATATTTAAAAATGGAATTTTTAATTTCCACATTTCACATTTGAATGCATTAAATAATTGTTCCGCGCTGCTATTTCTCGCATCAATGTTAATTAATTTAATTAATTGCGTGCGAATGTCTAATGTCTCAGGATCAACAAACCGAACAAAAAACGTCATCCATTTTTCATTACAAATATCAGACGTTTCGTCAATAAAAATGGAAAATTTGGTATTTTGAATGCTGTTGACCACACGATCCGTTTCTACCGGACACAATACATTCGAAATTATATTTTTACATTTTGTCCGACCCATATTCATACTTCTTAACACGGTAGGATCTCTTCCTATTAGTTGAAAAAAACTGAGAATATCTCTTGCCGTTTGATGTGAAATATTCTTATCAGCGATTAACGCGGCATACCGAATTTCTGCTGATTTCTTTCGCTCTTCAAACGACAAAAATGATTCGTCCGTTATGTTAAAATTTTCGTCCGTATTCTTTGTTGCTGTTTTATTTTTTTCAAACATTATGTGTGCCTTAGATTCTGCGTGACGATAAATTTGCTATAAACCACCAACCATTGATTTATCACAAAATGAGCAAAAAAATGAATTTATGTCATTTGATACTTCGCGTAGCCATGGTTTAAATAATTCAATATCTAACCATTGTTGTCTAAATGTTTTTTTATTTGAACCTTTGTCTTCATTTGATAATAATGATGTGCTTTCTTCTATATTATTTTTGTGACACGCAGAATCCGCATGTCTTAAGACATGTGTGTTGCACGAAATATTTTTATTGCAAATGATACAATGGTAAAGGCTATCATCAAATGATACTTTGCGTATCCAAGATTTTAATCGATCATCACTAAGCCAAGCTTCTGAAAAGCTTCGCTTAGGTCTTTTTCTTAATTCATCACACATTATGTTCAACAGAAAATAAAAACAAAGAATTTAAGAGAATGAATAAATGAAAATAAAAAAGATGAATATTTTTAGAAATGTGTGAAATATACAGAACAATCAAGACTTACAATCGGAATTGCTCGAATTTCTTCAACACCAAGATTTCACAAGGCACATATCAAGAGATACGTTAACTCTCAAGGTGACAAGATTATCTGACAGAAGAAACAAATGCTGAGAAACAAATGCCGAGAAACACATGCCGAAAAATAAATAAAGGCACTGTGAAACAAATAAACAAATACCGAGTGCTTCGCTGACTCAGTTCGCTGTGAAACATCGGTGCGATAGAACAATAATGTCTCGTAAGTAGTAAATTAAATCATTATTATTTGTATTAATAGACAAGTATTAAGAAAGTTATAAATAAGCTTCAGTTTCTTTCTTCTCTCTCTCTCTCTCTCTCCCCCTCCCTCCCTTCCTTCCTCCCTCTCTCTCCCTCTCTCTCTCTCCTGCTAGTATGCAATAACATATCAACATAATATATATTTTATTTTTGCAGAACAAATGGAAGAACAGAAAATGGTGGATGAAAATTCATCCATTGAACAGTTGCGGCAACAATTGTTGCAGCAGCAACAGCAACTGCAGCAACAGCAGCAGCAACTGCAATACTTGCTGCAGCAGCAGCAGCAGCAGCCGCCGCAAAACAATAAAAATGGTAAATTATTTATTTTTTATTATTAACTCTCTTATTAATTTATATGCATATTTTAATTTATTACTTATTGATGTATGTTTATTTTTCAAAGAAAGAAAAAGAGGAGGCGGCCGAGCGCGTGCTCGTTGGTATGCCCAACGAGGCAGAAGAGGAGGCCGGGCTGGTAGAAGCAGCCCTGGAGGCGGATAGGCCTTTAGAGGTGACCGGGCCGGTAGAGGCGGCCCTGGAAGCGGCCGAGGCGGCCGAAGCAGAGAAAATATGCGGGGCCGCAGTACCATTATTAAAAATATTTATATTAATTTTTAAAAATATAAAAAATAAAAATAAGTAATAAATAAAAATAAATAATTTCTGAGTTAATTATTTATACCCTACATTTTTCTCCTCGTCCTTAAATATAATATAATATTATAATGTGGTATAATAGGGCTCCAGGCGAAGGTCCACTTTAAAAAATCTAACGCGCCATTGGTGATACCTCTTGGGTGGTGTGGAAAAACACTATTATTTTACGAGAGAGAGAGAGAGAGAAAGAGAGAGAGAGAGAGAGAGAGAGAGAGAAGAGAGAGTAAATATTTATACACACATTGAATTTTGTTTCATGCATTTAAATAATGTTTTTATAAAATATTTAATACTCTTAATTAAAATGTCTTTTAAAAATAAAAAATTTAATTTCTTTTTAAATAATAAGTACCTACATTTTAATAAATATTTCCTTAAAGTTAAAAAATATTTGGGTAAAATTATATCAAAAGGCTGTAAAAAGCCATTTAATACATAATGTTTGAAGGTTCTGAAAAAAAAACATTTTATTTATAACACAAGAAGGCTGTAAGAAGACATTTAACGCTGTCACGCGTATTAAGAATCGAGCAACATAACATCGCCGCATCGCTCGTCGCCTTCGTAGTCGGCTCGGTAGAGAAGGAGACAGAAAACAGTATATTTGTTCTCTTCTGCTATCCGAAGCTAGCCGAAACGCCGAGCTCACACGTACGCGGTTTTCGCTTGTGTGCGTCATTCTCCCCACTACGGTTGCGTGTTGCTTGCGACCTGTTTCTGGCATCACTGGCTTGAGGTTCCACTCGCGTCTCGTTCGCGGGCTAAGTTTTTGCGCGATGATGTACACGAGCAAGTCGTCCCAGCTATCGACGGGACGCTTAAAATTCCGTAACGCGGACAACGAAGAATTAACGGCGTCTCTCAATCATTTCAACTCGGTAGCCGACTCGGCTTTTATTGCCGGGAACCAGCGAACGAGTGAATGTGAGCGTTGATCAGTGCGCGTGAACAGTCGAATTCGTCCTTCAGTATTTGCCACGCACCGTCGTAATTCGCGTCGGACATCTGGACATGAGCAATGAGTAAAGCAGCGTCGCCTTCCAAAAATGACTTCAAAAAATACAATTTTTGCACATTCGATAGAGACAAATTACTACTAATTAAGGCTTCGAAAGAGTCACGAAAACTCTCCCACTTTGTCAACTCACCATTGAACAAAGGGATCGTGATCCGGTAACGCGAACTTACAGTTACTGTGTGAGTCATTACTTGTTGTAGAGTCGTCCGGGTTGAATTGCTGGGTTGGTGCGGGTCCCGGCGACTGTTTGGCAAGGAGCTCCGACAATCCGTCCTTCGATGCCTCGTATTCCTCAGCAGCTATTTCGAACTCGTCCTGGGTGAAGTAATCATTCCTTGATTGTTCCTCGGCAGAAGCCGACAATTGAAGTCGAACATGTAGAGTTCGGCATTCAGCCTACAGCTTGTCCAATTCGGCTATGCGAAGGCGCGTTTTCAGGGCCGTGAACTTGTCCTTACCTAACTTGCGATAGTTAGTAAGAACGCGAGACAGCAACTGTATCGTAAGACGTTGCTCAGTGAGCGTGTCTTTGAAGCTCGTTGACATCACGATTCCGTGAACGTACGAAAGACAGGACGTGGCCCCGTGTGATGATGCGCGCGAATATTACGCGAGGGACGCGTATACTGGAAACTGTACGGTCCAAGTCGGCAGCACACCGCACTCACTAACGCGCGATTGCAAGAAACACGCGAGGTATATACTTCGCGAACTGTACCATCAAGGCGATAGCGTACAGTACACTAGAGTGCGAAAACAAATAGCGCGCGGCACATATACTCGGCGGAATGTCACAGTCAATACCTTATCAACAGAAAAAAAATACAGGTGTACAGAAGTAACACAATAGCCGAAGGTACATATTATAAGGCTCACTAGGCACGTGTCACGCGGAGCGTGTTTGCTTCGAGCGGTAGAAAAAGGAAAGAAAAAAAACGTTTTCAACTTCGCGCGGTATCGATCGCGATCGACCGATAGCCTCTTCGCGCGGTAAGCGAAAGTTCCTTTTTATTATAATGAGTACGAGCAATGATTCACGAGTTCCTTTTAATTAACAAAGAGCGGAGGCGCACTCGAGCACTGTTACCGCCCGCCGTGCCACTCGGTGAAAAGCGTTGTAAATCGGAGCACGAGGACGTTGTAATCGCGACGCGCTCGATTTACTCCTTTTGTAAAAAGAGTCATAACGAAGTTCTCTTAAATAATTCACTCACAGTAATGCAGTTTGTGCAAATCTCGAATCCGAGTTCCTCGATCTGGCTCGAAGGACCAAAATGTTTCGTTGCGGCCCAGTGAAAAGGCTCGGCTGGTGAGTGCAGCGAGAGGAGATGCCGGGTCAGGAGAGTCGAGAGAACGACGAAAAAAAAAGACACTCGAGTTCTGCTGAATTTGTTAGTTCAGATTTTCTTTTACTTCCACTTTCATCATACAATCGGCTCGACAGTTGATAACTTAACAAAAGTTCAAATCGCGCTTTGAAATCGCTCTGTTCGTACTCGCGTTCGCTCCGAGGATTAGACTTCCTTCCTGGTCGACTAATAGGCTCGTACTGCCTCCGAAGGAATTCGATCGGCCGTACGAAACGACGGGCAAATACACAAAAAATGATCACGAATTGGAGCTAGACAGCGAGGCAAGTTGCGAGCGAGAAATGTTCGACAAATAGCCGAACGAGAAAAAAAAAGAAAAAAAACATTTGCTTTAATCTATTCAATAAATACTGAACAGTCTTGATTAAAAGAAAGTCTATGTTCTGTAATCACTGAATGACTGGTCGTATTTCTTCCAATGTGACTCCAATGCTTCTTGTTTTCAGACGTCTACAGGTTTGGCTCATATATAAGGCGTCGCAATTTTTACAGTTAATTTCTTTTACTACATTATTGCAGGCAGTCTGTGGTAATGGTAATTACTACTTACTTTGTAACGATCCCCCCTGAGCGATCATTTTACCCGGCCGGCGATCCGCCGGAAGGCTGCCGCCCGGCGAACATCAGCCGGGCAAGGTGCAGCGGCGCATCGCGCTTTTTTTAATCGTTCGAAATAAACGGATTCGGGCCTTTAAACGGCCGCCGGCATCCGTATACCGGGCCGTCGTCTCGCCGCCCCGTGTCGCTCCGAATCCCGTCGGAAAGCGCCGAGCGACGGTTCCGGCCGCACCGCCGCCGGGGCCGCCCGAACGGCCCCGAATCCGTCCGATTTGTTTAATAATTAAAGAACAATCGGGTTCCGAAATTATTTCCGAAATTACCCGAACGGGTAATTTCGGAGTATAAAGAGAGCGGCTCGACGGAGCAAAAGACATTCCCGTTCCAGATCAGCTAGAGCTTGCACAGCACCTAGCAATCCGATCCAGAACACGCTCTCGAACAAGAGAAAGGTTGAGCGAACTCAGTCTCTGCCGAGTGATCGCGGCACATCTTGCCAAAGAGCTTCCTGCATATCCGAAAACCGAAAGTACGGAGGTTGAGCGAACTTAGTCTCCGCCGAGCGATCTCGACACTTTCGATAGATCCGACCAACACCTGCAACGATCTTAAGCTTCAACGGGTAGAGAGATCTCTGCCGCAGACGAGCAATCTCGTCAAGCGTTGCAACCTGGTGCATCCTACCTTTAAACGCGAATTGAATACGCGACAAAATCTAACCGCGTTCGCGCCGAACAATACGTTCGCTCTTTCACGCGCTCTCGCGCGCCTCGCGCGCTCTCACCACTGACAGCCGACACAAGCCGTGGGCTTCAAACATAGCAAAAACACGTAAACACGCACCGCCGGCACGGCCCGAATTCCAAGGCCGAGATTCTCACGCGGCATTTAAATCATCAATCACGACCGAATTAATTGTTATATCGGATCACAATAAAGTAATTTACTCGCACCGTCCGATCCGGTCAATCTGCATATACGTTTACGGCTCATACATGCGTATACATACATGCACGCATCGTTCGCACGTATATTCACCGCTCACGCATACCGCACATACATATACGCATCGTTCACCACTCACGCATACTGTACATACATACACGCATCGTTCACACGGATATTCACCGCTCACGCATACTGTACATACATACACGCGTCATTCGCACGTATAGTCACCGCTCACGTACACTGTACCTACATGCACGCATTATCCGCACGTATATTCGCCGCTCGCATATTACTCGCACATTACACATGCGACCGAACACATACATGTAACGCTACTCACGTACATACGTCATAAACACATACACACGCTGTAAATATTCACTCTTCATACATGTACATGCACTCTACGATTTATTCTAAGTAAACCTTTCGTTTTACTTTGACATCACGTCTGCTGTCTTGTTAAACCCTTTCACGAGCCCTGATCCCGGCAGAGCGAATCCGCGCCGAACTCGCGAAAGCGGAACGTTACAACTTTCTACTTCATCGTCGTTTATGTTTGAAGTAAACAATACTGGGGCCGTAGATATCAAATCAGGTGCTATTAAAGCTACATCAGGATTAATTTGCGCAACTGGTTCTTCTTTTCCTCCGCCTGTAGCAAATCTGGCTTGTCTTTTCTTAGTCAAAATGTTTCGCTGTGTTTGTTTCAAAATAGTACACAATTTTTTTAATTGTTGCACACTTCTCTACAATATAATAAGAAAATATCAATACTTTATATAACAAAATAAACAGTTTGCTTGGCTTTATAAAAATATTGCAGTAAATAGTGCAATATTTTTCAATTGTGCAATTGAGCTCAAGTTTTATCAAGAATTAGTTAACATAACCTATTTACATTCTATGAAAAAGTTTAAATTTCTCTTACCTCTGGCATAATCAGTGAAGCGAATTATTAAATTCTTTAGAAATTTCACTTCACGCAATTTCTTTTTCTTTAAATGTATTGTGATTACTCTTTTTGCACTCAATAACGTGTTTATATTTCTCTAATATTTGCAAAAAAATTTTTTTCAACAGATGTGTAGTGCTTACTTTTATTTAACAACTTTAATGTTAATTTATGAAAATAACCGACTTTTTAAAATAATACTAATAAAATGTTGACTAACGATATGGACAAGATATATATCCGTTAAACAGAATTCTCGGTTATCTCTGCAAATGTTTTCTTTGTATCTAATTCTATTGGTCATTCTAACAGAATTATTCCGGAGATTCCCGAACGCAAATAAGTACGACCTTAAGCATAGCCTTTATAAAGATGATTTTATATGAAACAAGACAATCAGTCAGTACAAAATAGAAGTGATATAGGACCGGTTCTAACACTGCGGCTCCGAGGGGCGGTGAGGGGGCAAGGGGGATCCGTGGGCGCGGGGGAATGACGTCACGCGGCGCGAGCTTATGGTCCGCGGGTAAGACGTCACCGCGAGGTGATGGTCCGCGCGGCGTCCGCGGGGAGGGGGAGCGCGAGGTTAGGATCCGCGAGGCGTCCGCGTGGAGGGGGACGGCTCGGAATCGCTAGCCGGAATCAGGGCTCGGAAAGGGCTACGAGACCACCAAGCTTGATGTTAGATAAAAGTTATTTATTCAGTTATTGAGTGTGCATGTACAGAATGAAAGTTAAGTACGTGTTCAATGTATAATTGTTGTATGAGCGGTATATATATGTGCGCGAGTGCGAGCGGTGAATATGTACAGTGCGTATGGAACGCGTGAGCGGTATAGATATGTGTGAACGCAAACGGTGAATATGTACAGTGTGTATGAAACGCGTGAGCGGTATAGATATGCTTGAATGCAAGCGATAAATATGTACAGTGTGTATGAAACGCGTGAGCGGTATAGATATGCGTGAATGCAAGCGGTGAATATGTACAGTGTGTATGAAACGCGTGAGAGGTATAGATATGCGTGAATGCAAGCGGTGAATATGTACAGTGTGTATGAAACGCGTGAACGGTATAGATATGCGCGAATGCGAGCGGGGAATATGTACAGTGCGTGTGGAACGCGTGAACGGTATACAGGGTGTCCGATAATTATTGACACAGCCGAAGTGTGAAGGTAGATTGGCTCAATCTGAAAAGAAAAGTCCTGTACCATTTTGCTAAATTCGCAATAGTTATTGCGTTATTAATTAAAATATCTGAGCTAATGAGCGCGTGGGAAGCGGTAGGCCGGAATCGGTAGGCATGTAAGATGGCTTATTTGTTTACGTCTCTTAGCAATAAAAGCATCATCTGAACGAGAGGTGAAGTCACGCAGCGAGAGGCGAGCGACGTCTGATATTTGTTGCTAAGAGATGCAAACAAATAAGTCATCTTACATGCCTACTGATTCCGGCCTACCGCTTCCCACGCGCTCATTAGCTCAGATATTTTAATTAATAACGCAATAACTATTGTGAATTTAGCAAAATGGTACAGGACTTTTCTTTTCAGATTGAGCCAATCTACCTTCACACTTCGGCTGTGACAATAATTATCGGACACCCTGTATATAGGCGTGAATGCCAGCGGCGAATATGTACAGTGTGTATGAAACGCGTGAACGGTATAGATATGCGTGAATGCAAGCGGTAAGTATGTACAGTGTGGAAGAAACCCGGATCGGACCGTGTATGCATATATTTTATTGCGTCTGATAATACAGTCAATACGGCGGATTTAAAGTGTGGTATTACAATCTTGCTCTGGAATGCGAGTCGTGCCGGCGGCACGTGTTTACCAGTTTTTGCCGGGTTTAAAGCCCACAACGCGTGTCGAGTGACAGCGGTAGTGCGCGGGGTGCCAGAGCGCGCGGGACGCGAGAGAGCACGTGGCGCGAGAGAGCACTTGGCGCGAGAGAGCACGTGGCGCGAGAGAGCACGTGGCGCGAGAGCGCGAGAGGCGCGTTGATATAAGTCGCGGTAATGATTTGCGGGTCGTAAGCGTAATTAGCTTAGATGTTAGGACGCCCTCAGGATGCGGCGATAGACGAGAGCACTCGTCAACGGCAGAGATCTTTTCTACCCGTGGAAGCGGTCGCCGCACGGTATGACTAGGATATGTGAATCTCCGAATTGCCGAGATTGCTTCGGCGGAGGCTGAGTTCGCTCAACCTCCTGGTCTTCGGAGTTCGCGGGTCGAGAAGGAGCTCTTTTGGACAGAATCGCCGAGATCGCTTCGGCTGAGACTGAGTTCACTCAACCTCGTTTTATCTCTTTCGAGAGCGTGTTCTAGATTGGAGTCTTAGGCGCCGTACTGGCTCTTAGACGATCTGGAACCGGAGTGATCATTGCTCCGTCGGGCCGCTCTCTTTATACTCCGAAATTACCCGAACGGGTAATTTTGGAAGTAATCGCGGGGCCCGATTGTTTCAGCGTTAATTGACCACAACTGTCAAACGCTCGGTCGGATTCGGGGCCATTCGAGCGACCCCGGCGGCGGCGGACGGGCCCGTCGCTCGGCGCTTTTCGACGGACCTCGGAGCGGTTCGGCGAGCCGAGACGACGGCCCGATATATGGATGCCGGCGGCCGTTTGAAGGCCCGAGGCCGTTAACGATTAAAAAGGGCGCATAGCACCGCTACATCTTGCCCGGCTGATGTTCGCCGGGCGGCAACCTTCCGGCGGATCGACGGCCGGGTAAACGATCGCTCAAGGGGGGAGATCGTTACATCACCCTCCTCCTAACAATATGACTGAATTTGAGGCATCTACTCTGTACGGCGGTGGTAGCGAAGTTCGCCGGTACGCGAAAATCGGAGTATGAATCGCCCTTGCGGTGTTCGGGACTTGTATCTCCGTGAGACATGTACCGCGAAATGTGATACATCCACGAACCCGGATTCAATCTGAACCCGGATCGGCGGCGGTGGAAGCGGGCCAGCGGGCATCAAGAGAGGCGGTGGTCGCTCTGCTGGCGCGTCGGTGCTCGGTCGGCTGGTCGTCGCGGCCGTTGGTTGCCGTCGTTTCGGTGGTGGTTGCGGCGGCTGGAGCAGGATGGCTTGTTTTCTGCGGTTAACGTGATCGGACCGCTGGATAAGGGTGCCGACCTTCGGCGGCCGTGGCTGCGGTAGCGGTTTCGGCGGCGGTTCGGCTCTCGGCGGCGGTTGTAGAACCTGGTCCTAGTAACCGGGATCGTCGAGGAGCTTGTCTATCGACCGGATAATGTCTTCGTTGGCTGACATATTCGATTCGAATGATCCGGCGTTTGTTTTAATCGTCGTTGTTCCCGTTGTTTGGTTCGTCGTTAAGAGGGGGAAGTTCGTCCTCGTCATCGTTGTTATGTTTATTTCCTCCCCCCCTGCCGATTTTAAGTGTTGAACGTGTGTATGCCGGTACCACTTGCCGCGTTTGCTCCGGAGGTCTACGATGACGGGCGAAATTACCCGACGTACCTCGAGCGGCCCGATGAATTTCAGCGCGAGTTTGGCGTTGAAATCTTTCGCCTTCTTGGAGAGCGAGTGGTCGCGTCTCCACACCCAGTTGCCGACTTGCGGACGCCATGCTCGTCGGCGTAGGTTGTAATGTTTCTCTTGTCTCTGAAAGGCGCGGGCTAGGTTGACCCTCACGAGTTCGTAGGCTTCCTCAAGACGTCGGTGGATCGTACTTGGTTCGGCCGTCGTGGCGGGCGGTAGTTCGTGTGGCGCGGTGAGTTCTCGGCCGTGATTCAGATAGGCGGGCGTATAGCCGGTCGCGTCGTGGCCGTGTTGAACGCGAACTGAAGCGCGGGCAGGTGTTCGTCCCATGCGCGGTGATCATTCTCCACAAATTGATCGATCATCGTTTTTATGGTTCGGTTGGTCTTTTCCACCGGGTTACAATGAGGCGCGTATATGAGTGCGGTTTGGTGTTGTATGCCGAATTCGGCGAGCCGGTTCGTAAACGCGGCGGAGGTAAATTGGGTGCCGTTGTCTGAGAGGACGATATCCGGGCGTCCGTGGCGGAGCAGCACTCGTTCGGTAATAGCCTTGGTGGTGTTCCTGGCGGTGGCCTGTCGGAGCGGTACCAGCTCCACCCATTTCGTGAATCGGTCTTGAAGAACGAAAAGCCATGTGTGGCCCTGGCGCGAACGTGGCAGCGGTCCCTCCAGGTCGACGGTCACGTGCTCCAAAGGTCGTTGAATGTTAGTGGCGTGTAGTGCGCCGGCCGGTGCGATTTGGTCGACCTTATGTGCCTAGCAATTCCGGCAGGCCAGGACGTAACTGGCGATTTCTCTTAACATGCCCAGCCAGTAAAATCGTTCGGCGATCCGGGCGATAGTTTTGGCGATGCCAAGATGTCCGGCGGTGGGTGCGTCGTGGTAACGGTGGATGATGGCGGTTCGTTGTTCTCGGGGAACGCACTCCTTTCACTGGTGTTCAGTGGGGTGCTCCTTGAAGTCCAGACTGTGAAGGATGTGCCGGAGGAGGCGTCCGTCTGCTACGCGGTAGTCGGGGCGTCGTGCGGGGTCGCGGTTGATCTCCTCGAAGAGTCGTTGGTACCACTGGCAGCGGAGCGGCGTCGCGGCGCAGGATGTCGGTTGGAGCGAGAGTGCGTCGGCTACGTGGTTCAACACTCCCTGCCGGTACTTGACTTCCACGTCGTACTGCTGCAGCTCGAAGAGCCACCAGGCTAACCTCCCGGTGTGCGCCTCGAGCCGCTGTAACCTCCGTAACGATTGGAGGTCGGTGATGACGGTGAAGGGGTACCCTTCCAGGTATCCCTTCATACGGCGGATGCTTTATACGACGGCTGGGCATTCCAGTTCGGTCGCGCTATAGTTGCGTTCGGCGCCGTTGAGCATCCGGCTCGTGTAGGCTATGATGCGTTCCCCTTCCTCAAAATTCTGCGTTAGGACGGCTCCGAGGCCGCTGGTGCTTGCGTCGGTTTGCAGGATAAAACGTCGCGTGAAGTCCGGACATGCGAGTACGGGTGCTAAAACGAGCGTGCGCTTAAGCACGCGGAAGGCGCGCTCCTTATTTCCAGCGCGCGTTTTTCTTTGTAAGTTGTGTTAGCGGACCGGCGATGGTGGAAAAATTGGCAATGAACCGCCGATACCACGACGCCATGCTGAGAAACTGACGGACTTGTTTCACAGTACGCGGTTCCGGCCAGTCGGCCACGGCGCTAACTTTCTCGGGGTCGGTCCGTATCCCTTCCCGGTCGATCACATGTTCGAGGTATTTAAATTGGTGGACGCAGAATCGACACTTGTCCGGGTTCTGGCGGAGGCGGGCGTCTCGCAGTCGGTGAAATACTTTGGTGAGCAGCCGTAGATGTTGCTCGAACGTGGTGCTGATCACGATAATGTCGTCGAGATACACGAATATGTTGGGCTCCATTTCGGGGCCCAGAACGTTGTCGAGGAGGCGTTGAAACGTGGCCGGAGCGGAGTGCAGTCCGAACGGCATGACCGGAAATTGGTAGAGCCCCCTACCGAGAATGGTAAAAGCGGTGAGAAAATGTTTCGTTGAACGCGACGGAATGCGTGCGCGTGATCAGAGTAGAGGCGGGTTCAGAATACGAATCAAAGCACTCGACAGTTGACAACACAATTACCAAGGTTTATTCAAAAAAGAAAAAACACTACACTCAATCTTAAATCGTCACGATGACGCGTTATGCGAAGCGAGCGACTTCGATGATTCGAGCGAACATACGTGAAAAAGGAGCGTTCTACTAGCGACAGAAGCGTGTGAAACCTAGCGCGTTCTGCGAGCGACAGACGCGTCCGCGGCAATTACACGGTCGCGAAAATCGAATCGAGGCATGAGAGTACTGGAGACGATCTGATTAGAAATTCGACGGAAGCGAAAAAGTCCCTTTTTTTCTTCCCGAATTCGAGCACGCAAGCGTTCTTGTTTATGTGACTTCGCTCCAATATCGCGCTGTCAGCTGATCGTGCGAGAAAAAACCTGCCGACGGTCGGTGACTAGGGATCCCGCTTTTCGCACGCGTCGTGTTTATAAATATCCTCTCGCTCGCGGCTAAGACGGTCACCTCCTAAATCGAACGATCAAACCAAGACACTTGGTTTCGTAGATTATTTTCAAACGATTTATGACTCGCAAAATAACAAGGTGACAATAATAATAACGGTGCGACACAATTTAATTTGAACGCAGGTACATACTGAACGCGGAATTAGAAAACCGGGCAAATTAAATGATCACGCTCAAACATTTCGCCCGCCCGCCACAACTAATGTACAATTGGAACAACTGGCAAGACGTATGCTCTCTTAAAGTCAATCAGTGTATTATGACTGAAAAGCAGTGAATAGTCACTGATGATCATAGTTATAAGTATAGCACTGCAAATCAGTAAAATACTGCTGATGGAATCAGTTCATTGCAACCACTATTTCTATCAGTGATATCTGACTGCTGGAAACAGTTGTTATGCACAGTAAAATCAGTGATATATACTACTTAGATCAGTAGATCTTAACTATTACAACAGTGAATATGAACAGATAGTCTCAGTTGCTGATATAATGCATTTATTTTGACATGCTACATTTATACAACTTTTTTCGTGTCTCCTCATCTGTCATTTCCTCGATTTTTGCTCCTAGTGCTTCAATAGACAAATTTTTTATTTTGTCCATTTCAGTCTGAAATATAATAAAATTGAGAAATAAGTATTAAAGATAGAAAGAAAAGTTCACGTGTCTGCGACTACTACGTAGTACACAAATCTACGTAGTACACAAATCTACTACTACTACGTAGTACACTACAAGAATAGCGGAAAAGTCACGATAACGAAATATGTCACAGTAATTAATAGTCGCATAAAAGCGTTGTTGAACTTACCAAATGCCATCAATCGTTGTGGGCGGATTTGCGAACGAGGTGGTTGAAGAAATATGATATGTAATCATTTCTGGTAACACAAGAATCGACCACTGCGTGATTCCTTTATGATCTCGCTGTTTGCTCTTAAGCATCTACCACCTTATATATATTTATATATATTTCCTTCTTATATTTAATATTTATTATTGATATTTTCACTGATGTGATACCCGACATTGCTCGCTCTAGCAGCGAGAAACGTGTTGAAACTGGTATCACTAGCTGCGCCGCGCCGGTATAGGCATTACCCAAGGTGTACCCACGAGGAAGTTACACGATCGGACTTATAACTCTTGTGTGAGTATACATGCGTACGTGCGTGCGCGCGCGCGCGCGCGTGTGTGTGTGTGTGTGAGCAGAGATAAGGACCTCACGGTTCGTCACTTCCGCAGTATTTAATGACTCCAAGCCCTCTCTGCTTTGTGTGTGTGTGTGTGTGTGTGTGTGTGTACATGCGTGCGTGTGCGTGTATACGTACGTCTTAAAAAGTTTTCTCCCATATCGTATCGCAAAGGCAATACATGGGGACGAAAAACTTCGTCAACATAACGCGCAGAATTAAACCCTGATGGTGGTAGGACACAAGTTTTGTGCGACGGAAAAAAGAAATTCCGGTCAAAAAGTAAAATGGTCAAAAAGTTGACCAATACAACTGTTTGCAGAAAAAAAGCACTGAAAATGCACTATTCATTTCAGATCATCATAACTCATTGTCAGTGAACAAAAATCGTAGCGCAATGATTAAAAATGCATTTTAAAGAGGAAATGTTTAATTTTAAGATACAATTAATAAAGTTGGTAGAAAAAAATTTGTTCTTTCCGTGCAAGCCATCAAAGTTGAAGTTTTTTCTACAATTTTGCAATGCTCGCTTTAAAGTAGCGTCACTTGTAGTAAAGTGTTTGTATGGAAATCTCCGTTAGACCATTGGAAAGTTAAGATTTCAAGCTTTAAAATGTTTTTCTAAATATCGTTCTACGACCATTTTTCGCAAAGATACGTGAATTTGAATGATCCTTTTCAACACTGATTTTAAGTGATCCTCTAATTTTGTTGCGAAGTGTATTTATATATTATATATTATAATACTTATGTATTATAAATGTTATAGTTTTATAATAATATTTATATATTATATATTATAATACTTATGTATTATAAATGTTACAGTTTTATAATGTGTATTTCTTCCAGATCTGTGACTGGCGCTTAAAAATGATGAATATAAATGCACATTATCCTCATGATTCGTTTACTTGGAATTCCAATGTAGAAAATGCAATGATTTATCTTCACAGACGATATCAACATGATAATTTTCATTTATTAGGTAAGGCATTAAAATGATTGGCGTGTTAATTATCTCAAAAATTTGATAAAATTTCTGATATGAAATAGCACAAGTAATGTTTTTGCAGAAATATTTAAAATAAGATAAAAAACAATTATTATTTTTTTTACTTTTTAATTAATTAATAAATATTTCTACAAAAACATTACTAATAATTCTACGTTTTCATGAAATCCTAGCATATTTTTGTGATTCTTAAGCTAAAGTTTTGGATGGTAAGTGATTCGGGATATCCTTTAAGGCCTTGGATGATGACTCCCATACCAGATGCTGTAGAAAATAGACCGGAAGCTTTATATAATAAAAAGCAAATGAGTTGCCGTTCACTAGTAGAACAATGTAACGGACTATTGAAAATGCGAAACTAAATGAATATTTAGATGCATATTAAAACACAAAGTGCTGCATTATTCTCCATCAGTAGCATCTAAAATTATATACACATGTGCTGTACTGCATAACATGTGCTTTACCCAAAATGTACCAATATTATCAGAGTCAAACTACAACGATGAAGAACTGGATTTTGGAATATATAATGAAGAAAATTATAATGAAAATAATATACCTGAAAGAAACGTTCGCAGAATTAATCCAGATTTAGCAGCAGGCAGAAATATACAACGATGCATAATAGAAAATTATTTTTCTTAAATTATAGAATAAAGAATTCGATTGTTATTTATTCAATGTAATTTATTATGTAATGTGTATGTATTATTCAATGTAATTAAATTTTTTATATTTTTTTATATAAAACTTAAGTATTGGAAAAAATATAAATTATGTTTATGCTATTTAACATTGCAGTAAGCATAAAAATCTAATTTTACATGTAATTTTTTATGCTTACCATAAAATTCTGATAAAAAAGATAAACTATTTTTTCTAAAACCAAAAATTTTTTTATTTATACTTTTAAAATTTTATACAAAAAATACTTTTATACAAAAAATAAATATTAATACAATTAATGTTTGGATTTTTATCATATTACACATTTTAACCATTATTTAAAATTATAAAACTGTATATTATTAACGTCTGATAATATAAATTATATTTTTAATATATTTATTTGAAAAATAAAAAACCTTTCTTTCAGCACTAAAATCCATTATTATTTATATGAAATATAATATTATTTTATTTTTTGCATAAAAATAATTTATTAAAAAATCCGTATTGTATAACAATGTACATGTTACACAATGTACATGTTTGTTTAACAAAAAAACTAAATAAAGATACAAACTATAGTAATTTTTTGTGATATATGAGAAGTACTTAAAATTGCAAATAAATTAATACAGTAGATCAATCTTAATAATTTTATTTAATTATAAATATGATCACAGTTAATCACATTCTGACAAGTTAATAATAATTAAATATATTATGTACAACTTATGAACACATATAAACTAATGGAAAAAATTCATCAAAAACGACCAAGACTGGACTAATAGTAATTCTTTATTAATTTAAAACATGACGTTTTGATATTTGGTTTAGGTCTTTTTCAAATGTAAAACTGAAAGATACAGACTTTTTTAATTACACGACAAAAATGAGATTATACAGTATAGAATTTAGAAAAAAACATGGTCTTACATTGTGTTAAAAATTACGTTGACATAGTATGCAAAGTGGAAAACACTTAAAATATATAACATGTGTCTTATAAAGAGACTCGTCAGTAACTGTGTATAAAGAAGGAATATATTAGAACGTTTAAACAATTCTGATGACCTTATCATAAATAATATTTAGATTGTCAGTGTCTTTTTGGGCGTTAAGAGTGTAGTTAGTCTTTTTTATATAGAACATTTCAGCTAACTCTCGTTTCCTAGTATGTCTCTCAGTAGGTATAATAAGACAGTTCTAATCCGGGTCCTCTGAGGCCCCCCTCAGAGGATGCATCCCTGCGGGGCGGGGGGGATTTTGGCGGGTGCGGGGGAATGACGTCACGCGGGCGGGGGACGCTTATCGCGGTTTGGACGAGCGGGCCATGTTCCGTATAAACAAAACAGTATTGCATTACGACTGAATTTCTAAATAGAAGCGCAGTACCTTCGCGGTACTAAATAACTCTATGATTATTTTTTCGGCGGTGTGGGAGGGGGACGGGGGACGTGAGCTGTAGGACTGTAATGGATCTTGTGGGTGAGGGGTCCGTGGGGACGGGAACCACGGTGAGAAGGATGCGTAAGGGATAAGGATTCTATTGATTGATCTTGTAGGTAAGGGGACCGCGGGTTGGGGGACCGCGACGAGTGCGGTTAAACGACGAAATTATCGTTTTTTTTTTTTGATATTTTTTATGAAAATTTATGAGGGATCTTGGGCCCGACGCTTCGGTTATCGACGAACGTGTCAGGGCATAGGTGTAAACAAAATAGCGCCGATGTTCGGCTGCTCGAATTTATAAACAAATAACGCCCGATTTTATTTCTACGATATTCCATTGTGGAAATTTTGAGAGGGATGGGGTTAAAGCTTATGGAGAGAGGGTCTGTCTCCGTGTCAAAAAGTCTTTAGCATTCGTGCAGTGAAGAGCAAAATAAAAGTGCATAAATGAATATTGAAGAAGGAGAAATGAATATTGGAGAAAATGAAGCTGATGTCATCGAAAATAGAGAAGAAGAGGCCATTGAAAATAATGAAGACATGGATATAGATGTCGAAGTGGACAATGAAGAAGAATCATCCGATGATGAGATAAGAATTTTAGAAGATTCCGATTACGATAGTGAGTGCAATGAGGAGGAGGAATTTAGTGAGAAACAGGTGAGAATTTTAAAACGAGCTGACATTCAAGACATTGACGAACTTCAAAAAATGTGTTCCATTTCGTTTTATTATAAAATTGACAATGGTGACAAACTTTGCACAGCGAGTGAATGACTCGTTTTCACGTGCTAGTGCTGTACGCATACATAAGACTGAGCGATACGTTCTACTTGTGGAAGATAGATGCTGTGAATGTGGAGGCTATGTGTCTCAAATAACATTGTGCAGTCTGTGCCCTATTTTTAAACGATAAACTTTTAAAAATTAAGACACAAGTGTAATATTTAAGTAGTTTCCGATGTGCAGGAATTGGTAAGTATCCCTTTTTTAAATTAAAAGTTAAGAAAATGCTAATATTTTTTTTTTCTATGTTATAAAGGAATCCTACATTTGCTGCCCGCCATCCATGTCAATCGGATTCAAGGCGGGTGTATCTGCTCCAGCCTCATGGCCTCGGGACCATCACCACCACCACCACCGTCGCGCCCCCTCCACAACCTTTTTTTTATTTTTATATTATATACTTTTATATTCATTTATATTTATTTCAGTTTTATTAATATATTATCCTTATTTTTAATTTTAAATTCACACATACACACACACAAATGTAAATATATACACATTAAATAAAATTATTATTATTGTAAAAAAAATGTGTATTTTAAAATTCCTTATCTCTCTCCTCTCTCTTTATCATTTGCCGCGCTATCTCTTTCTCGCATGCATCTCGCGCTATATCTCTCTTGTGAACGCCTCACGCTATCTCTTTCTTCTAAGCGCTAGCTCTCTCGCGGTCCCTAGCCTCCTTTCCTCTCTACCCGAGGACGCTTCCCAGCATCACGAAACGCGCTTCGCCTCGAGACCCTGTATGACGTCATCCCCGCAAGGACTGCAACGAGTGGAAGCTATGTATGAGAGCTGGGACTGTTTACGGATGGGAGAGCGCGAAGGAGAGGAGGAGAGAGATTAGAGGAATTATTTTTTAAAATGAAATAAGCATTTTTAATATTAATATAAATGTTTATTATAGATAATAGTGTGTTATACAAATATCTATGTACAAGCATCGTGAAGAATATCATTTATTATAGCGCATGTTAATAATTCACAATCTATGAGTGATTCGTCGTCAAACGCATCACTTTCGCGTATCACTTTTGCGGCGTCGCTCGCATTACGGATATTATCACGTTGTAAAATAGTTGTAAAATTTTTAAACTTTTCATTAACACTATACGTATTTTCGGATAGCCAGAAATACATATGATGTATACAATCTTCAAAGTCGAATAAATGTAATAAAGTCGGTGGTGTCATATACAAAGAATTATTAGATAATGTTATTTTTATAATTTTTGAATTAGACATTTTAACCACTTCAAGTGTCATATCACGAATCCATAATGGAGTTTCAGCCGATTGTAGTCGTTCAATGTCCGCTCGTTTTTGCATTAGCGATTTCCATGTTTCAATAGGCAATATTATTTGATTGCCACGATTATCGCCGAGAGCCAGTTCCACGTAAGATGTAATTCCAACGTTGATTCCTATTTCCAAATATTTGTACGATGTCGGGGTTAAAGCGTATCTTCTTCCAAGTATACGAACCGCACGATGAGTTGAAGCGCTACAAAATTGTCTCTGTTTATAGATTATGTAGAGCGAAAATAAAAACACTTTCCTTATATAATTCAAACCCAAGCTATCGATTAAGTCTATCAAGAATTCGACCGGTTTAGCGGTTATTGAGGTCTGATAATCTGAGATACTCTCAACTATCCGACTCGCGTAAAGATACCCGGAGTGCCTCGCTGTTGCTGCGCGGTACTTGGCGCGAGACACTACCGTGTCTCTTGATAAACATTATCTCACACACATCCACATATGATTTTGTCTCTTAAGGCGTATTTGCACACTCAAGCGAATAAAATCGTACATGAGCGCTGCAAACGCGCCTTGAGGGACAAAATCGCTTTGCATGTGTGCGTGCGAGCATACGTATGTGAGTCTGAATCTGAAACTGAAGAACGAAAAAAAGTCACATTCTGATATATAAATCATTTCGCAGGATTGATCAAACAATCTTATTCAAACTGGTCGCAATCGAAAGCTTGTATCCGCATTATATGAAAAGTGCCGTTAGATTTTTTATTACAGCTTCAAGAAATATCTTAATCGAAAGTTTAATTTGAGGTAAAATTCCGGATAAGCTACTTGGTAGCGCCGCAGCCCCTGTACATAGGCAACTTCGAAAAGCTAGAAAAGAAATTTTTATATACTTGGCGTCGCGACGCTACCGCGTCGCTTGATGACACTATTTTGAAGATAGTTTATACAGTAGTTTTTTTTTACAGTTGAAATAACACTATTTTGTAAATAGTGTTATTTCAACTGTAAATACTGTTGTAACGTTCAGCCACAGACATCTATATGTATACTAGACCGCTAACTCCCTTATATACTGTACGAAAAAATGGACCCCAAAAAGTATGTACTACAGAGGCGAGTGAGCATCTGCGCATGTGCAGTGTAAGTGGCAAAGAAGAGGAGTGTGCTGTATATGTGATGTGTGTGTAGCACACATGTAGCACGAGAGTGGCACGTGACATATATTGCTTGAAATTTAACCAATCAGATGTGATTGCCATGTCACTTACGCAACGCATGCGCATGATTATGTACATACTTTTTGGAACCATGTATTTTGGCGAAGTTAGCAGTCTAGTATATATATAGATGTCTGTGCGTCCAGCCATTTTTTGAAACCATATTTTAGCAAATAATTTTACTCCGCTTTTATTTTTACATTATACCAATGGAATAAAGAACGATTATTTAGCCTGCTTGCTTTTAGTCTTATAATTATTTAATTTCATAACAAAATTAATCTTTAGTGCATATTATTGCTTATCGTTCTTGTTCCATATAATTATTTAGCCTAGTAATTTAAGATACAGCGCAAAGAACTAAATTTACCTAGAGTAACTAACAACCAACCAATCAGGCATCGTTCCGATACACCTGGACATGGCGCGCAACACTCTAGAACTAACTTGCGACTACTTTACAAGGACGAACTTGCGAGCGAATCTTGACTACCAGTAATAACGCCAATGATATTATTTAACTGAAATATTGAACATACACTTACTGACAAAAGTTAAGAAACAAAATAATCGTTTGGTAACTACTGTATGTTCTTTATTTTCTGAGATACACAGGTTGGAAGCAAAAATAGCATAAAGAGATAACATTTCATACATCAACATACTACAAGTTTTTTTTCGATTATACTTGTATAAAGACTAAAATTAATATTGAGTCGAAGAAACAAAATAAAACTTTGTGACAAAAATTAGGAAACATAGTTTACTTAAATAACACAGGTATGGTCCTGCGTTCCGTCAGTCTTTATTAAGTTACATATCCTCACAGTTACCCTTATCCATATTACAGTATCAATACTAAATAATACTTAAATTTTTATATTGAAACAAAATTGCTGTTGTCACTCTGACGTTGTCCATTCCTCGTTTGCATTCATAACATATTCCGGCATTTGCTGCCAGGATTCATAAGATATCCCGACATTCGCTGCCAGGATTCATAAAATATATATCTGAGCATTTATTGCCAAGATTCATAACATAATCCGGGCATTCGCTGCCAGGATTCATAAGATATCCCAGCATTCGCTGCTAGGATTCACAAAACAATCCGGGCATTCGCTGCCAGGTTTTACAAAATAATCCAGGCATTTGCTGCCAGGGTTCACTAAATAATCTAGGCATTCGCTGCCAAGATTCATAAGATATCCCGGCATTCGCTGCCAGGATTCAGAATATATCCAGGCATTCGCTGCCAGGATTCATAAGATATCCCGGCATTTGCTGCCAGGATTCATAAGATATCCCAGCATTCGCTGCTAGGATTCACAAAACAATCCAGGCATTCGCTGCCAGGATTCATAAAATATATCTGGGCATTTGTTGCCAAGATTCGTAACATATCCCGGTATTCGCTGCCAGGATTTACAAAATATCCGGGCATTCGCTGCCAGGATTCATAAGATATCCCAGCATTCGCTGCTAGGATTCACAAAACAATCTAGGCATTTGCTGTCAAGATTCAGAATATATCCCGGCATTCGCTGCCAGGATTCAAAATATATCCGGGCATTCGCTGCCAGGATTTACAAAATAATCCAGGCATTCGCTGCCAGGATTCATAATAATTTAGGCATTTGCTGCCAGGATTTATACTTAAGCATCCTTGTGCCAGAATTGATAAATAATTCAGGCATCGTCGTGCTTGGATTGATAAATTTCCTCATACCCTTATTCCTCCACGTAAGGATTGACAACAGAAATCTTAATACATAAAATATTCCTACAATATTAAATTAGAACCTATATCCACATGTTCAATCACATATATCTAATCTTTCGTTATTCTATTACATACTCCCTTGTAGATGGTTAACCCGGCATACAAACAAACTATCCAAAAGAAGCGAAAGCATAGAGTCGGTAAAAAGACACGGGCTAATCGGCTTGCTTCGCATTTACGTTGGCTCAAGCGACAAGAACACGAAGCCAAGTTTCATGCCGAGTCTAGTGGAACCTCCTCTTTGACTCCGGGCACTTCTACATTCATTACCTCTGAATCTGAGATACCTACTAGTTCTCCTCAAAAAATATTTAATTCAGAAACTGAAATTACTGATAATTTTAAAGTTGAATTACCAACATCAGATGAGCTTAACAGTCTAAATTCATATCCATCAGTATTGACAGCATTCGAGGAATTACATCAAAATATAACTTATCAAAAGGAAACTTTAAGTGAACAAAATTAAATAAAACCCTTGCAAGAAGATTTAATATCTCAATTAATATCGCAAGTATCTGATGAAGAGCATCTTCACATAAATGAATATGCTTAATACTTGGATTTATAATTGATTGATTACACGTTATTATAGTATACTTAAAATTTTGATAAATCTTATTCAAAATACTCAAAGATAAATTATAAATACTCCATAACTTACAGATGAAACCTTATATTCTGACGAAGAAATTAATATTATAATAGCTGATGAACCTGATCTAATTTTTATAATAATACTTGGACTGATTTACGACTATTTTGACGGATTGTTGGATATAGATCAATTAATTACTCTATTAGAAAATCTCTAAATCCCTGAAACGCATATAGGCATTTACGAGTGGGATTCGATTGACCACGTTGCTTTTGACCACAGAACCCTCTGATAGGTAGACCTAGTAAAAAACCCTATACACCGGTCAATATAATTGGCTGTGGTCAAAAGCAACGTGGTCAAACGGGACGCTCCCGCATTTACATGCACACATATACAGGTACGTATAATTCTAGTGAAAATTCTAGTAAATATTAAAAGTCTAGCTTCACTTCACTTCCCTAGATCACCTCAGTCCTTGCTCTCGGCGTCCCTGAGGTATAATTGGTGTAAGCAGATTGCCCTTCAAAAAATAGAGAGCATTCCTTTTCTTATCACTAAAATCTAGTGAGAAAAGGGTCACTCAGACGTGACACTGTGATGTAACGTTTTGTCCGTCCGTCACAAGGACTGAGAAGCCCGGTCGTGGTCGGTTGCGCGGGCCTCCGCTCTCTCGATTTAGGGAGAGAGAGCGCGGCCCGAGCGCGGGATCGGACGCGATTTACGTTATTTTTGGCGTTCCGTATGAGGAAAGATTTAGAGTTTAATTGCGGTAGCGAACGAATACGGTCGACGGGATCTCATCCGGTGACGGCGAGAGAAAAGGACAGCGAATCTCGAGGACGAGCGGAGTCCCGATCAAGGAAACAGGAGCGCGCCAGGTGAGGATATCAGCTTGAATAATTAAAAATTCTAAATTCATATCCGGGGAAAAGCAGAGGCTGTCGTGTTTTAATTTAATTCCACTGCAAATAGATGCGAGGACGACGGATAAAGGGAAGGCCACTCTGCACGAGAGGAGCGTGAGAGCCTCGACACGGAGTCGCAGTGCCGAGTCCTATGCGCGGGCTTTACAACCATCTTACATGCATTTGCTTGTTCACACTTATTTGCAAATGCGCACGGGGTTTGACCTTCATGTTTCTCATTTGAAACATTATTTGCACTTTCAGCATTTTTATTCGAATTTGCATTTGCTTTTTGCGATTTATATGGCTTTTTGGACTTACAACGAGATTTTATGTGGCCTTGCTTCCCACATTTAAAGCAAACGATATTTGGATTCTTCATATTCATTGCATGCGGTTCATTTGATTTGCCACTTGAGCTGTTAATGTTTTGTCTTCCATGTTCATCTAACAAACAACTCTTAACGAAATCCAATGTTAAATCTTTTGGATTTATTGTCTCCAACGCAGTAATTAAATTATCATAACTTTTTGGTAATGTAAGCAGCAAATGGCAAATCACATCTATTTCTTCCATTGTTGCGTCAATCGATTTCAGATCACGAATCTTCTTGTCAAAATTAAAAAAATGGTCATTGATATTCTCACCTTCATGCATCTTCATCGTCAGTAATTGTTTCCGTAACAGCAGCTGTCCAGCAATACTCTTTCGCTCGAATACTGCAGCCAAATTGTCGAACATGTCCTTTGCCGTTGTTTTATCCTTTACATATTCGAGTTGACTATCGTGGATGCTTTGTACGATGATTGAAATGCATTGTTTTTCTTCTTTCTTAATATGTTCATGCTGTGAGACATTCGCAGACTGTAAAATATCAACTAATTTTTCTTTAACATATCGTTTCAATCCTTTTTCATCCAAAAGAATTCCCAGTCGATATTTCCAGTTGCTGAAATTCTTCCCATCGAATTGAATTACCTTTGATGTTGTCCGAAATTGAAATCATTCTTAAAATTTCCTTTTTCTTTACTTCTTAGGCAAAATCCGCAAAAATAAAGTTCACAGTTATGTGTCCTGGGCCCATAATCTAATATCAATTGGTTATGAAATCAATCCGCTACAAGCTCAAGGCCTTTAGTTCAGGAATAATAAATCTGAATAAACGCAGAACTCGTCTTCTTACAGTAGAACGTGGTTAACTTTATTTTATAAATGCCCAAAGTAAAAGTAAGATAATTGTTTTATTTCTTTCTTAGACTCACGTTAGAATTCAACGTAAAAGGTGACAACAACAACGCGCTCTATATATAAAAACTTTCTTATAAACTACTCGTTTCTGCTAGAAACGGAAAAGATTAGAATTAAATTACCCTAGACAACAAGTTCTTGTATTTTCTAAAGTATATATTTTATATATTATATGTGCTTAATTGTGTCTATTAAAAATATTATTTATCTTAAACATAAATATGTTCACAAAATTAATAAATAAATAGCTATGACTGCTCCTGAACCAAAAAAGAAAAAAATTGAGAAGTATTTAACCAAATTTCAAGATAATTGGCTTCGTCGGGAAGAATACAATAATTGGCTTGTCAAAATTGATACACACAATGCTCAATGCACAATTTGTTGTACAAAGTTCACCATAAAATATGGAGAGAAAGCTGTGAAAACACATTATACTAGCAAAGAGCATCGTACAGCAAGTTTCCAAAAATCAAGTAACCAACTTTTGACAAATATATTTCCATCAACTTCAAATCCTACAAATGAAAATTTGAAAGTTGCTGTTGTTGAACTTGCACAGATATATCATGGACTAAATTATCATCATAGTTATTTAAGTCTGGAATGCGGAATAAAATTAAATAATAAAATTTTTAAGGATTCAGCTCTATGTTCAAAAATTTCTTGTGGAAGAACGAAAGTGCAATGTATTGTGGAAAATGTGCTTTGCCCTAAATCTATCGAATTGGTATTGAAGGAAATGAAAAGTTTACCTTTTTTGATTTCAATTGATGCCAGTAATAGAGGAAATACAAAATTTTTTCCGGTTGCCGTCCGTTATTTCCACAAGGAAAAAGGATTGCGACATAAAATTATAGATTTTTATAAAGATTCCAACGAAAACTCTGAAGCCATATAAAAAAAAATAAAATTATCCATTGAGAAGAATGATTTGGATATAAAAAACTTAATATCATATGGAGCCGATAATGTTTCTGTTAACTTTGGAAAACATACTTCTGTGTATCAAAATTTAAAGTTAACCGTTAATAATAAGTTAATTAAAGGAAATTGTCATTGCCATATTTTGCATAATGCAGCAAGGCATATAATAAAAGTTTTATCGTATGATGTAGAAAACTTAGTTTCAAAAATATATGCAGAATTTAGCAACAGTTCCAAGAAAGTAGGAGAGTTGAAATCATGCTTTAATTTTGTAGGAATGGAATATGGAAATGTACTAAAATGTTTCCAAGTGAAATGGTTGTCATTATTTAAAGCTGTTGAACGACTGCTTTCTTCCCGCCTGCGATAAAAGTATATTTTAAACAATTAGGTAAAGAGAGTTGTCATAAAATAGTTTGGGATTTTGTCAGTGCAGAAAAACATGAAATACATAGATTGTAATTTGAAATCTGTTTCATATCCGGAACTGTATTTATATTTTGTACACCATTATATGAATCTAATGACAAAGTCATTGCTGTCAATTGAAAATAACAATTTAACATGTATTGAATTAGATGAAATAATGAGATCGCTAGAAAAAATTAGAAAGGAGAAAAAAGGATAAATTTTTTGGATCTGTTGTAAAATCTGCACTGCAAAACATGGCAAATAAAGATGTGTTTATAAATGAAGCTTTACAGGTTTACCAAAGAACATTAAATTATCTTGCAAAGTGGTATGAATATGATACAACTATTTATAGAAAAATGGAAGTTTTTAATTTAAAAAATAATAATTTTAATTACGAAAATGTTTTGGATGTGGCAAATAATTTTAATGTAATTGTTAACGAAGATATATTATATGATGAAATATATGTAGTAAAGATTCTATTACCTTCGATAAATGATACACGCGATACATTGGCTGAAAAGTGGAGAAAAATTTGTGTAAATGATGGAAATAATTCAGTAGAGTTACTGAAAATAGTGCAATGTATTCTAGCAATACCAATAAGCAATAGTTATGTAGAAGGAATCTTTTCAATAATGAATAATCTATGGACTGACGAACGAAATCGCTTGAAAGTGGAGTCAGTAAAAGCTGAACTTTGTTCGAAAATGAATTATAATATGAATTGTGAGGAATTCTATAAGTATATTATGCAGCCTGAAGAAGTCGAATTACTGAAAAGCGTATTGAGTAATAAAAAATATAGTTTTAAAGTAAGAAAAGAATAATAGAAGTTAGCAGTATGTCGCAGTCCTTGTGTTATTGTATTCTTTTCGTTTTTTGTAAGTGAGAATTTTTGTCGTGCAATCGGAAGCGTGCAATATTGTAAGGTAATAACAAATAAACGCAATTAGTACTGCGTTCGTCCTTTTCATGTCTTTTTCGGCAATCCTGTTTCTAACATTTCTTCGAGGCTATATTGTAATTGATATTCCTAATATTTTAAAAAATCAAACATTTTGTTTTTATATATTTTCTGTATACTTCTAATAAAATTAATCATTTTAGTGACATTTTGAAGCATGTTAAAAATGTAACATATGTTTTTGTAAAATATATTTTAGATATATATTATATAACAACAAAAATTTGAAATTAAATATCTAATAAATCTTCTAAGTTTGTTTTTCCTTTATTTTTATTAGAAACATTCGTAACTTCAGTAAACTCGTTTAATATAAAAAATTGTTTTCAATATCGGTATTTGATAAATGTTTTTTGTTGTCAAACTTAAATATTTGGTTAAAAATTCGATATTAAATTTATTTTGCATTTTATAATTGGTTTAATATTTTATATTTGTCTCTCTTAAAAATTGTTGAAGAAGCTTACTATTTAAGTAAATCTGTTCGGCGTCTGAACGCACGGCAATCAATTTTCAAGATTAGAAACGTGTTTCTCGCGAGTGCTTTACATTGGCACGTCAGTACCGCCATTCTACCGACAGATGGCTCCGCGGCGAACTGTCTTTCCGTAGTCAAGAATCTGTCACAGGAGGTATATAAGACGATCAAACGGTAAGACTAATGCCTTATGGCACGTTATGCAATTATACGAGAGAGAGAAGATTCTTTTTAATATTTGACATATGATGAGATATTTTCGTCTTTACGACAAGACAATTAAGTTTGTATTTTGTGTACCGTCTTAAGTTTTAAAAACTGGTTTTTGTCGAAATTTATTTTTTATAATTTTAGACCTCGTAAAAATATATTATAAATAAATATAAATTGCATTCGTAATTCTCGAAGACGCGTTTTATTTGCATATGTGTGTTTGAACGTGCGAATTGATGAATTAATCAAATTCATGAGAAAAATGCTCTTTTACATACCCTCTTTGCTTTTACGAGTTTTAGACAGTCGTATAAATGTCTAAAAATGTTTTCGGTAATCAAGTAAAAATAAATATATATCTAAATTAGATGATTGCAAAATGTTTTTTAGATGTGTAATTTGTCGCCGTCTTCATTAAATTATATCAATATCATTAAAATTCTTAATCCATTTTATATGTGACAATTTAAATTAGTATTTAAATGCGTGATTATTTTGCTTAAACTGAAATACTAGGTTTGTTCGTGTTGACTGAAATCCCCAAAATTTTTTGCATTTAAAACGAAACAAATATATATTCTGGCATTAGAGAGAAAAAGAAAACGAAGACTGTGTATAAAATGTGCAAGCAACACGAACAGACCTATTAAAACTAAAATAATCTTTGAAAATAATAGCTTTAGACAAATTATATATTCACATCATATTATGCTATCTATAAGTTTCAAACAGGAAGTATAAGCGTTTCTGCTATTATAAATATTTGTAACATGAGTGTAACATGAGTGTAACATGAGTGTAAAAAGAGGAAAGCAATAATATCAAAATAGAAAATGGTTCGTAATTTAATAAAATAAGTTTGATTCTTATAATTTTATCTTTCTGATGATTATCATTCTATCTAATTGAGATTGCAATTCATCACGCATATTATCTGCAATTCAAATTACGATTTTACCTCACTACGACCAGTAGTAGCTGCTGACATATGCAACAGGCTTTGGTCTTTTTATTCTTTAACATTGCTAATATATATATATATACATATATTGTATATGTATATATATGTTTATATATACGTATATTTTGTATATTGTTATATGTATATAGCAATGTTAAAGATATATGTATATATATATATATATATATATATATATATATATATATATATATAGTGTAATCTTAAATCTTATCGTTAAGATTGTTTTGCAAGCTTACTTTGTTTTTATGTTATTATACTGAACACAACATTATTCGGTATTTCATGTGTTTACTTTTGTATGATTTGAGACAGTTTTCATGTGATTTGTGAGTAAGCTACGCCTGACCATTAAATTTTTTGCGTTTTTTGTTTTTCAATGATGGCATCCATTATCTCAAAAATTAGAGCCAAAACCGATGCCACATTCGGAATCAGCGACACAAAGTTACCCTAAAATCGATCTAATATAATTGGCAATAAAATCGGTGTTGACCAGTGTAAGTTTATCCAGGATTTTTATGTCAAATGTGCTTTCAATTAAAATATCTAAGAAACGAAATCCTTAATAAAAAACTTAATGAAACTTTTATTATATAATTTATATTATATAAACATTTATTATATAATCTACGAGTATGTTATATAAACATTTATCATAACCTACTCTCTAAATATATTCCAGTGTCTGCAATAACTGGTGACAGAAGAGAGCCCATAAAAAATGTATTTAAATTTATATTTAAATTTATATTTAAATTTTTTTTCTTGAGTAAGATTTAGAATAATATTTGGATATAATTTATATTTATTTTTTATTAATGTTAATATTATGGATTTTTTAAGTTTAATGTTTATAGTTATATAAATATTATCCTCCGATTTTATGGATTCCTTCTTTGCTTCCTAAAGGACTGCATACTTCAAATTCGTCGAAATAAAGTTGAATCTGAATTGCGTTTTTGTTTTCTTTAAAAGAAGGATTACTTTTATAAGTTTTACCGTCAACTAAATGTGTGTAAGCACTATTATTTTATGTTAATCTTATTTATAAAATATTTTTGAATAGTCTCATTATTTAATAAAAATTGAAGAGTTTTGATATAGGAACATAAAAATGCTCGTAACTGAACATTGTGTTTATATAGTATTGAGCTTTACTATCATATTTTTAATCAATTCTAATACCATAAGCTTTTCGAATAGGTTGTACATTATTTTGTTCAAAATGTTTATTTCGCCTGTATTTAATTATTTGATTTTTAAATGTATATCTAAAATCGTCGGCAAGATTTTGACGTTGAGTCAAGGTTGAAATTGATACAATATCATCAAGAAAAGGGAAAATTAATTCAGATGTTTCGACAATACTTGTTATAGTAAGTTTGGGTAAATTTAAGGAATATAGTTTCATCACATAGTTCCATATATTTTCTTGCAGCACACTGTTTCTAGTTATAACACTGTCTATATCTATCTGACTCATTAGATTCAATATTATTATCAATGGAATTACTATTTATATCATCATAAGCGACATCTGATTTTTACTATTATGATTCGTGAAAGGTACTTTTTGCGAATACATGTTTTTAAATGTTTTTTAAAGCCATTAAAAGTTTGAAAATAGCAGGACAATCTGCACAACACCTTAAATTGAGATTAGAATTGTCAAATAACATATGTTCATTATGTAAGTGACTACATGTGTTTAATCTCTAATGTTTTATAATTGCATAAATAACATTTAAAAGACATCCTAATAGGTATTGAGAAAAGCGTAGGGCATAGATTATAAAGTACAAATAATGAAACTTTAAAAAATTATATACACTATTTTTTAAGTATTTGTATTCTAAGTAAAAATAATTATAGAAAATAAAAAAATACAAATGCTATTTGGCATTAAAAAGTATTTTTTATCACACAAAAAGTTATTGTCAATAATACTTGACAATTTACAAAACGCTTGAATAGTGAAAGTAGATAGACTTGAAAACACATAATTTTTTCAAAACTTAAATATTTTCATAAAAAAATTTTTAATATAATTAACAATAATATAAGAAACATATTATAAACATTATAAATTGCTTATCTAATAATATTTCTTTGGAATCAAAAACTTTTAATAATTTCTTAGAACACAAAAACACAGTATTTTTTGTTTGAAAAATCTCAATTTGACAACGGCAATTCATTTTTTGCAATTTCAATTTTCGCATGAACTTCGATAATTTTGTTTGCATTTACTTGGAATTTTATAAATATAATGTTGTATAAACATTCAAAGATTCTTAAGATCGTTTTCAAATTCTATGTGGAAAGTGTAATGAGCTTTGTAAAAGTAGTCAATTGCTTTTATTATGTTTTTCATCGGTAGATAAAAGGAATTTTTTGTTGACTTCAAGAAAACTGCTTTGGTTAACTGCTAATTTATTTGGATTGACGATTAATCTTGGTTGATTAATATTATTTTCATTAGAACACAACAGTGATCCATTCTAAAAAGTTTAAAAAATATAAATTAATTTTTTACTGCAAGTAAAATAAAATTAAATAGTTGAATTTATGACTTGTATTTGTATATAAACAATCAATTTTTTGATCAGATTTTTTGCTTTATAAATTTTTGAAATGTACATTTGAAAAATGTGCAAAGGAGAGTTGCTTTTTAAAATATATATTGTACATGTTTAGAGAGTTGTACAAAGAAACATTGCTGTAGTATATATATATATATATATATATATATATATATATATGTGTGTCAAATGGTGTGTCCCGAGACACTTCCCGATAATTATTGGCACATTCCGAGACATTCGTGTGGTACCAGGCCTGACCTGGAAAAATTCTATGTCAAATGGCAGTTTCCAGGACAGTCCTGGAGAACTAATGTATGTACATATGAGAATTGTACATTCAAATGTATATACAAAAAAAGGGTGTATACAAATGTTATCCAACAATGTCAATTGAAGTATAAACAATGTTTTATTGAATTTTGAATACTAAAACCGTCAATATATTTATATAATTATGAAAATCGCGTAAAATACTACAGAATATATAAAAAGATATAATATTGAAAAACACATTAAATTTTAAAAATATTTAGAGTACAAATACTGCTGAAATAACACGATCAAAGGTATATTGTAAATAACGTGAAATTAATTATATCAATTATCATTATGAAGGAAAAACATTTTATGTACTGGAAACGAACATTAGGCACAAAATGATGTGTTCACTTTTCTCAAGAATTTAACGCACTTAATGAACATTTAAAAACGTGGTCAGATAATATCAGCTCAAGTATTTCTGCAAAAGTGTATAGATCATTACAATATGTAAAACAAATGTACGTAAAATGATGTAAAAAGACATAACTCATATACAACATAAATGCAAGTTTTTAGGTTAATGCCTCGATTGCTTACTGGAAAATTTGACGGAAAATGTAAATAAAAAATATGAAAAAACTTGAAAGAAACTAAGTATAAATGTACTCCGAGGCGGGATGTTTACTCAAATGCTTAATAGGACAATATTTACGAGAAAATGCTTGGGTCCTGGAAACGAACGTTAGGCCACGAAATAATATTTTTATTCTTTCAAGAACTTAACGCAATTAACATACGTACAAACATTTAAAAACGCGATCAGGTAATGTCACCTTACGTCTTTCCGTAAAAGTGTGTAATTCATAACAATGTGACAACAAATAGCGTAAAAAAGCGTAACTCATATACATCAGAAATACAAATCTTTATGCTCTATCGCCTTGATTGTTCTTTGAAAAATTCGACGGGTCATCTATATAGAAAATCTGAAAGTATTTAAAAGTGACTTAGAATAAATAATGTACTTCGAGGCGAGTTGTTAAGTCAAGTGAATATGACAATTTTTACGAGAATATGCTTGTGTCCCAGAAACGAACGTTAGGCCACAGATGATGTATATATTTCTTTCAAGAATTTAACGTATTTAACATACGTACAAACATTTAATGACGCGGTTAGGTAATGTCAAATCACAATGTTTCGCAAAGGTGTATAATTCACAACAATGTTGACAATAATAACGTAGAAAGGCGTAACATATGTATTAGAAATACATGTCTTTATGCTAACACCTTAATTGCTTTTTGGAAAATTAGACGGGACATTTAAATAGAAAATATGGAAATACTTGAATAAGACGTAAAATAAATGTACTCCGAAGCGAGGTATCCAAGTGAATATGACATTATTAGCGGGAATATACTTGTGTCCTGGAAACGAACGTTAGGTCACAAAATGATATTTATACTTTTTTCAAAAACTTAACGCATTTAACATATGTACAAACATTTAAAAACGTCGTCAGGTACTGTCAGCTTACTACTTTTAGTAAAAGTGTGTAATTCATAACAATTTTGAAAACAAATAGCGTATAAAGACGTAACACGTATATATCAAAAATACAAGTCTTTATGCTAACGCCTTTATTGCTTTTTGGAAAATTAGACGGGACATCTAAATAGAAAATTGGGAAATACTTGAATGAGACGTAGGATTAATGTACTTCGAAGCGAGGTGTCTAAGTAAATATGACATTATTAGCGGGAATATGCTTGTGTCCTGGAAACGAACGTTAGGCCACAAAATGATATTTATACTTTTTTCAAAAACTTAACGCATTTAACATATGTACAAACATTTAAAAACGCCGTCAGGTAATGTCAGCTTACTACTTTTCGTAAAAGTGTGTAATTCATAACAATTTTGACAACAAATAACGTATAAAGACGTAATCCATATATATCAGAAATACAAGTCTTTATGCGAACGCCTTAATTGCTTTTTGGAAAATTCGACGGGACATCTAAATAGAAAATCTGAAAGTATTTAAAAGTGACTTAGGGTAAATAATGTACTTCGAGGCGAGTTGTTTAATCAAGTGAATATGACAATTTTTACGAGAATATGCTTGTGTCCTAGAAACGAACGTTAGGCCACAAATTATGTTTATATTTTTTTCAAGAATTTAACGTATTTAACATACGTACAAACATTTAATGACCCAGTTAAGTTAAGTCAGTACTTTTACGTCTTTCCGCAAAAGTGTGTAATTCATAACAATGTTGACAATAAATGTCGTAAAAAAACATAAATCACATATGTCGGAAATACAAATCTTTAGCTAACGTCTTGATTTCTTTCTGGAAAATTAGACGGGACATCTAAGTAGAAAAT
Source organism: Lasius platythorax (assembly GCA_963971435.1). Classification (NCBI taxonomy): domain Eukaryota; kingdom Metazoa; phylum Arthropoda; class Insecta; order Hymenoptera; family Formicidae; genus Lasius; species Lasius platythorax. Next base: position 13,733,638 of record OZ020546.1, read on the forward strand.
TAGAAATTACTTGAAAGAGACTTAGGATAAATGTACTCCGATGGGAGCTGTTCAAGTGAATATTACATTATTTACGACAATATGCTTGTGTCCTGGTAACAAACTTTAAGTCACAAAATAATATATTCATTTCTTTCAAGAATTTGACGCACTTATCGTATGTACAATCATTTAATGACGCGGTTATTTAATGTCAAATCACATCGTTTTGCAAAGGTGTATAATTCATAACAATGTTGACAAAAATAACGTAAAAAGGCGTAACTTATGCATTAGAAGTACAAGTCTTTATGCTAACGCCTTGATTGCTTTTTGGAAAATTAGACGTACATCTAAATAGAAAATCGGGAAATACTTGAATGAGGCGTAGGATAAATGTACTCCGAAGCGAAGTGTCCAAGTGAATATGACATTATTAACGGGAATATGCTTGTGTCCTGGAAACGAACGTTAGGTCCCAAAATAATATTTATACTTTCTTTCAAAATTTTAACGCATTTAACGTATGTACAAACATTTAAAAACGCCGTCAGGTTATGTCAGCTTACTTCTTTTCGTAAAAGTGTATAATTCATAACAATTTTGACAACAAATAACGTATAAAGACGTAATTTATATTTATTAGAAATACAAATCTTTATGCGAACGTCTTGATTGCTTTTTGGAAAATTCGACGGGACATCTAAATAGAAAATCTGAAAATATTTAGAAATGACAAGGTAAATAATGTATTCCAAGGCGAGTTGTTCAATCAAGTGAATATGACATTATTTACAAGTATATGCTTTTGTCCTGGAAACAAACTGTAAGTCACAAAATAATATATTCACTTCTTTCAAGAATTTAACGCACTTATCATACGTACTTTCATTTAATGACGCGGTTAGGTAATGTTAGCTTACGTCTTTCCGCAAAAGTGTGTAATTAATAACAATGTTGACAACAAATAGCGTATAAAGATGTAACTCATACATATATATCAAAAGTACAAGTCTTTATGCTAACGCCTTGATTGCTTTTTGGAAAATTAGACGGGACATCTAAATAGAAAATATGAAAGTATTTAAAAGTGACTTAGGGTAAATAATGTACTTCGAGGCAAGTTGTTTAATCAAGTGAGTATTACAATTTTTACGAGAATATGCTTGTGTCCTAGAAACGAACGTTAGGCCACAAATTATATTTATATTTTTTTCAAGAATTTAACGTATTTAACATACGTACAAACATTTAATGACGCAGTTAAGTTAAGTCAGTACTCTTACGTCTTTCCGCAAAAGTGTGTAATTCATAACAATGCTGACAATAAATATCGTAAAAAAACATAAATCACATATGTCGGAAATACAAATCTTTAGCTAACGTCTTGATTTCTTTCTGGAAAATTAGACGGGACATCTAAGTAGAAAATTAGAAATTACTTGAAAGAGACTTAGGATAAATGTACTCCGATGGGAGCTCTTCAAGTGAATATGACATTATTTACGAGAATATGCTTGTGTCCTGGAAACGAACGTTAGGCCACGAAATGATATTTATACTTCTTTCAAGAACATAACACATTTAACGTATGTAAAGACATTTAAAAACGCTGTAAGGTAATGATCACATCGTACCGCAAAAGTGTGTATTTCATATAACAATGTAGACAACAAATAACTTAAAAAGATGTAACACATATATAACAGAAAAGCAAGTCTATGCTAACGCTTTGATTGCTTTCTGGAAAATTAGACGGAACATTTAAATAGAAAATCAGGAAATACTTGAATGAGACATAAGATAATTGTGTTCCGAGACGAGTTGTTCAAGTGAATTAGATAATATTGACGGAATAGACTTGTGACCTGGAAACAAACGTTGGGCCACATAAAGATATTTGTACTTCTTTCAAGAACCTAACGCATTTAACGGTTGTAAAAACATTAAAAACGCCGTCAGGTAATGCTTACTTCTTTTCGTAAAAGTGTATAATTTATAACAATTGACTACAAATAACGTTAAAGACGTAACTCATATATATATATCAGAAATACAAATCCTTATGCTATCGCCTTGATTGCTTTTTGGAAAATTGGACGGGACATTAAATAGAAAATCGTCAATTACTTGAAAATGACTTAGGATTAACGTACTTCGTGGCGAGTTGTTTAATCAAGGGAATATGACATGATTTACGAGAATATGCTTGTGTCCTGGAAACAAACTGTAAGTCACAAAATAATATATTCACTTCTTTCAAGAATTTAACGCACTTATCGTACGTACAATCATTTAATGACGCTGTTAGGTAATGTCAGCTTACGTCTTTCCGCAAAAGTTTGTAATTAATAACAATATTGACAACAAATATCGTAAAAGAACATAAATCACGTATGTCGGAAATACAAATTTTTAGATAACGTCTTGATTGTCTTCTGGAAAATTAGACGGGACATCTAAGTAGAAAATTAGAATTTACTTGAAAGAAACTTAGGATAAATGTACTCCGATCCGAGTTGTTCAAGTGAATATGACATTATTTACGAGTATATGCTTGTGTCCTGGAAACGAACGTTAGGCTACGAAATGATATTTATACTTCTTTCAAGAACATAACGCATTTAACGTATGTAAAGACATTTAAAAACGCTGTAAGGTAATGATCACATCGTACCGCAAAAGTGTGTATTTCATATAACAATGTTGACAACAAATAACTTAAAAAGACGTAACACATATATAACAGAAAAGCAAGTCTATGCTAACGCTTTGATTGCTTTCTGGAAAATTAGACGTAACATTTAAATAGAAAATCAGGAAATACTTGAATGAGACGTAAGATAAATATGTTCCGAGGCGAGTTGTTCAAGTGAATTTGATAATATTGACGAGAATAGGCTTGTGACCTGGAAACAAACGTTGGGCTACATAATGATATTTATAATTCTTTCAAGAACCTAACGCATTTAACGGTTGTAAAAACATTAAAAACGCCGTCAGGTAATGCTTACTTCTTTTCGTAAAAGTGTATAATTTATAACAATTGACTACAAATAACGTTAAAGACGTAACTCATATACATATATCAGAAATACAAATCTTTATGCTATCGCTTTGATTGCTTTTTGGAAAATTGGACGACCATTTAAATAGAAAATCTGAAATTACTTGAAAATGACTTAGGATTAACGTACTTCGAGGCGACTTATTTAGTCAAGTGGCTATGACATTATTTACGAGAATATGCTTGTGTCCTGGTAACAAACTTTAAGTCACAAAATAATACATTCACTTCTTTCAAGAATTTAACGCACTTATCGTACGTACAATCATTTAATGACGCGGTTAAATAATGTCAAATCACATCGTTCCGCAACTGTGTATAATTCAATGTTATCATAACAATGTTGACAATAATAACGTAAAGAAGGGTAACTTACGCATTAGAAATACAAGTCTTTATGCTAACGCCTTGATTGCTTTTTGGAAAATTAGACGGTACATCTAAATAGAAAATCGGGAAATACTTGAATGAGACGTAGGATAAATGTACTCCGAAGCAAGGTATCCAAGTAAATATGACATTATTAGCGGGAATATACTTGTGTCCTGGAAACGAACGTTATGCCACAAAATGATATTTATACTTTTTTCAAAAACTTAACGCATTTAACATATGTACAAACATTTAAAAACGCCGTCAGGTAATGTCAGCTTACTACTTTTCGTAAAAGTGTGTAATTCATAACAATTTTGACAACAAATAGCGTATAAAGACGTAACTCATATATATCAAAAATACAAGTCTTTATGCTAACGCCTTTATTGCTTTTTGGAAAATTAGACGGGACATCTATATAGAAAATTGGGAAATACTTGAATGAGACGTAGGATTAATGTACTCCGAAGCGAGGTGTCTAAGTGAATATGACATTATTAGCGGGAATATGCTTGTGTCCTGGAAACGAACGTTAGGCTACAAAATGATATTTATACTTTTTTCAAGAACTTAACGCATTTAACATATGTACAAACATTTAAAAACGCCGTCAGGTAATGTCAGCTTACTACTTTTCGTAAAAGTGTGTAATTCTTAACAATTTTGACAACAAATAACGTATAAAGACGTAATTCATATATATCAGAAATACAAATCTTTAGCTATCGCCTTGATTGCTTTTTGGAAAATTCAATGGGACATCTAAATAGAAATTCTGAAAATATTTAAAAATAAAATGATAAATAATATATTCCGAGGCGAGTTGTTCAATCAAGTGATTATGACATTATTTACGAGTATATGCTTGTGTTCTAGTAACACACTTTAAATCACAAAATAATATATTCACTTCTTTCAAGAATTTAACGCACTTACACTCGTACGTACAATCATTTAATGACGCTGTTAAGTAATGTCAGCTTACGTCTTTCCGCAAAAGTGTGTAATTCAGGAATTTAACGCATTTAACTTACATACAATCTGTTAGACAATGTCAGCTCACCGTTTTCCGCAAAGTTGTGTAATTTATAACAATGTTGACGACAATTAAATAACGTAAAATGGTGTAACTTATACACTCGAAACTATTTATGCCTTAACACTTGCAGTTGCACTGAATTTTGACATTTCATAGCCGATACATTGTACCTAGTTATTCGTGCAACTTGACAGATAAGTTGTTAGACAAATGTTTTAAAAAGATTGCTCTGACAACTTGATAACTTTATTATTATAAAAAGTAATGCAAATATTATGCAATGGATTTATTACGTTTCATTTTGGTTCCTTTAATGACTCACAATCAGCAGTCATGATGCACGAATATCTAGATACATTGCGGCCGGCCTGAAATGTCAAAATTCAGCGAAACTTTAATTGTTAAGTTATAAGTGATTTCGAGTGTACGTATCAGGAATACATATCTTCCGATCAAAGCCCTAATCGCTTTTTAGAAAATTTTATGGCACATCTAAGCAGAAAATTTGATATTTCTTTAAGGAGAATTTCGATAAATATATTCCGAGGAGAATTATTCATTCAAGGGTTTAATTTCACATTATTTACGAAAATTTTTGTGTGTCCTGAAAACAAACATTAGAGACCACAAAATTTTACTTTTCTTTTATTTTAATAACTTTTATGTATGTACCTTGTAATGCAACTTATAAGGTTTTAAAAACTTTTTTTGCATCTCACCGCACAGCTAAATTGCATATTTGTAATTACATTAGGTATATTGAAGTGAAATAAATGTTAAAGTATGTACTTCATTCTTTCAGAATTAATAACTCTATATTTTTGACAATAATTCCCTTTTATCCTGTAGATATTGTTCATGTTAAGAAATTGTCTTTACATCTTATTTGAATCTTTTTATTTAATATTAGTAATGGATAGATGGAGAATATATAAGTTAATTACTGCTTATGTGTTTTTTTGTGATTTGTAGGTTCTCTGATTATGTTTCTGAATTAATTAGAAATAAATTATTCATTTTATAATAAATGTGTGTGTGTGTGAAATAAAATGTTTTATTAATTTTCGTAAGATTTTCTAGAAAATATTTTCTTTGAAATTTAATATTTCTGTTATTTAAACTAAAACTTATAGATTAATAGGTCTGTTGTCTTAAATAGACTCAAGCGAAAATTAAGTTTGTAACGGTCCGCCTTTCCCGACGCCTCGGATCGGCTCGCCGGTGTCAGGGTTCGGGAGAAGGTAGAGAGAGAGATTTGAACTCGCTTGTATTCTTTACGGACAAAGTTTATTGTAATCAAGATTGATACATAAGTGCAAGATACTAGCAGTAGGTGATGCGCAAGTTCACATGCAATGCGTAGTTATAAAGCGGTGCTAGATTAGCGCGGGGTTACATGCAAGGGTGCGTGTAGCGTGCAGCTAGTCGCTAAGCGACATCGAATTTAGTGAGAGTCTGCAGATAGGCGTGCAGTGCGTGGATACAAAGCGGTAATCAAGTCAACGCAACTTTACTACGCAAGAGCGGAGGGATATTAATCTTACTCAAAACAAACGGTATTTACATCGCGATCTTACTAACTAGACGGTATGTACAGCGTGCCTTATAACTAAGGGCCAGTGACCGAGGGCTCTCAGCCTTACGACGAGTACGCTCGTCGTCTGGTCCCTAAAGCGCAAGTACTAAAAGCTAGGTCAGCGACCGAGAACACTCGGCCTTACAACGAGTACGCTCGTTGCCTGATTTCGAAAACGGAGGCGCGAGAAGCTAGGTCAGCGACCGAGAACACTCGGCCTTACAACGAGTACGCTCGTTGCCTGATTTCGAAAGCGGCGGCGCAAGAAGCTGGGCCAGCGGTCGAGAACACTCGGCCTTACGAGTACGCTCGTTGCCTGGTTTCGAAAGCGGAGGCGCAAGAAGCTGGGCCAGCGGTCGAGAACACTCGGCCTTACAACGAGTACGCTCGTTGCCTGGTCGCTAGAGCGGAGGCACAGGATGCTGGCCAGTAACCGAGAACACTCGGCTTTACAACGAGTACGCTCGCTGTCTGGTCGTCGCGGTGGAACTGGATAGTCTGGATGCGGGATCGGGACTGGTGTCGTAGCGTTTGCCGGGCCGCGTTATATACCCGGCGGCCGGCTCCCACTCCCGCGCTCCGGCGTGGGGGATGGCCCCGCGGTGGGGCCACTACACTGGTAACGGCGTTTAGGGGCGCCATAGGCGCCAGGCCTCATTTATCGGGCTGATGTTCGGCCCGAGAGGCAATTCGTAACAAGCGCTAAAAGCGCTTCGTTACAAGCGCTAAAAGCGCTTCGTTACAAGTTATATCTTGTAATGTACAAATTTTTTATATTAATTTATTGGCTCAGCTATTGGCTTTAAACAATCATTAGCCTGTACGTATAATCTTAATTTATATTTCATTTCGAATTAATATTAAAATGACTGCTTTTAAGGTATTGATAAAGAATATTTCAATATTATTTTCAGTACATGCATATATTGGTTTTCAAGCAGTCAAGTGATTTTGATGTAAAAAAATAATTTTATATTTATTTAATATATTTGTATTATATCTAATTGTATTAAAAACTGCTTCTAGAAATAATTTCTCAATTGTTTGACAAATTCTAGTTATTAAAAATTGTACGCTAATAATCAAAAATATTCTATGATTATCAGCTTTAAAATGCAATGTTAATGAAATCATTAACTTAATGAAATTCCGATTACGAACTGTTTATAGTCATATTAATTTATAGTTTTCTTTTTAATAAAATATATATTTCTTTCTTTATAAAATGATTTAATTATAATGTATTTTTACTTGAAACGTGTTAAATAGAATAGATTTTAATATTTATTAAAACTCTATTTTTTTAACAAATCTTACATTATTTTTATTATAGTTGTTTATTTTATTTTTATTATAGTTGTTTGGAAATAATTAATATGGTTCAGATTATTTTTACGTATTTAACGATTTATTTATTACACTTAGTTTCTATTAATTAGATTTTCTTTAGAAAATAGACTGTTTTTCACAGACTGTATTTGCTTCTTTTTCTTGTTCTGTATTGATTATTTATATTCATTATATTTATTTATTTTTTAACAAATTTGTTTGTTCTTATTAAATTAAATAATTGGAGTAATTCTTTTTGCAAAAAATAATTGATTAAAATTGTTATTCTGTGGTAGTACAATAATATCACAATATTATATAATATTACACATATCAAGCTTGTTTTGTTTTATTGATAATTATTATAAGTTCTTGTTAAAAATAATATTTAAATACAATAAATATAAAAAAAATAGTGTTTATATTTTTTATTCTTATTCTAATTTATAGTATCATGTAAGAAATACATACAAACAATATCTTTGTTATGTAAACGTAATATTTTGTTTATGTAAAATTTAGTGACAAGTAAGAAATAAATAAATTTATAATTAACTATGTAGTATACTTTTTTAAATTTATTTGCTGTTACTATAATAATACATGCAAAATACATAGTGTCTTAATTATCATAAACATAACTTTTTTCTAATAATATATAATAAAACATAACTTTTTTCTAATAATACATTAATATATAATATATATTAATCATAATAATATCATAATAATAATTAATCATAATAAAAATATTAATCATAAGAAATAATCTCAAATTTTTATGTTTTATAAAATTGCAATAGATTATTCTATGTATCTAACATATTAATAATTAAACTTGTATCAGTCTTCTTTAGTTTGTCTGTTGTATTTCAATATTATTCAGTTTTGTTATTTAATTAACTAATTAAAATATAGTATTTTATCACATGTGGATTATAAAAACTAAAATAATGTTTTCAAACATAAACACAAATATTTTTATAAAATTTCTCTCAAAATCCATTAATAAAGTAAATAAACTTTTTTAATAATGGACAAAAAATAAAAATTTTTGTAATAAAAATAATTCATATCCTTCATCATTTTTATACCTATATTGCACCTGTTTTTATATTTTGGCACCGCTGTATTTTTTAGCATTTATTGCGTTTTGCATTACGAATTTGATTGTGTAGCCAAGTCTTTATTGCTGCTGGCTGACGGTTTTTTAAAATATTATTGCGTGTTTTAGACGTTATTTCTTTTAAAGAAGGTAAAGTAAAATTATTAATATACTTTTGGAACAGAAATAAAGCTGTTTTTATTTCTTTTTCTGTCCAACGTATTCTTCTGGTCTTTCCATAAGGAGGTGCTAAAAATAAATTATATATAAATCTATAAACATTTATTATATTGTCAGAAATTAAGATAAATAGTAATTTAAATACTAAAAGAAAAATTATACATTTTTTAATGATTTTATTTATCGTAGCTGCAATATTAAAAATTACTTACTGAACCGTTTCCTTTTTTTGGCACATTCTTCGTCTGAAATACATTCATTTTCTATATCGCGTTTATCTATATTCTTTCGTTTTAGCGAAGTCTTCTTTAAATTTTTAACAAGTGGCAATGTGTCACTTTCTGACGTTTCATCTTCAATTATATTATTAAGAATGAATTTTATATAAAAAGATATATAATAAAAGTTTTATTTATGATGTATGATAGATTAGGTTGTATCATATAAAATTGCCATTTCTATATGTCAAAATAAAAATGCTGCATTTTCAAGAAAATAAATTTTTTACAATCAAAATATGCACTATTAGCATTAATAGTTTTCTGCCAAAGTAATACTGAATTGTATATTCCATTTTTGAAAAATTTTTAAACCAAACAAAAAAAACGAATTATAAAACATATCGAATATCGGCAATTTCATATGGTACATCCATAGACATATAATAGACCGTTTCGGTCCTTGCCATAAGAGGCAGCGCCGAAACATATGAAGGACAGAAATAGCATTCTGGACTTTTTCTTTTGGTCGCGTAATAGGAACTGGTACGGATAGCATATTTCCTTGATGGTGGAAGTGCCTCCTTTCATGCACATGTATTTCCCTCATTCGATTTCATCCCTACTCTCTTACTCAAGCCAAAGACAGAAATGCTCAGAGTGCTATTTCTGTCTTCATATGTTTCAACGCTACCTCTTATGGCAGGAGCCGATTTATATGTTTATGGCTACAACCTAATACAATTGCCAAATACAATATGAAAATATTTCATAATTACTCTAATACTGTACATAAGCTACTATTAAAATACCTGTGTTTTGAATTTCGTTAATACTATTTTCTGAAATATTAGTATCTATTGTACTGTTAGATATCGAATTGCTCGTAGTATTAGTAGTATTTGTAGTATTTGTAGTGTTATGTGATATATTTTGAGTTTTCTCTAAAATTTTTGCCATATTTAAAATATCTGATTCTGCCGCAGGTTGTCTGTAAATATTTTTATGTATATCCTTATGGTGACCCATAAAATCAGCAATAAGAGAAATTTCAGTATCTGGTAAATGTGCACATTTTGTAGCCATATCTTTACGTAAAATAGTTCCTCGTAAACTTCTTTTGTTCTCTGCCCCACATAAATTAGAAAATTCACGCATCAATTTACTCGCCCTTAAATACCTAAATCGTCTTTTATCTGTACTTGGCAATCCGAATATATATGGATTTTTAGAGCTTACTCCTGCCAATTTTCGATATTTTAAAATTACTTCTATAGTCTCCTTCATTTTCACATTCAAAAGGACTGGAACATTGCGATTTAGCTTGCCACGAATGGTGAAACGAATGTATTTTAAAGCAGATTTTTTTTCTTTTTCTGGTAATCTTTTATATAATTCATCTTCTTCTGTAATTTTCATGAAATTTTTATAATCAACAATATAAGCTCTCTCTATTTCTCCTGCACGGCGCCGATTGAAGATTTGAATTAATATCAATATTGCTTCAGCGAGTGACTTCCAAGTACGAAACGTGAATTTATTTTCTATTTCTCGCATATTAGATATTCTTTCTTCTTCTAAATAGTTAGTTAACTTTTTTATATCTGATGTTTTTGGAAGATTTACTATTTTTTTTCGACTGTTTCTAGTTCGCGTTTCTGTAACTGTTTTATTAACTGTACTACCATATTCGACTTCTAAGATCTTCAGAAAATTTTCTGCTAATTTTTGTTTTTCATATTCATGTTGTTTAATAAATTCGTTGATTAAAATCTTACATAATTTTTTTAAACATGTGCCTAAAGCTGTAGCATTATATGGTACTTCATATGATTCTGTGTCTTCATTATATTTAGCAACTATATTTACTGCTTTTATGGCAATATCATAATATTTTGGATCAAATAGTATTTGTAATTCTTCTATTCTTGGTTCAATTGATCTCAATGCTTCTAAATATCGTCCAACAAGTCGTAACTGTTGTCGTATGTGATCTCCTAAATGCTGTAATCTATGAATTTGACAGAGGTAATTTCCATATAGTATAATAAGTAAGTCGTATTTTATTAAGTTGTAAATGTTGTCATTTCGCATTATTGGAAGAATGTCTTTTCTTAATTTAACACTTGCTCGATTATGAACAGATTGTGCAGCGCGTCGTCCTAATTTTAATATATTTCGAATTGTATCTTTCTTTTTAGCGCAAATACGATAATGATGTCTGAGATTATGTATTGCATAATGTCCTTCGCAATTGGAACATGGTAAAAAATAAGAACCACATTGTTTCTTTTCTTTAGTAGGTCTTCTTACAACAATCATAGAACCACTATTTAGATCTGCTTGTGTATTAAATTTAAAGTCACCCTTTTTTCTTATTTGACTTATTGCTTCTCTCCGCTCCCCAGATTTCTTTGGAAGCAATAAAAACTTTTTTACTTCTTCTTCATTTCGGTGTTTCAACTCTAGGTGCCGAGCAATTTTAGTTTGCATAGTATTGCAGTAAAAGCAAAAATTAGATTTCTTATCTCCTTTCGGCCCTCGAGACAATTCTACAAATAATTCATCATCTTTGCATGTTCTTATTTCTTCTTTTGCTAACATATTGTTTTCATTTATGATTTCATCTTCTGAACAATTCCCTGATATGTCAGATTCATTTGCAATTTTTAAATCATCAATTTCACAATTCTTTTCGTTTTCAATATCAATATACGTATTATTTGAACTCTGATTATAAATAGATGGTTCATAATCTGGATCTTCATCGTAGCTTACATTATTAATTGAAATATTATCTGTTTTAAAATCTGAAATAATAAATATTTATTTTTAAATATTATATTTAAAAAATATATGGATGTTAAAATATTCTGTTTTATTTTATCAAGTTATAGAAATGCTAAGTAAAAGAAAATAGTTGAGTAATTGATAAATCTTATTTATTGACAAATTGATAAATTAACTTTAGAGAAATGATAGAATAAAAATTATATTTTAATTAATTTTTAGTTAGCCTAATTCAGAAGAATTTGTAAATAATACGCAAACTGTTATTTTCGTATAACAGCAAAGAGAGATATTAAAACAAGAATAAAGGTATTAATTTATATTATATTACAATTTGATGAGATAGGACCAGCATATTTGTAATCCTAATTACTAAGAATTATTTCACACATATAAGCTTATTAATATATCTAAGTTTAATATCTATTATTAACTTTTGTAATTCTTTTTATAAATATACAGTAACTTTCGTCGGCAAAACTAATACTGAACATAATTTAATTACTTTTTAAAAGAATAAATTAATAAGAATGTTATATATACATATACCTGTATTTTGCGAGATATTTGCAATTTGTGGGTTATTGTAATATAATTCACCATTGTTGTTTACTGTAGAAGAATTGTTAACTTCGTTTAAGTCACAAAATGTTACTAAAGTACTATCCAGTTCAGTATTTCCACAGACGGATGTAGACACGGATTTATTTTCAGCTAGTATTTTGTGAATCATTTCTTTACTATTATTAATGATTAAACTTGTACTAAAATTTGTAGAATTGTTTGTGTCTGTTACATTTATATCAGAAAGCTCTAAAGCTTTCTCCAAAATGGATATATTAGGTAAACTATCCGCTGTTGAGTCCATACTTTTTGATAAAATAGTCATATTTATTTTGCACTTTTTGTCTTCTATAATTCGAGGATAGTTTCTAGAAAATTTAGTTTCATCTAATACATAACTTTTCAAATTTTCGTTAGTTATAGCATTAGTTTGCAATTCATTATTGTAATGAAAATCAGACTCTACATCCAAATATAAATATGAGTTTACTATATTATTTGGATCTTCATGTTGATTATAGGATTGCTTTATCATTTCTGTATTTGAAACAAAGTCATCATTTATTATATTAATCTGCTCATTATCTGAAAATAATTTAAAAACTCTGAGTGTATCACATATTTTGTTAAGATCTATTATGAAGATTTAAAAAAATTTGAATATTTTTAAAACATGTAAATACTAAAATTACACACTTTATATAATGTATATAAATGCTTCATAAATATATATCTAAGCTCTATTTTATATGACATAGATATATGCCATATATATGCCAGTATATATGGCATATGGCAAGGAAAGATTATACTTTTTATATAGTATATAATTAAAACTCAGTAAAATTCAATCTTAATTCTTTTCAGATAAAAAAAATGATGAGAACATAAATCCTCATTTGACAAAGATTGTATTAAAGCGTAAATACTATATTTTTAGTATTTACATACTTTAAAAATTTTTAATATTTTTAAAACATTTACATGCTTAATATAAGCATTAAAAATTTTTTAAATATTTAAAAATATATACTTTATATAATATATATAAATGCTTCATAAATATATATCTAAGATTTATTTTATATAGCATAGATATATGCCATATACATATATGCCTGTAAATGCCAGTATATAGCATATATCTATGCCATATAACATAGAGCTTAGATATTTATAAAGCATTTATATATTATTATATAAAGTATATATTTTTACCCAGTAAACATAAGCTAACAGCAACGTAACGTCAATGTTATAATTTCCCACTGAGCAATGTAACTGTTACGTACAAGGCATGTTACATTGCGGTTACATTGTTGAGTGGGAAATTAATGTTATGTTGCTGTTAGCTTGTGTTTACTGGATAGTATTTATAATTTAATGTAATTATTGTCAAATGAGGATTTATGTTTTTATCATTTTCTTTATCTGAAAATAATTAAGATTGAATTTTACTGAGTTTTGAGTATATGCTATATAAAAAGTATAACCTTTCCTTGATAATATATTTAGTAAATATTTAGTACATTACATACCTAACTGATCACATATTGGTTTTTTAATATTAGTATCAGGGACATTTGACAATTTGTTAATGTCCTTTATTATAATTTTTGGTGAATTAGTATCAATGCTTTTTTTTATTTCTAAAAGAGTGTGTCTTTCATCTGAAAATAATTAAAATAAATTTATTATACTTTTTTTAGTAACTAATTTGATGCGATTGTAACTTGTATTTTATTTTACTTATATTCATTGTAATTTTCTAACTGTCCAAAGACTAAATATTATTTTACTTACCCGACTTACAAAGGAATATTCCAACGCATCGTTTTCCATTTTCTAGTTTTATCCAATAATCTTTCTTCCTTTTACGACTTACATTACTAGATTTCACAACGATTAATTGTTTAGTATGTTTAATTTTAAGTAAGGAAAACATGATTTATAAAAGCTGAAAATATGGAGAACGATGTACAGTATTTTCACCAAAACTACTGGTTATCGCGCAATGCAAGACTACATAACCTGAAGTACGCCTACAGCACGTATTGTGTCAATGTATCAATGTACAATATTTTTTTATAAATTTTAGATAAAGCAAATAATGTGGATTGATACATAATATGCTTGAAATCCTTAGAATATTTAACAGTGCGTTAATGTGATGACGGTGAGGTGACAATGAATATAGTGTGTTATGTATAGTGTGAATTGGCTTTACGTAGAAATATCTTTAAGACCGTATTATACTGCGGGTTATGGACTTGGTAGTGGTTAGGCCGGATTTACAATGGGTGTCGTAAATTGTGTCGGATGTCGGAACGCAGCCGATGGTCCAATCAGAATTTTTTTTCTGAAAACGAGCTCTCTTCATTGAACTCTCTGCTGCGTTCCAACATCCGACAACGACATACGATGTATTGTAGAAAAGGCCTTAGGGTTACGATTGAGTATTGAGAATCAACCAATCTACGCAACCTGGCCGGCGAACTGCTTCGCGCTGATTGATTGATTAAGAGCATCTTAATTCTTATTACAGAAACTTTACGGTTAACGGCGAATAATCTCTTAGATTTTATTAAACCAATTAAAATGTTCACAAAAGAAAATCCTTTGAAGATTGGGGTGTTTGAAAAGAATTCTATAAATTACGTTTGTCCTGGAATATACCATTATACATAGAATTTTTCCAAGGCAGTCCTGGAAATAACCATTGTCCTGGAAGCTGCCATTATGCAAGTGTCTTGGAAAATTTAAAAACGTAATATCTCAAAAACGAAAAGAAATATTTAATTCTTTAAGATAAAAATGATTTTGAATCTTAATTCTTTATTAGAATAAAGTAAAAAAATATGAGATTTCTAAATGTCCCGGAATAGACCCTTTCACATATATATATATATATATATATATTATTTTATTTTATTGCTTAAACATTGTTTTCCTACAAAAGTGATATAGAAAATAGCTCTAAATTATAAGAATAAATATTTTCCATACTAGAAACTTTAACTCGTTTGTTACTATATTTCATTGTCAGTATTAAAAATATTATATTTAATAAAGCTTAATAGATGATTGTGTATTTGAGTATTTGTACATAAATGTAACTGTGGACTTGTGTGGACTATTTTATTTTTTTTTTTTTATAATCAGATCAACTGATAATAAGATATACAATGAGGTCATAAAAAAATATGGCAGTAAAATTTAGAAAAGTAATGATGAAGTGAATTTATGAACATAATGAAAAGCTGATTTAAACACTTCCTAACTAATTTTAGAAGCCAGATTTTTTAATTATAAAAGGGAATTATAGAATATTTTCTTTTTGCTTATTGTTAGACAAATAGTTTCTTTTTTATGGCAAAGATGGGTGGTCTTATTGACAAACAATATAATCAAGAGACACGTAGTGTCTCGCGCCAAGTACCGCGCAGCAGCAGCAAGGCACTCCGTGTATCTTAACGCGAGCCGGCCAGTTGAGAGTTAAAAACCGTTAAAAACTGTTCTACAAATTATTTTAATTGTGTAAAATATATTCTACAAAAATAATGTGATATCGAACAATACCGCCAACTGAAAATAAAAACTTTTAAAAATATTTTAACCGAAAAAGTTGTACAAAATAGTTGTTTTAATTTTCTACAAAAATTAAAAATTTTTAATTAAAAAAACTTGGCGCTGCTAAATTTCAAAGTATATATTAAACCAACAAATAAATTTAATTTAGATCTAAATTTAATTTAGATCTAAATTTAATTTAGATCTAAATTTAATTTAGATCTAAATTTAATTTAGAACTATATTTAATTTAATTACATCAATAACTGCAAAGTAAATATATTGAGGAATACGTTAATTTAAGCATATTATTTAGTTTAGCAGCGCCAAGCTTTTTAATTAAAAATTTTTAATTTTTGTAGGAAATTAAAACAACTATTTTGTACAACTTTTTCGGTTAAAATATTTTTAAAAGTTTTTATTTTCAATTGGCGCTATTGTTTGATATTACATTATTTTTGTAGAATATATTTTACACAATTAAAATAATTTGTAGAACAGTTTTTAACGGTTTAGAAAACACTATTTTGTGAAGATAAAGATTAGAATTTTGTAGATTAAAATAACACTATTTTGTAACTACATATCTGCAACAATAATTATGTGGATATATATTAGTAGAATATATATTTATAGAAAACGATGTTAAATATTTAAAATCAGTAACTTTTCTAACATTTCTTCGAGGCTATATTGTAATTGATATTTCTAATATTTTAAAAAATTTAACATTTTGTTTCTATATCTTTTCTGTATACTTCTAATAGAATTAATAATTTTAGTGGCATTTTGAAGTATGTTGAAAATATAATATATGTTTTTGTAAAATATATTTTAGATATATATTACACATATAACAAATTTTGAAATTAAATATCTAATAAATCTTCTAAGTTTGTTTTTCCTTTATTTTTATTAGAAACATTCGTAACTTTAGTAAACTCGTTTAATATAAAATATTGTTTTTAATATCGATATTTGATAAATGTTTTTTGATGTCAAACTTAAATATTTGGTTAAAAATTCAATATTAAATTTATTTCGCGTTTTATAATTGATGTTTAATATTTTATATTTGTCTTTCTTAAAAATTGTTGAAGAAGCTTACTATTTAAGTAAATCTGTTCGACGTCTAAACGCACGGCAATCATTTTTCAAGTATTAGAAACGTGTTTCTTGCGAGTGCTTTACATTGGCTTAGTCAGTACCGCCATTATACCGAAAGATGACTCCGCAGCGAACTGTCTTTCCGTAGTCAAGAATATGTCACAGGAGGTATATAAGACGATCAAACGGTATGACTAACGCCTTATGGCCAGTGATTAGGGATGGGCGATGTTCGAAAAAAATATCGATGTTAAAATAATCGATTAGTTTAAAAATCGATATTTGAACATCGATGCTTTTTAAAAAATATCGAAGTATCAATTTTTTTTTAATGGATTGCTTTTGGAAACATTACCCCGAGCACATTTCCTCTCTTTCTATATCACTTTTATCTCAGCGATATAGAAAAAGAGGAAATGCATTCCGATAACATTTCCTAGAACGTAGCCTAGAAAATGCATATACAGGTAAAAACAATACTACACCATCTTTCTTATATACTTGTAATTTTTTCAAAATCATGCTTAACTTTTTATTTAAGTATAGAATAAATATATAATTCGACCCAACTAGCAAATAACTTACACGGGCGAAGTTGGAAGAATATTTTTAGGGAGACGTATCTCTTGGTACGAGATTACAAGATTCCCTTGATTATATTTCAACCATACCGTGAATAAATAGGCGAGAAAAATATAGGTCCGAAAAGTCGCTGAAGCAGGAATCGAACCTCAAAAACTGTCCATCAAAAATTGTTTACTAACATCTATTTAAAAGGCAATTGAAAAATATAGGATCGAAAGGGTCTGAATAGCTTAGTTGGTTAAAAGCAGTCGCCCGGCAAGCGAAAGACGCAGGTTCGATTCCTGCTTCAGCGACTTTTCGGACCTATATTTTTCTCGCCTATTTATTCACGGTATGGTTGAAATATAATCAAGGGAATCTTGTAATCTCGTACCAAGAGATACGTCTCCCTAAAAATATTCTTCCAACTTCGCCCGTGTAAGTTATTTGCTAGTTGGGTCGAATTATATATTTATTCTATATTTGAATTTATTTACTAGCGACAAAAAATTATTAATTAGTTAATTTAATTCGCTCCTGACCTAATTATGGAGCTAACACAATATTAGAATTTACATCTTTCACCGTTGAGAGCCGGTAAATTGTTCTCAAAAATTGTTTACTAACATCTATTTAAAAGGCAATTGAAAAATATAGGATCGAAAGGGTCTGAATAGCTTAGTTGGTTAAAAGCAGTCGCCCGGCAAGCGAAAGACGCAGGTTCGATTCCTGCTTCAGCGACTTTTCGATTCCTGCTTCAGCGACTTTTCGATTCCTGCTTCAGCGACTTTTCGATTCCTGCTTCAGCGACTTTTCGATTCCTGCTTCAGCGACTTTTCGATTCCTGCTTCAGCGACTTTTCGATTCCTGCTTCAGCGACTTTTCGATTCCTGCTTCAGCGACTTTTCGATTCCTGCTTCAGCGACTTTTCGATTCCTGCTTCAGCGACTTTTCGATTCCTGCTTCAGCGACTTTTCGATTCCTGCTTCAGCGACTTTTCGATTCCTGCTTCAGCGACTTTTCGATTCCTGCTTCAGCGACTTTTCGATTCCTGCTTCAGCGACTTTTCGATTCCTGCTTCAGCGACTTTTCGATTCCTGCTTCAGCGACTTTTCGATTCCTGCTTCAGCGACTTTTCGATTCCTGCTTCAGCGACTTTTCGATTCCTGCTTCAGCGACTTTTCGATTCCTGCTTCAGCGACTTTTCGATTCCTGCTTCAGCGACTTTTCGATTCCTGCTTCAGCGACTTTTCGATTCCTGCTTCAGCGACTTTTCGATTCCTGCTTCAGCGACTTTTCGATTCCTGCTTCAGCGACTTTTCGATTCCTGCTTCAGCGACTTTTCGATTCCTGCTTCAGCGACTTTTCGATTCCTGCTTCAGCGACTTTTCGATTCCTGCTTCAGCGACTTTTCGATTCCTGCTTCAGCGACTTTTCGATTCCTGCTTCAGCGACTTTTCGATTCCTGCTTCAGCGACTTTTCGATTCCTGCTTCAGCGACTTTTCGATTCCTGCTTCAGCGACTTTTCGATTCCTGCTTCAGCGACTTTTCGATTCCTGCTTCAGCGACTTTTCGATTCCTGCTTCAGCGACTTTTCGATTCCTGCTTCAGCGACTTTTCGATTCCTGCTTCAGCGACTTTTCGATTCCTGCTTCAGCGACTTTTCGATTCCTGCTTCAGCGACTTTTCGATTCCTGCTTCAGCGACTTTTCGATTCCTGCTTCAGCGACTTTTCGATTCCTGCTTCAGCGACTTTTCGATTCCTGCTTCAGCGACTTTTCGATTCCTGCTTCAGCGACTTTTCGATTCCTGCTTCAGCGACTTTTCGATTCCTGCTTCAGCGACTTTTCGATTCCTGCTTCAGCGACTTTTCGATTCCTGCTTCAGCGACTTTTCGATTCCTGCTTCAGCGACTTTTCGATTCCTGCTTCAGCGACTTTTCGATTCCTGCTTCAGCGACTTTTCGATTCCTGCTTCAGCGACTTTTCGATTCCTGCTTCAGCGACTTTTCGATTCCTGCTTCAGCGACTTTTCGATTCCTGCTTCAGCGACTTTTCGATTCCTGCTTCAGCGACTTTTCGATTCCTGCTTCAGCGACTTTTCGATTCCTGCTTCAGCGACTTTTCGATTCCTGCTTCAGCGACTTTTCGATTCCTGCTTCAGCGACTTTTCGATTCCTGCTTCAGCGACTTTTCGATTCCTGCTTCAGCGACTTTTCGATTCCTGCTTCAGCGACTTTTCGATTCCTGCTTCAGCGACTTTTCGATTCCTGCTTCAGCGACTTTTCGATTCCTGCTTCAGCGACTTTTCGATTCCTGCTTCAGCGACTTTTCGATTCCTGCTTCAGCGACTTTTCGATTCCTGCTTCAGCGACTTTTCGATTCCTGCTTCAGCGACTTTTCGATTCCTGCTTCAGCGACTTTTCGATTCCTGCTTCAGCGACTTTTCGATTCCTGCTTCAGCGACTTTTCGATTCCTGCTTCAGCGACTTTTCGATTCCTGCTTCAGCGACTTTTCGATTCCTGCTTCAGCGACTTTTCGATTCCTGCTTCAGCGACTTTTCGATTCCTGCTTCAGCGACTTTTCGATTCCTGCTTCAGCGACTTTTCGATTCCTGCTTCAGCGACTTTTCGATTCCTGCTTCAGCGACTTTTCGATTCCTGCTTCAGCGACTTTTCGATTCCTGCTTCAGCGACTTTTCGATTCCTGCTTCAGCGACTTTTCGATTCCTGCTTCAGCGACTTTTCGATTCCTGCTTCAGCGACTTTTCGGACCTATATTTTTCTCGCCTATTTATTCACGGTATGGTTGAAATATAATCAAGGGAATCTTGTAATCTCGTACCAAGAGATACGTCTCCCTAAAAATATTCTTCCAACTTCGCCCGTGTAAGTTATTTGCTAGTTGGGTCGAATTATATATTTATTCTATATTTGAATTTATTTACTAGCGACAAAAAATTATTAATTAGTTAATTTTTATTTAAGTTTTACTAAAAAATATATTTAAATCAGAATCGTACATTTAATGTTAACTTCGAAGAATATTTATGAATTTCCTCCAAGTAGTAATAGTATTTTGCGGGTTCTTGAGCTATAAGTATGACAGGATTGACTTCGTGACTAGAAAAAAAGTTTTTATTAAATCTATAAAGAATGGGATATTCTAACAATAGATATGCATAAGCAGCATAAGCTTCAAAATATCATGCGTACATTATAAAAAGTCGCTGTACCTGCAATAGTAAATAGATACAAAAGGGTTGAGATGATAAAGAAAAGTATAGATAGAATATTTGGATAAGGTAATTTTTTAAATCTAAGAACACATAATAAGAATGAGGAACAATTAATAACAGTCACAAGAATATAATAACACAAATGCACTTAAATTAAACATAAAATAATGGAGAACACATAAGAGAACACATAAGAGAACACATAAGAAGTTAGTAGGATTTACAAAACACATGCGAGAATCAATCACCTTAGTTTAGTAACAATTCTATCAAATTATTAGGATATCTTACATTTTGCTTAAATTAATTCCCCAATCCTCGCGAGAGAGGCATCCAAGAAAAAGTAACTGAATTAAATGCTCACCCGAAAGTCTACTGCGATTGTCCACTTTAATTGCTCCCGCTCTGGAAAATAATCGCTCGGATGGAACAGATGTTGCGACGACGCTTAGATATTTCATGGCTAATTTGTATAGTGACGGATACGCTGATTTGACAGTATTCCAGTGTTTCAAAGGATTTTCGTAACGTGAAATTACTGGTTGATTGAGATACTGTCGTAATTCAAGATTCACACCTTCTTTGTCGTTGCTTATCGAATCAATATTCTTAGTCACCATTTCATCATGATATTCCCATATACTTGATTCATTATTTGATGATCTTGTCGGAATCCTATTGGACATTTCAGAAACCGTATTAGATTTCATTAACGTGTTAATTTTTGTAATTGTTGAGGATGCTGCCAGTGCAGATTGGAAATGTAGTTTCTTGAATCGCGGATCCAATATAGTTGAGATTGCAAGGATTGAATTAAATTCAAAGTCTTTAAACTTTTGCTCTATTAGCATCAGAAGTTTGTTCTTAAACTGCATACTTGTTTCCGTCACATTATTATCGACTTCCGATTGTTTTGGTTCCCAAGAGCATATCGCTACTTGCATGCAATGTATTATTGGTATAATAACACTCGCCGTTGGATATGAATCGCTGCTTATTTCCGTAATGACCCTTTCGATAGGTGTGAGCAAGCTAGTAAGAATCTTCAATAGCTGAATTTCATCACGTGTTAGCATCTCTGGAATATTTCGACATTTGAGAGTTACAGGATAAACATATTCCTCGAGAATGAGGAATCTCTCCAGCATGTATAAAGTTGAATTCCATCGAGTTGGAACGTCTTGAATGAATTTGAGAGCTGTTGATGCAGTTTTTCCGTCACGAACTTGTAATCGTTTTAGTTCATCCGAAGCTACGACACTTCTTTTTACCAAAGTGACAATATTTCTCACTTTTGTAATAGTATCTCTTACGTTTGTCATAGAATTAGAAGCCATCACATCGGGAACCAGATGTGACAGTACGTGAGCAAAACACGATAAGTGCTTGACTCGATCAAACGAATCGTACACAGCTTTTTTTATATTTGCTGCACTATCAGAGACAATGGTTGTCGCGTTCTCTGGATTCAATTCGAAGGAATCGAGTACGGAAAGTAGAATTTCTGATAGACATGGAGCTGTATGACTTTCATGTAATGGTTCAACTGCCAAACATCTATTCTTCAGTACTCCGTTGGGCATCGCATAATGAATTGTTATTCCAATGTAACTTTGATTGCTTATGTCCGTCCAATTATCGCAGGTTATTGTGTATGACATAACTTCTTTGAGATGCACCTTGACATTCTTCTTGAGCATTTCATATTTGATAGCCATTAGTCTTGTGATTGTCTTCCTACTAGGCAGATTATATAATGGTGCCGCAGTTTTCATCAGTAGCTTAAAACCATCATTTTCGACTATTGATAGAGGTACATTATCAACAGCGATCATATATAAAACTGCGTTTGTTATTCGATCAGCCATTGAGCCGCCGTCTACAAAATCATAAAATTGAAAACATTTTAAATTTATATTTCAATTTAGTTATCTAATTTCATTAGTATGAGTTTAATTTTTACTAACCTGCAAAAGAACTCGTTCTCTGAAACGCTGTATCAATTCGTACATCACGGTGGGGCTTCACCTGTAATTTATGCATTTGTAATGACATATATATAGTTTTTGATGATATAAATATTTTGTGTGAATATATATTTTTATGAATATATATTTTGATAACGTACCTTACAATTAGATTCAAGTTTCCGACGCTTATTGTTAACAATAGAGGACGAACTTGCATCTGAGTAAGAGGTGTCATCGACGTCATCGTTGTCGTCGACGTCATCGTTGTCGTCGACGTCATCGTTGTCGTCGACGTCATCGTTGTCGTCGACGTCATCGTTGTCGTCGACGTCATCGTTGTCGTCGACGTCATCGTTGTCGTCGACGTCATCGTTGTCGTCGACGTCATCGTTGTCGTCGACGTCATCGTTGTCGTCGACGTCATCGTTGTCGTCGACGTCATCGTTGTCGTCGACGTCATCGTTGTCGTCGACGTCATCGTTGTCGTCGACGTCATCGTTGTCGTCGACGTCATCGTTGTCGTCGACGTCATCGTTGTCGTCGACGTCATCGTTGTCGTCGACGTCATCGTTGTCGTCGACGTCATCGTTGTCGTCGACGTCATCGTTGTCGTCGACGTCATCGTTGTCGTCGACGTCATCGTTGTCGTCGACGTCATCGTTGTCGTCGACGTCATCGTTGTCGTCGACGTCATCGTTGTCGTCGACGTCATCGTTGTCGTCGACGTCATCGTTGTCGTCGACGTCATCGTTGTCGTCGACGTCATCGTTGTCGTCGACGTCATCGTTGTCGTCGACGTCATCGTTGTCGTCGACGTCATCGTTGTCGTCGACGTCGACGTCGTCGTCGTCGTCGACGTCGTCGTTGTCGTCGACGTCGTCGTTGTCGTCGTTGTCATCGACGTCGTCGTTGTCATCGACGTCGTCGTTGTCATCGACGTCGTCGTTGTCATCGACGTCATCGTTGTCATCGACGTCATCGTTGTCATCGACGTCATCGTTGTCATCGACGTCATCGTTGTCATCGACGTCATCGTTGTCATCGACGTCATCGTTGTCATCGACGTCATCGTTGTCATCGACGTCATCGTTGTCATCGACGTCATCGTTGTCATCGACGTCATCGTTGTCATCGACGTCATCGTTGTCATCGACGTCATCGTTGTCATCGACGTCATCGACGTCATCGTTGTCATCGACGTCATCGTTGTCATCGACGTCATCGTTGTCATCGACGTCATCGTTGTCATCGACGTCATCGTTGTCATCGACGTCATCGTTGTCATCGACGTCATCGACGTCATCGTTGTCATCGACGTCATTGCTGAACTCTGATCCTGTTTGTGGTTTTTCCTCGATTTATATTTATTGACACGTCACTTGTGTAAAAGATCGGATGCTTCCGTGTCAGATGTTGCCGTAAGTTTGTAGTATTGCCCCCGTGCTTATATTTCTTTTTACAGAGATTACAATGGGCCATTGAGTTATCCACTTTTTTAAAATACTCCACACACGACTCACTGCTTTTGATCTGTATAATAAACAAAATAAACATAATAAACATAATGAAAATAAAGAGAGTTGTTTATACACTACATAACATCAATAAATAAATTTATATAAATATCAATTTTTATGAAAAATTTAATCAAGAAGTTAATAAATATTGAATAAATCTCGTAATTTTGTAAATCATGAGACTCTTGAGTAGATGGAATTTGCAACATTGCAGTTCTTGTGGCAATAGACTGAGATGGATCAGACAAATTGTAGTCAAACTCAACGCTTTGGACATCTGTTGATAATAAATAGTTTAATTTAATAAGTACATATAAACACTAAATTTAAATAAAAATAAAACAATAATTGAAAATAATTACCATCTAGACTGATCGAGCTATTACTCGGATTTGAGATTACATCTCCACTTATTAATGAAGAACAATCAGATGAAGTTGTCGCGATTCTTGCACTAAAATTTTTAAAAAATTTTTAAAAAATTTATAATTTAAAAATAATTAAAATGCTGTATTTTTTTCGTTTTTATCTTTTATGTAATGAAAATAATTAAAAACCAAAAATTTAAACAAATAATGAAAAGATACACAAGGTTTTTAGGCACCGGAAAAGAAAGGTTATGTACCAAAAATTATTACAAATCTATGAATATATGCAATATAAAATTAAATATTAAATATCATATGAATATTATATCTTACCTGTTCTCATTCATATTGTCTTGCAATCTTCGACTTTCACACAATTCACAATATTATTTTCAGAAGATATATATTTAACCTATCATAAATCATAAGTCACTATGTTTACATGAATTACATGGCGTATGGCGTTCTTATTCCGATTTAGTCGCGTTCCAAAATTCACTGCCAGTACTGGAATCTAGTTACGTATTATAGATTTTCAATACTGGCAATGAATTTCGGAACACGACTTATACCCAATGAGCATAAAGCTTTTCTCGAAAACTATACGCTCATTGGATATTGCGCGTCGCGCAGTCGCGCAGTCGCGCAGTCGCGCAGTCGCGCAGTCGCGCCGAGTCGCGCAGCCGCGCATCCGCGCAGTCGCGCAGCCGCGCATCCGCGCAGTCGCGCAGCCGCGCATCCGCGCAGTCGCGCAGCCGCGCATCCGCGCAGTCGCGCATTGCGTTATCGCGCTGGTCCGCTGAGCCATATGTGTTCAGTTTTCAATGTTTTCATACAAAGATAAAAAAATATCGATGTTGTGTAAAAAAGTATTGATAATCGATTAATTGATTTACAGAAACATCGACAAAAATAATAATCGATTATTAGGAAAAAAATATTGATATTTAATTAATCAAAACATATTGCCCATCCCTACCAGTGATGCCAGAAACAGGTCGCAAGCAACACGCACCGTAGTGGGGAGAATGACGCACACAAGCGAAAACCGCGTACGTGTGAGCTCGGCGCCAATCGGCGCTTCACATGTACGCGGTTCGCTTGTGTATGTTATCCCCCTTCACTACGGTTGCGTATTGCTTGCGACCTGTTTCTGGCATCACTGCTTATGGCACGTTATGTAATTATACGAGAAAGGGTTCTTCTTTACTTTTAACATATGACGAAATATTTTCGTCTTTACGATGGGACAAAATTAAATTTGTATTTTGTACGGTCTTAAGTTTTAAAAAAGTGATTTTTGTCGAAATTTATTTTTTATAATTCAGATCTCATGAAAATATTTTATAAATAAGTATAAATTGTATTCTCTCTCGTTATTCTCAAAGACGCGCTTTTATTTGCATATGTGTGTTTGAACGTGCAAATTAATGAATTAATCAAATTCATAAGTAAAATGATGCTCTTTTACATATCCCCTTTGCTTTCAGAGTTTAGACAGTCGTATAAATATCTAAAAATGTATTCGGCAATCAGGTAAAAGAAAATATATATCTAAATTATATGATTGCAAAATGTTTTTTAGATGTGTAATTTGTCGCCATCTTCATTAAATTATATCAATATCATTAAAATTCTTAATCCATTTTATATTGTGACAATTTAAATTAGTATTTAAATGCGTGATTATTTTGCTTTAACTGAAATATTAAAACTAAAATAATTTTTAAAAATAATATCTTTAGACAAACTATATATTTACAGCATATTATGCTATTTATTGAACAGGTTTTTAAGCGTTTTTGTATCATAAATAGCATTTGTAAACATGAGTGTAAAAGAGGAAGGCAATAATATTAAAATAGAAAATGGTTCGCAAAATTTAATCTATATAATTTTATCTTTTTGATTAACATTCTGGCTATGTAATTGAGATTGCAATTCCTCATGCATATTATCTGCAATTTAAATTATGATTTTATCCTACTATGGCACCTGTAGCTGCTGACATATGCAGCAGGATTTGGTCTTTTTCCTCTTTAACATTGTTTATATATATGTATATATATATACAGGGTGGACCATTTTAATCAATCCACGCAATTATCTCCCGAACTAAGCGTTGTTTGAAAAAATGTTTCAAATAGAACTTACTCTGTTTGAAGGGGGACATCTTACTATGGACACAAGTCCCATCTAGGTAAAGGTGCCTCCGAGATTTCAAGGTGATCTTTGTTTTTTTAAATGGAACCACCCTAATTTTTTTACATAAATAGATTCTTCGCAATTTTTGACATAAGAAGTTATAAGGGTAGGATGGCCAAAAAGTGACTAGTTTACGAGATATTTTATACTTTATTTTGGCATAATTTTACATAAACTATGAAAGATCTCGTCAAATATTCATTTTTCGATGATCTTACCTCAATACTTTTATGGACAAAATAATGAGAGGAATCAATTGGTGTAAAGAAAACACATAGTTGTTTAAAAAAAAAATATGTAATTTACAAATAGCTATTACATATTTTTTCTTAAGTACAACTATATGTTTTCTTTACACCAATTGATTCCTCTCATTATTTTGTGCATAAAAGTATTGAGGTAAAATAATCGAAAAATGAATATTTGACGAGATCTTTCATAGTTTATGTAAAATTATGTTAAATTAAAGTATAAAATATCTCGTAAATTAGTCACTTTTTGGCCATTCTATCCTTATAACTTTTTATGTCAAAAATTGCAAGGAATCTATTTAAATAAAAAAATTATGGTAGTTCCTTTTAAAAAAACAAAGATTACCTTGATATCTCGGAGGCACCTCTACCTAGATAGGAATTGTGTCCATAATAAGATGTCCCCCTTGAAACAGAGTAAGTTCTATTTGAAACATTTTTTCAAACAACGCTTAGTTCGGGAGATAATTGCGTAAATTGATTAAAATAGTCCACCCTGTATACATATGTATGTATATATATATACAGAGTGGCCCACGTAAAGGGTTACAAGCCAGTAACTCTAAAAATATTTGTTCAATCAAAAAGTTGTTTATGAAAAAGTTTCATGTATTCGAGGGACCTTTCTAACTACGTAAACATAAAGTTGCTCCCGCTCCTCCATCAAGGGTGGCGGGGGGTAACTTTATAATTTCAAATAAAACCTCCTATAAAATGTTACATATTTAGATTCTATGAGAGAAAACAAGTAAATTTTATTTGGAACATTTGTTTGAAATATGCTTCTATCAAAAGTTATAAGCATTTAAACTTTAAAATAGAGTGCATTCAAATTAATGATAAAACCATAAATTAAATGAGACTTGTTTTTTTACTTTATTAAATGTTCGAGCTGTTGACTATTCTCATCTAAACACTTATTAATTCTTTTTACAAAATTTTGTCTAACTCTAAACAACATTTTTGAGGTTTAAATACTTATAACTTTTGATAGAAGCATCTTTCAAACAAATGTTCTAGATAAAATTTACTTATTTTTTTCCGTTGAATCCAAATATGTAATATTTTATAGGAGGTTCCACTTAAAATTATGAAGTTCCCCCCCCCCCCCACGCCCCTTTGAAGGCGAAACGACTTTATGTTTACGCAGTTAGAAAGGTCCTTCGAATACATGAAACTTTCTCATGAACAACTTTTTGATTCGACAAATAGTTTTAGAGTTATTGGCTTGTAATACTTTACATGGGCCACCCTGTAACTTTTAACAGAAGCATTTTACAAACAAATGTTCCAGATAAAATTTATTTATATAAAATTTATTAAAAAACGACCTGACTGGCCTATACAAAAATTATTAACACAACGTTTCGGCCCTTGGGTACGGGCCCTTATCAAGTGTTGCTGTAAAAATTAATGCAAAAATTATATATTACCAATGAGAAACGAACGGCAAATTAAGGATGTAATGTACAGAGTAATTACAGGAGCGTTTCCTTTCAAGCTGTCAAAGTGAAAGCAGTGATATGACTAATGTCGAAACAGAAGACATGTATGTAAAATTACCATGTCTCGCGTCCAAAAAACATAAACACTACAAAGACACAGGAACGAAATTTACAAAAAACAACAAGTAATCAGACCCTGTGTATTAGCGTGTCGTATATCGGATTTAAATTGTCTGTGTCTTTTTGAAGATTAATATTGTTGTTGAATTTTTTTATGAAAAACATCTCAGCAATCTCCCTTTTCTTTCTATGTTTTTCAACATGCAAAATTTTTGGTTCCTTCCAATTAAAATCATGTCCGTATGTGGACCGATGGTTACTAATTACGCTGTGGTTGCTGGGATGTTTTTTAATGTCTCTGCAATGTTCGTTAACCCGTGTAGCAAGTTGTCTTTTAGTTTGACCAGTATATGTCGCATCGCAATCGTTACATTCAATCAAATATACGACATCTGTTTTGTGATTAACATCAATCTTGTCTTTACCCTTCCTAATTAAGTTATTAAGTCTTTTTGGAATTGTATAAATTGTTTCTAGACCACATTTATTAAGTGCGATATTTAAATTTTCACTTAGGTTATTTATGTAAGGCAAAGGCAAAACAGATGAGGTGTCAAACTTTTTAATAACAATGTCAGTATTGCGAGTAGAGTCCTTACGAAATTTTAAAGTTTTAATTCTCTTGCAGATATGTGACTCAATAAAAGGTTTTGGGAAGCAATTGTTGACCAAAATATCAGTAATTATTTTAATATTATTATCATGAAAGCGATCGTCAGAGAGTAATAAAGCACGGTCAACTAAACCTTTTATGGTATTGATCTTATATTTTAGTGGATGGCTCGAATAAAAATTCAGATATCTGCCTGAAAACGTAGGTTTTCGATACCAATTAGTCAACAAAATTCCTTCAAACTTAATTACAGTCGTGTCTAGAAAACAAATAGAACCATTGGTTTCAATCTCATGTGTAAATTTTAAGCGCTGGTGGTAAACATTAAAGACATTAAGTACTTCAGCTATTTCGGACTTAGTCGCTATTGCAAAAATATCGTCAACATATCTGTAATAAACCGGAAGACTAAAATCTAAAAAGTTTAGACAATAAGTTTCAAGGTCATCCATGACCATGTCAGCCAAGATTGGAGATAAGGGGGACCCCATAGGACATCCGAAGATTTGTTCGTAATAAAATCCGTTAAAACTAAAGCTCGTTAAGTCAAGAACAACTGTGAGTGCGTGTAAGAATTGTTGTAAAGACATATCAGTATTATGTGTAATATGGATCCACCTATTTTCCACGGCTATCAAAACTAAGTCTTTCGGAATGTTCGTGAATAATGAAGTTACGTCTAACGAGAATAAGACCTGATTATTATTTATTTTAGTGTGTCTAATATTATTAACGAAAGTCCAGCTATCCTTGATGTACGAACGCGGCTTAGGAATAGATTTATGTAGAATATCGTGTAAATAAAAAGCTAAGTTATACGTCGGGCTACCAATCGACGAAACAATAATGCGCAACGGATAATCTTTTTTATGTATCTTTGGTAGTCCGTAACATCTGGGGAGAATCCCACTAGTGTTTTTTAAATGATTGTATGTAAGTTCGTCAACAATCCCGTTATCACGCCAACTCATACACTTAACATACACTTAAAATTTATTTGTTTTTTCCCGTAGAATTCAAATATGTAACATTTTATAGGAGGTTCCATTTGAAATTATAAAGTTACACCCCGCCCTCCTTGAAGGAGGAGCGGGAGCAACTTTATGTTTACGTAGTTAGAAAGGCCCCTTGAATACATGAAACTTTTTCATAAACAACTTTTTGATTGAACAAATATTTTTAGAGTTACTGGCTTGTAACACTACATGGGCCACCCTGCATATATATGGTATATATATATATGGTATATATATATGTATATATATATATGTATGTATATATACACAGGGTGTCTCACAATCTCCGTACAATACTTTATTAGCGTGTTCTAGAGGTAAAATAGAGTCATAAATTCTAATATAAAAATTTTGAGGCTGCAATTTAGCAGTTTTGCAGTTTTTGAGTTATAAGCGATGCCAATAATATCGCATAGAATTCGCGCGCTCAGGCCTGTAACTACACATACACGCGTACCGATCTGTCATCTGTTATTGATTTTTTTAAGTCAGTTGATATTGATATTTTTAAGTCAGTTGATATTGATTTTTTTAATTCAGTTGATATTGATTTTTTTAAGTCAGTTGATATTGATTTTTACTGCACTAGAACAACACAAAGCGCGCGTTTCGCGCGCGCCATTTATTCTTTTTCATTATACATTTGTAATGATATATACACAAAATCATATACGTCACAAAATAAATCAATATAACTGCAATCACCGCAAAAAATTTTGCATCTATATCAAGTACTTCAGCTTTATACTAACACACAGTATCGCAAAATAATTTATATAAAAATTTAAAGGGCGAAAATTCATATATACAGGGTGTCCGGTATCAAACGGACCAACGCTCGTGAGCAGGTAGAGCGCAGTAAATTGAAAAGAAAAGTCCTGTACCATTTTGTTAAATTCGCAATAGTTATTGTGTTATTAATTAAAATATCTGAGC
Source organism: Lasius platythorax (assembly GCA_963971435.1). NCBI lineage: Eukaryota > Metazoa > Arthropoda > Insecta > Hymenoptera > Formicidae > Lasius > Lasius platythorax. Next base: position 13,764,781 of record OZ020546.1, read on the forward strand.
TAATAAGCGCGTGGGAAACGGTAGACCGGAATCGGTAGACATGTAAGATATGGCTTATTTGTTTACATCTCTTAGCAACAAATATCACGCGTCGCTCGCCGCTCGCTGTGTGACCACCTCTCGCTCAGATGATACTTCCGTTGTTAAGAGACGTAAAAAAGTAAGCCATCGTACATGCCTACCGATTCCGGCCTACCGATTCCGGCCTACCGATTCCGGCCTACCGATTCCGGCCTACCGATTCCGGCCTACCGATTCCGGCCTACCGATTCCGGCCTACCGATTCCGGCCTACCGATTCCGGCCTACCGATTCCGGCCTACCGATTCCGGCCTACCGATTCCGGCCTACCGATTCCGGCCTACCGCTTCCGGCCTACCGCTTCCGGCCTACCGCTTCCGGCCTACCGATTCCGGCCTACCGCTTCCGGCCTACCGATTCCGGCCTACCGCTTCCGGCCTACCGCTTCCGGCCTACCGCTTCCGGCCTACCGCTTCCGGCCTACCGCTTCCGGCCTACCGCTTCCGGCCTACCGCTTCCGGCCTACCGCTTTTCACGCGCTCATTCGCTCAAATATTTTAATTAATAACGCAATAACTATTGCGAATTTAGCAAAATAGTAAAGGACTTTTCTTTTCAGTTTACTGCGCTCTACCCGCTCACGAGCGTTGGTCCGTTTGATATCGGACACCCTGTATATTTCTTTATATACAGTTTTTAACATTTTTATTATCTCGTTGACTGCCAAGGTAAACTTTTAATGCTTGCCAAGTACGAACACGTGAAAAAGCAACATAAAGTTGTCCATGATTAAAAACATCTTTGCGAAGATTTCTTCCTACTCTGTCAAATGTCTGTCTCTGTGACTTATTAATTGTCATAGCAAAAGCTAATTTTATCGGAAACTGTCTTTTTTTAAAAGTGAAAGGATATATATTTTCGATATATAATGTTATACTGTTCAAGAAAACGATATCTCCTACTTTATCACCCGTTAAGATTTTGCATTTCAATAAATGATCAGCAAGTTTTATAATCATTAATCTAGTGCCATTGCAAAGATCTTCATTGATACTGAGATTTCTAATCAACATAATGATACAATTCGGTCTTAAACGTAATTTATAAGCAGGAAGAGATGATGGAGACAAAGTATTTAAACATTCTGGTAGTAAAACTTCACGAATGTCACCATTATCACCGCAATTTTCGGTACTATCTGTACTTGTATAAATTCGTTCCTCAGATATGTATATCTAATAATTTAACAACTCGTTTATTAATTTCTTCGACATCAGCATTTCTTGCAGAAAGTATTGCACACTTTGCCATTTTATTAAATTCTTTATTTCGTATTAGATCACCATATATATCTTCTACAACATCAGCACTAATGGGTGCAATACAATAATCCGGAAATTGTATATTATCATTAGAATCATTTAATATGTCATCTCTCAAATCGAATGCAAATTCAGTTTCCTCTGAGAGAACTCTCATGTTTTCCGTTAAAGAGAAACTTATAAAATGTCTCCAATTAGGACTAAACTTGATGGAAAGTTCACGATTCCACATCGGGTACCATGTATTTTAATAGGAAGAAGTTGCCTAAAATCACCACTTAATACGATAATTTTTCCACCAAAAGGTAAATTATTATTCATGATGTCACGCAATTTTCGATCCATAATCTCTAGAGCATATCGTGGTGCCATTGGCTCTTCATCCCAAATAAAAATATCTATTTTTTTCAAATATTGAGCATCCTTTGATTGGATTTTAATGCTAGACGATGAATCAGCAAATAATGGAACCGGCAATCCAAATGTCTTATGAACCGTTTTTCCTGTTGGCAACAATGTCGCTGCAATGCTTGTAAAAGCCATTGTACATACATGTTTATTACGAATTTTGGCTAAGTGATAGATAGTTGTATATGTTTTACTTGAACCACCTGGACGTTCGATATAAAAACAATTACTATTGTGATTATTATTGTCTAATCTATTTATTATAAGATCTACAGTATTTCTTTCTGCTTGTCATTTAATTGTTTATATTGTTTGATACCAACTTCCATATCTTCTTTAATTGTCATATAATCATCCTCTTTGTCATTTTCTTGCAATTGTTACAACGGGCACCCTGCACGTGTGTGGCCACAAAGTTCACCGGTTCTTCCTACCTGGCAATAGGAAACACGCGAGTAGTGGTTGATTTTAACTCAACTACCTCCAACAAGGAATATATAAAATTATATTAAAGAAATTAAAAGAAAATTAAAATTTTGAATCAATTATCCACAACGCAATTTCAATAAAGGAAAAATAAAACAAATCAAATTGCAGTGGGAAAATCCTTATTAACTAAATCGCCTATTATACAGGTCCTAAAATAAATACCTGTCATACAGGTTTTAAATAATATATATACCTGTCATACAGGTTTAACTAGAACAATAAACCAAAATAAAACTAAACAGCTCTAACTTCCTCAGCAGCCCAAGTCAATCCATACTTCTGCTCAAAAGTCTCACGCGTATATATTCCCGCATCGCAAGCTTATTCACGTCAACACCGGCTTTTATCTTCGCAAGGTTATCGATTGCAACATCAAAGGCTCTCTTTGCATCATACAAAGATTGCTCATGTGCCGGACCAGAGACTTGTCCTCTTTCAACAGCACGATCAGGCAAATCCAAAGTATGCATCATCTGATTCACCCAGACACGCAAAGCAGTCGCACTCAAATGCACACAAAATTCATCAGGAAATCGCACAGTACGCGAAAATGGTGCAGGCTGTACTAAAGACTGCCATGTATCCCTAACACGATCACGAGTTGCTTTCGTATGGAAAGAAGCATATTGAAAATTATGCACTAATTTATAAAATTCGTCATAACTCGTGAAAGGCTGTTTCGCCAACAATCGATGCTGCACACCAAAATCACGGTAAGCCATGATTATATCACGCCGAATAACCGTGTAATGTTCTCTGGATGCCACACCGGAACGCGATTCCTCTCCACAACGTCGTACACAATCGTCGATATTAATATTATAATTAATAGCAACACGGTCAACAATACGCACCACACGCTCACGCAACACACGCTCACGCAACACACGCTCACGCAACACACGCTCACGCAACACACGCTCACGCAACACACGCTCACGCAACACACGCTCACGCAACACACGCTCACGCAACACACGCTCACGCAACACACGCTCACGCAACACACGCTCACGCAACACACGCTCACGCAACACACGCTCACGCAACACACGCTCACGCAACACACGCTCACGCAACACACGCTCACGCAACACACGCTCACGCAACACACGCTCACGCAACACACGCTCACGCAACACACGCTCACGCAACACACGCTCACGCAACACACGCTCACGCAACACACGCTCACGCAACACACGCTCACGCAACACACGCTCACGCAACACACGCTCACGCAACACACGCTCACGCAACACACGCTCACGCAACACACGCTCACGCAACACACGCTCACGCAACACACGCTCACGCAACACACGCTCACGCAACACACGCTCACGCAACACACACACATACATCTATTATATCCAACAACCAATTACGTACAGCAATCCGAACAACTCTTCTCTCTACTTGCAATTGCCGCACTTTACACATACAATAGCCCAATTGTGCACAAAACCTGACCACACCTGCACTGCATCGGATCTAAAATATAAAATATTACTTAACTTAACATTAAAATTAAAATTAAAATCAAAATTAAATCCCAAATCAAAATTAAATTCAAAATAATCAAAATTTAAATTAACTTCAAAATAAAGAACCCTCTGTTGCCATTCTTCCATCCTCCATCAACACAAATCCAGTCTTCTTATCTCCCAATTTAACCTTTCCAATACTTTTAACCTCCCTATTCCCGGGCGTATGATACGTATACACAGGAACATGAAACTTACTCGATAAATTACTAGAATCCCGAGCATCATGACGACCAACCTCAATCGCAGCTAACGACTGCATTTTACTATCACTCCACATGCTCGATCCAGCATCAAGCGCACGCTGATACTTATCATTCATTCTTACCATTTAATTCATTCAATTTCTTACAATACCCAAAAATTTGTAGGAATGCGGGTTCGGGTAATTATTTAAAAATATCAAAAATAAAATCACTCAGTCTCATTTAAATAGAAGAGGAAAATCAGTCTACTTTATTGCCTTTACTTAACAATACTCAATATGACCCGAATTTATTCTAAGTCCGTAAATCTTTATCTCGCGAGAATCGGCGTACTTCTTTATCGTTTCACAGAATTTGGAGCTCTCTCCACAAACAGTTTCTTTCAAACAATTTCAACATTAATATGAAAATTAAATATAATCGATAAGAAAGCATATGCGCAAATCAATGCTTTCTTTTGTCCTTGTAACATTCCAAAGTGTCGTACATAATCTTCCGACATTGCTCCTTTAAAATTTTCCCAAAGCTCTTCAGGATGCAATGGTTGACAATGTAATAATATACGTAAAAATAATCTACGAAGTTGTCTTGGCATCATCCATCCAACAGCTTCGTTCATAGCTCGTTTCCATTCATCATCATCTTCAATCAAACCTAAAGCTAAACATGCTGCTGAAAACGATTGACAAACTTCTCCATTTACAGTTATTAACTTATCAAAACTCGTAGCTCCCTTTACTGTGAGTAATAATAGTTGTAAATGATATAATTCAGTTTGTGTTGGACTAACGGAATACATTTGTCCTATGCAATTATAATGACTCTTGCGTTTATTCCACAACGCGATACATTTCTACCATTAATTTTTTCTTTTTTAAACGTATAATAACGTGGAATTTCTATATACAAATATTGTTTTGCTTCTTCATCGCGAGAATTCAATGCAAAATAATCTATTAACATAGTAACTTGATCTAAAGCAGAAGTCATTGCTTCTTCAATTGCTTTGTTTTCAGTTACAACATTTTGTTCATTAGGAAGATGGACGGATAAACGTACGATAGTATGGCTTTTATCTTGTAATTTTTTCTCAAGAATACGCCAGCTCGCTTTTACAGGTCCAACATAACGAGCTTCTATAAAATTGCGTATTTCATCATGATCTATAATTATATTTTCTGTTATTGGTTCAATTGTAATAGCAGCAGCATCATGTCTTTTGTAAATATATTTATACAGATATTTAACCGATTTGATACTTGAAACAATTTCAACATTAATATGACAATTAAATATAATCGATAAAATAGGACAATATGGATAACGATACGAGGACAATATACATAATGATTATTAACTACATATACAGGGTGACCCATTTTAACTTAGGCAGCCAAATAACTCGAAAAATAAGCACACTACGAAAAAATGTTTAGAATCAAAATTTCGTCATTTCGAGGGGGACGTACAATGACGTTAAAATGAGCCCCCCCACCCCTCCCCCTGGGCGGTGAGGGGGGGCTCATTTTAACGTCATTGTACGTCCCCCTCGAAATGACGAAATTTTGATTCTAAACATTTTTTCGTAGTGTGCTTATTTTTCGAGTTATTTGGCTGCCTAAGTTAAAATGGGTCACCCTGTATATCCACCAGGACGTTCAAAACTTTTGTCATTATCTCGTCGACGATAATAAGGATAAGCATCTTCATCTATACTGGTCTCTTCATGATACGGTTTAGGATAATGTTTCGAACATTTTCCATCTACCAAACACTAATCACCACATGGTCCATGAATCATATGTCTCATAACTATGTCGTGTAAAGCATGATTTTCACAAGGATCAGGAATTTCAGCAGAGATATATTTGTCAATGATCTGTGGAGTTGTTATTTTGAAATTGTAATTTAAAGTAATTAACATGTGGACATGTGGCAAACCGCGTTTTTGAAATTCAATAACATATACAAAGGCTGCTACTTCTCCGAAAAACGTTTGTTTAACAATCAAATCAATTAAATAATCTTTCTTAATATTAAAAACACGAGCACAAATGCCAGGTGTATATCAGAAGCTTGTTGACCAGGCAAAAGATTTTTTTCAATTTCACGCCATTTTGGATTGCAAGTCATTGTAATGAAAAGATCTGGTTTATCTTTACTAACAATTGCCATTGCATCTTGATAATTTTGTAACATATTACGCGGTGATCCAATAAATGTAGATGGAAGTATAACCATCTTTCCAATACGTCCATTTAAATTATTTGCCATAGTCTATATATAATCTCTTAAACCTTTGTATGTTTAAGTACGTAATTCTTTTTAATGATCTCTACAATAATTTATTGTCTTTTTCAATTGTTACATAACTGTCTACTGTTTAAATAAACGACGACCTAATAAAAAGACGTTAAATTTATCACGAATAGCCATGCGATATTTAATATACTGGCCTCTAGTTATTCGTTTATTACTATTTAATTTTGTTAAATTACAATGCTATCCTTGAGTATCATATGGATAAAATAATAAATATATCCATGGTTCAACATTTGGGTCCATAGTATTAACTTAGTTATATGCCAACTCCAATTCCTCTCACCCCACTGTACCTGCAACGGCTTCATATGCTTGATTTCCTCTTCAGTCACCCATGCAGTTTGGGCATCTAAAGCACCGAGCCGGCCAACGATTCCGGTGATAAATTCTTTGGCAATACAGTGGTCAAATCGCTCGCCGTCAATAGAACCAAACCACCTTGGATTGTTCCGTTCAAATCTTCCCATTCATATAGAGCTGGATATTGGGCTCGGTATGCGTGGGGGCCCCCATCTATACATTAAATAACTTTGACGGAGATACGATGCCATCGTTGTTGTTATTATTTTCCGAGTCTTCGCTGGTTCCTCCTTGAGCGCGATAGTGCTAGCGTTCCTTAAGAGCTTGGGAGTACAAATCATAGTCCGGTAAGAGCTGTCCAGTTGTAGCATCCATAGCGTGAGCGGTTGCCCATGTCCATTTGGAACGATATGTTTGTCCATCCAGTTCAACCTTTGGGCCCCCCCCCCCCCACTAGTACCCCACCTAGCGTAGTCATCACAGTACTTTTTAAAAGAAAGAGAACCTTCACTTTCACCTTTATACCAAGTGGTAAAAACGCGATCCAATACCCGGTTGGAAATTCGCTCATCAAGTTGTTTCTTGTGGCCGTCTATGTCTGCGCTTACCCATTCCTCTATGTCATCAATAATTTGCTGTTCAGTATAAGGACATTTTGCGGTTAACCAATGTAAATGTACGAATAACATACACTGGTCTATGCGTAAAAACTTTTGGGAAGCAGTGTGCGCTAATAACCTTAAGATATTGTCTACAAGCGTCTGATTGCAGATCACGAGGAAGGGGTGAGATCTTTGCCCCTATCTCTCAGACTATGGCGTATATGTCTGATGCCGAATTCGTTTGCCCAGATGACATGATTAAAGTATAATATAAATACAATGGATACGCGCAAGTAACCCACGGTAACAAGAGCCAGGACGGAGGAGTGCGTCCAAGATATCGCGCCAGCTTGAACACCTTTCCTTTCGTTCTTCGGATAGTTGATACATCTGAAGATTGACCTAACACTACTTTCACCAACTCTTCCTCTATGCTAGAATACAATTCTTGGTCACTATTCTGCATGCTTGGTGGTATTGCAAGCAGTTCACGCTTCTCAAATCGAGAGGTAGAATATATGCCGTGATTTATTCGTTTACTGGACTTTTGTCCGGTGTTTGCAGTGTCTTGGGCGGCTCTGGCACGGGAGAAGATTTTGTCTTCGTTTCTTCTTGCTTGCCTGTCACATTTCCACCACTCTTCTCCGGTCCCATCAGCGCTGCCACTTCGTTGCCCTTCTTCACTGCTTCTGCTTTTGTCATATCGGTTGATTTGGAGGTAGGCTGGATGGTCTTGGTCGTTGTGGCTTTCGTGCTCCCAGCTGGTAACCCAAGAACTTTCTTCGCGGTCTCCTCCGCCCTGACCACGGCCTCCGTTGCTTTCGGTGATTCTTATGTAGAGGCCAAGTCGGTTACAAGTTGATGGGCTATGTGAGTTGCACCCGCCACGGATGCTCCGGCAGGTCCTCCGGTCAAGAAACCGGCCAGCGCTGATGCCGCCGGTTTCAGTATATAGTTTTTTGCCCCCTGCCAGAGAGCATCTAAAATTGGTGGATCTGGCCACTGTATGGGTATAGTCTTTAAGGCACTGAGAATCGGGTCACCGTATTCATAATTTGAACCGATGATGTACCAAGACGTTGGGTCAGAATAAGGGATGCCTATGTTGTTAATTGATGCACAGAATGTGAGTGATTCATACATATCACTAGGTGACAATATCCTATTGTCACTACATGCGGCGTTGGAATAACCCGCTACATTGTCCACCCAGTGAAGTATGCTCTGGTATCCTTCCCCCGGCTCACGAACCAGTGCCTGAGGGTACCGTCGATATACATCTATTGTCGACATCATGTTCATCTTTGTGTTCGTTGTTGTCACGGGCAATCTTGATTGCCATATATGGCAAACTTTTGTAGTGGAAAGTTGTAGTGCCCTTTGGTATCGTTCCACCAAGTAGGCCCATTTTCCACTCACTGATCCATCCACTGCTGAGTGTAATGGGATGGGACGGGACTAAATGTCATCCAGTTAACGTTGGAATACGGGGACATTAACCAATAGTCGGCCATTATGTCTAAATCCCATTTATTGATATTTGAGAAAATATTCTCTATGTCGTGGTGTACAAGGATACCTCTATACAATGATGTCTTCAAGGAGTTCAGGATCATATCTCGGTGCGCGACATCAAACTTGTTGTATATGCCAGCCCAATTTCTGGGTGTTATATCATTGATAGATAGAAATGCTGACGTTGAAAAACTGATTGCACATGAGAGCATGTGCACCCAGTGGACAAATCCTGTTGGTGACGCGAACCGATATGACAGTGTGTGTCATGATGAGTCCCATTGCCGTTGCAATCCTACTGACCGAAGTCATGGTCTGTATGTTGTAGCTGGGTACTGATACCTCAGGTTGTTGTGTAGACCAGGTTATGCGCAGAGTAGTACCTACGCCAATGTACCGAGAGCGAACAACACCAGTAGGAAAGACATGTTGTGGAGATACCCCAGAGAAGTTGTACGCTATTGTCCGTCTCCTGGCATCGACTTTGTCTAATTGATCTAAGTTAAGCAAATGACTCTTCATCTGGCTAGTCTTGTCCAGAGCTGAACCGTCATAGGTCCATGCTCCATAAGCAGGTTGAGTATAGTCAGATGGCTTGTCCATTTGTAATGTGGGAGCGATCTCACCATACCACTGTCCATAAAGCTCACTCAACACCGAAAGGGCGATGCCACACGCATCCGAAACGCCCAATCGTGTGCAAATTTCGCTAAATGCTAAGACAGTGTCTCGTCGTATTCCAGGTAGATTATCTTTGCTCCAAAACTTATCCCACAATGCCCAAGAAGACACGGGAACGACTGCTGCAGGTCCCTTCCACACCGGGACTGTGATACTAACATCCCTTAGTGCTAATTTTATTTTAGAAGGGCTGTTTGGAGACGTCTCATTAATTAGTACCATGCAGACATTTCTAACCCCAGGTACATCGATGTTATTGATGATCGGCAGATAAGTTTCCGTCATAGTGTACTAGTGTTTAGCACCAGGACCGTCCCTGGTTGTTACAGCTTGATAAGACACGGTTCCTGACCAAGCATCTGAGCTCAGGAACGAGTACAAATATGAGACAAGATGACTTTGTCTCAACAAGCGTGATGGCACCGGCACCGCAGTCCACGTCACATCTAAGTCCCCACATGTAAACTCCCCAGCGGTGCTCGAATAGTAGGAGTTGTTCGCTAATGCCACGAAGGTGTCTAGTGGCATTGCAACGATCTTCCATGAGGTAGGATCAGTCCCAGGCTTCTGCATAATATCCATACCCATATCACTCACATTCTTGGGCTTTCTAACAAAGCGGTATGGAATCGGTGGCGAAGCTCTCCTCTTCAACCGATAGAGCCATAGCTCCACATCGAATCATCGCCGCTATTTCGTAACGGGTAGATGGTCTTAGAGCCAACGCCTTTACGAGTGATGACATGGTGCTAGCATCTCGTACATTTGGCCCTCTCACGACAGCAGATAAAACGCCCGTCTGAGCCGGATCATTAAGACGCCCAGACAATATTTGATATTGTGGGCTATAAGGCAATGGCTCTGTTTCGCGAGAACAGGTCGTAGTGGAAACGGCCACGCTTCTCACTGGTATTATGTCAGAGTAGTAATATCTGGTATTATTGTCACTCATTGAGCGGGTCTGCACACTGGTACTGGTGGTTGTGGCTTTAGATCCAGACGCCAAACCCTTCGACGTTATTGGGTCCGGGGGCAGCTTCGCCACTTGTGCTCTGCTCATTACACCCTTCCCCCTGATGTATATTTTCAACCCCTTGTCCAGTAGCACTCGCTGTGCAGGTGTCAACCTCGCTCTCTCTTCCGATGTTGGTATGTCTCCTTTCAATTCCGACTGAATGGCCGAAGTCGGTGTAGCCGTAACGGTTGTTGCCTCGGTGATGAACACCACCAACATATAAACGAGATACACAGTCCCACGAAGTATAGGACTGCGATTTGCACCCAACCTTGGTGGCTTAGTCCAATCCCGTTGGGGTGGTGCGTAGATATCCGACGGGTGAGCCCACCTGAGGGAGGGGACCAAATGTCCACCCGATACAGTTCCGAACTGTTGCTGTACTCATCAGTGTCATATCGGCCATCGTCAATCGGTTTCATCTAGAACCAGTATCAGTACGGTTGAGTTCCGTCTATTAGGTTCAGCTTCTCTCAACTTACTCACCTTTTATTGTAGGTGTTGATGCGTAAAAGCGCGCTCCCCTTATCATCCACTGCTCAACCCGGGTACCGGTGGCGGAATTTAATATAGCTGCTGCAATACAGTGGCCAGTTAAATTGTCTTTTTTAAAAATTATCAGGTAATAATGATTGCTTAATTACACCGCATATTACACCATAAAGGTGCCGCCGTAATAAGCTTCTAATTATGTTCGTCGGCTTATTTCTAACAGCATTATTCAATAAAGTAGACAAATTCCACATTTGTCCAATTTTCAAAATGTCTCAAGTTATTTGGTAAAAAATGTTTAATTAAGCAGTCAATAGCGATGTCAACTACAGGTTGATGAGATAAAATCTCCCGGACGCCTTGTGCCACATCATTCTCAGTTATATTAATTGGTTCTATTTTGCCTTCTTGTGCAACATTCTGAATATTGTCCTTAGGTTCTTTTGTCCTATTCTTGTTTGTATTGTGTGTTGATTGTGTCTCTGTATCTTTTGTTAGTTTGTCTGTATCATGTGTTTCTGAAATGGCCTTTTCTATTTCGCCATGTGCAACATTCTGAATATTGTCCTTAGGTTCTTTTGTCCTATCCTTGTTTGTATCGTGTGTTGATTGTGTCTCTGTATCTTTTGTTAGCTTGTCTGTATCATGTGTTTCTGAAATGGCCTTTAAGATTTTCTCAACTTTTTTGTTTTCTTGCTGTTGTGTTTCGTAAATTATTACGCTCCATACAATTTTTTTCTATATTTATTTTACCATCATATAATTTAAACATTAATTCCATTTCTATTTGTTTTTTTACTTTTTCCAAAGTTACTGTTAATTTCATCTGTGCTTTTTTATTTAAAGATTCTAATATTTCCTTAGACACGGCTTCCCACATACGTTTCTTCTCCTGCCAATGGATATTATTATTTTCCTTTATATATAATTTGTACTCCACTGTCTTAAGATATTGCAGCATGTTATTAATTACAGCTGTGTTTATCACGTTGTCATCCTTTTTGCAGAAAAATGTAATATTTCCGTCAGTGGTTATATTTTTTATTAGTTTTGAAATAAAATCACCAGCCGCGCGAGCGTGGGTGAAGTATCTATACGTATGTATATGTGAAATTTGAAGATTTATTTAAAGTGTCATTTATCGTATGATAATATTTCGTTTGATCCAAATTTTGTGGGGGTACTTTATTAATAGGTTGGAGTGCTATTGTAAAAAAATGTTGCACACGTTATTTAAAATGTGCACGATCTTATTGAAAATCTTTTAGAGATAGACGAAGCAATAAGTCACGAAGTCACCACGCTGAAAGCACACGACTTTGTGTCAAAATTTATTATATATATATATATATATATATATATATATATATATATGTATTGTGACCGTAATTATTTTATAAGATAACTAAAAGATATAGTTAATTGAAGGGTCGTTGATGGTGACTTACGGCACACCTTCGGCGCGACATACGGAAGACCGACCGTTAAATTAAAAGAGAAAACGACACGTGAAGTTGGGCATCAGGCGCGAAAATCCGCGCCGCGGAAAAACTTTCCGGAAACCAAAAATCTCGAATCGGTTATAATCGCGATGGAAAAATACGCGGCTATTTAATTAACGAAATTGGTAGAGGGGTGTGGTTCTTGCGGACGGAACGGGTGAGAATCGAGAGGGGCACAAATATACTTGCACATAGAAATAAATTGAAAGAATATAATATATCAAATATCAAGTGAGAGAAAGAATGATATAATAGAAAAGTTAATAATGAAAAGAACAATGTATGAAAAACAGTGATAAGAAATATAATTGATAACAGTCTGGCCAGATGTTTGTCGGCCGAAAGGCTTCTCGCGATCGAGCGCAAGAGTATCGGGTTTTACGCGCGAGCCGAAAGTCAATTCTTCGGCGGATAGCTTTTGCCGCGACTCGAGGCTTATCCGGGCCTCGGCAGCGAGAAGAATTCTTCCGTAAGTTGACGAATAACTTGCGCTCGCCCGCGTGAAATGTCGAATATTCATCTTAAAAGAAACATAATAGGCGCTTTCAGAGCAGCCGTATACGCCGCGACAATAATATTTGTCCATATAATCAATCAATATCGCGGTGCGACTCGTATATTCGATCGGAATTACACTCTAATTAAATTGCTTTAAAGGCAGCGACAGACTTTACAATCTATTGACGCGCAGAATAACGATATCTCGGATTCACGCGATGGTATTCGAAAGCGACGGAATAACATACAATAGATTCATCATTTAATTAATAATATAATTTTCTAAATTTATCTAAATTTTATTTTACCTTACTTACAATTACAAGAGTCCTCTCAATTCAATGTGCTATTGTTATCTTTAAAAGATATTCTCTTTCAGCTCACGCGAATGGAATGGAGCAACGAAACGAGCACTGTGCGGCGGCGGCGGCGACGTCGTCGCTGAAATAAGCTGAAAATAAATAGAAATTAAAAAACATGAAGAAATAAAAGGTGGCTTTTTGCTTCATCATTATGCTTTATGCAAAAATTAAACTTTAGAAAATTTCGGGAAAAAAATATTTTTCAAACTATGACAATTAGAGTGACACGTATAATCAGTCTGTTATATTACAAAAGATTACAATCTAGTCGACAAGAATTTCTCGGTCAGGTATTTTATTATTATAAGATTGAGAATATAAGATTGAGAATATAAGATTGAGAATCAGTCGTATTTAATATTGGAAATGCGCGCGCGGTGCGGATATATATTACGAAATCATTGTAAAATCGGTGCAACTACGAGTAAAAGAGAGAGAGGGGGAAAAATTGAGAGTCATCCTTGTTTTGTTGAGATTGAGAGACGTCACGTCGCGTCGCGTCGCGCGACGCTTCGCAGGAATACCGCAACGTATATGGGTGCGTTCGGGAAGCTCGCTGTCAGTGCTATTCAGCGCTACGGACTATTCGCGGAGCTAGCTGGTAGCGCTATCAAATGCAGTTATGACGTTATTAATAGTAGCGTTCTACGTTATAACTTCGCGCTATCAACGCTATTGCTTCCGAGGTAGTGCATTGGTAGCGTTATCGTTTGCGAGCTCTGCGAACAGCGGTAGCGGCTGTGCCGTTTTTATTTCTTTCATGCTCATTTAGTTTTTTTTTATATTGTGTTGTGCACGTGCATAATACGTGTTGGTAATAATAATGGAATTTGTACAATTAGAAGAAGAAGAATTAGTAGAAGTACGATTAGTGGATAAAGACGAAAAAACAGAATACATTTTAAAAATTAGCCCGGCCGATGTGATCAAAGCCCAAAACGGTTAATTTGAAGGTTATAGTTGTTGAAATATAAAGGTCCGATTATACTTTCCGTATCGTGCATGATAAATATAATCGGGCCCTTTATTCATTATACTTTTATTTAATCTTGTTTTTTTTAAGATAAAAAATTTCTAGCAGCATTACAAAATTATGCACGTGCAATTCAAAATGGTGAGTAAAAATTATTTTGACTGTCTTCATGTAATAGATAGCCTGGATCTTTTTCGCCTAATAATATTTTTCGCGTGAATTTTAAATATAATTCTTGCTTCGTGAGACGCGTCTTTACTTTCGAACTTGAAACGTAGTCTGAAGCTAAAGCTAGAATAGTATGTAATACAGTGCCTGGCATAATAAAGTGACCATCCTATATGTATATAGAAATTTCCTAAAAACTAATATTTTTAATGAAAAAAAGCCAAAAAAAGCCCAATAGTAGGATGCTTTTCCATTAAAAATATTAGTTTTTAGGAAATTTCTATACATAGGATGGTTACTTTATTATGCCGGGCAATGTAGTTCTTAATTATCACATAATTAAATTGATAATCAATTTAATAATCTCGATACGAATACCTATGTGATCATACTATTCTTGCTTTTACTTAAAAAGATCCAGCCTGACTATATTTGACAGTTCTTCATTTAATTGAATCGTACTTTTTGTCTTAACGAGTTACTTTGTTTTTGCAGGTGTTGAAACTAACATTGATGAAGTATCCTCCGCGCCGTCAGTTGCGACGAACGCGACGATAAATTTGCCTTCCAAAACTGGTACGTTCAGTACTCAATGCAATCTTGTTCAGGCGAGTGGACAACACACGAATCAGACATCCACTATAAAATGGAAGCGACCTACGAGCAATCAGAAAAATCAACTCGCAGAACATTTGAAGATTTCTAAGCTTTCTGCACAGGTAGTTATTACACAAATTGTACATATAATTTATAATATGTATAATTATATTATAAAAAATTTATCTTGATACTTGATGATACGTACTGGCTCAAATATTCTCACTTAAATTTTTCTAATGAGAAAACAAGGCATTTTTTATTTGAAATATTTATAACTCTGCAATATACTTTGAATATCGCAATACTCTTAATAATTAATTATATATTATTTATTACAGACAAATATTAATGCGGAAAATGGTCCGATAGGACCGATAGGACCGATACGTTTAGCACCCAAAACTTCTAACACATCCAAAGCCACGACCGTCAAACCAAAGTTCATTTCAAATGTACTGCTGCAGAATGTTCCGAAGATGAAAACAATAGTGTCCACCAACAAGTCTTATTCGAATGTGATGTCGAACAATTACAGACAAGCCAATGTAGCCGACAAGAGTGGAAACGAAAAATTAGTGAATATTTTTACTACGGAAAATCAAATTAGAGTTAATACAGCTACCGCAGGTAAGATGCATGTTATAATTCGTTTATGCATTTATCGGCATGTGTGTATAAGGGAGTAATTGAAAATATTATCTACATTTTTCCTTCTCGATTAAATAGATTAAGTAGTAAACCAGCCTATAAAATATATAATATTATATATATGAATACCGGCCAAAAGAAAATTTAATATAATAATAATATAATATAATAATATAATATAATAATATAATATAATAATATAATAATATAATATAATAATATAATATAATAATATAATATAATAATATAATAATATAATATAATAATATAATAATATAATATAATAATATAATATAATAATATAATAATATAATATAATTGTTTTCACCATTGATTGCATAAAATGTGACTTAAGTCGTTTTTAGTTGCCTATTTTTTAACATTACTGTATGATCTTTTTTTTGCAGAGAGTGAAAATACTCGGCGTAACAACGCTACTGCGTCGCTTGATCAAGACAGGTCTGACGAAATAAATGAAGTCGAGGAGTCATTGGGAGAAAGTAAGAAAATTGTAGAATATGATTCTTTTTATTTGTCACTTATCGTGAATACATTTTAATGTTTTGTTTTACAATTTAGATTTCAGGTGGACTCATGAAGCTGTACTGCTTTTGTTAGAAGAATTCAGATATGAAAATGACATGTCCTTAGGTAAAATGACACACAAGAAGGCATGGGATAAAATATCAGAAGCTATGAATAAAAAAGAGCACATAGTGACAGGCAAGCAGTGTAGCACTAGATATAACACTATGAAACGAACATATAAAGGAGTAAAAGATCATAATAATAAGTCTGGTAATAATAAACGGACGTGGCCTTATTATGAGGTAAGTGTATGATAAAGGAAAAAATAGTGATTACTGTTACTTTTATACGCACGGACACATACATACCCATACACATACACACTCATACACATACACACCCATACACATACACACCCATACAAACACACACACCCATACAAACACACACACCCATACAAACACACACACCCATACAAACACACACACCCATACAAACACACACACCCATACAAACACACACACCCATACAAACACACACACCCATACAAACACACACACCCATACAAACACACACACCCATACAAACACACCCATACAAACACACACACCCATACAAACACACACCCATACAAACACACACATACACACACCCATACAAACACACACACACCCATACACACACACACACACCCATACAAACACACACACACACACCCATACAAACACACACACACACCCATACAAACACACACACACACACACACCCACCCATACAAACACACACACATACGCACACACATAATGAAGCTAATCAGAGAAGAAGGATTAGGAGTCTTAAAGCGAATTCACACCTTGGCAGAAAAGCAGAAAATAGAAGCCAATCAGAACTCGCGCTGGAAGTAAGCTTACTAGGTAGTAAAGTTATTATCAACGCGAGTTCTGATTGGCTTCTGCTTTTCTGCCAAGGTGTGAATTTGCCCTCAATGTTGTATTCTTTTCAGATTATGGACAGTCTTTTCGGTGCAAAGCCATATATGGCGCCTATATCAACGATGTCATCTACTGGTACCGAAAGTTCCAATGTGTGTAGCAACAACTCTAATAGCTCCTCTAACAGCTCTACTTCCTGTACCATGGATGTGGATAATAACAATATTTCTCGTAATTCTTTGTACTATTTACTATTAATTAAAATAAGACTTGTATCCACAATGCTGAAATTCGAAGTAAACGATTTTTTTTCTAGATAAACGCAAGAAGAATGACATTGGAAGTGTAATAATGGAAATTCGTACAATATCAGAGGAAGGAAAAAAAAGAAGACATGAGGAAAGAATGGATTTTAAATTAAAATTAATGGAGAGGCTGGATAAAATATTAGAAAAAATATAAAAATATATTTACAGTAAGAGCATTGTGATAAAACCAAGTAAAACTAATAAGTTTTTTTTTTAAGTATTAGCACCGTTGTGCAAGAACATTGTGATAATAAGTCAAATTAATATTTTTTAAAAATAAGTATTAGCACCGTTGTGCAAGAGCAATGTGATAATAAGTAAAATTAATAAGTTTTTTAAAATAAATGTTAGCACCGTTGTCTGAAAGCATTGTAATAATAAGTAATAAGTTAATTAATGAGTTTTTCTTAAAAATAAGTATTAACACCGTTGTCGAAGAGCATAGTGATAATAAGAAAATAATTTATAAGTTAATAAATTTTTTTTATTAATAAGTTAATATATATAAATCTCAGTACAATGTAATGAGATAAAATACAGTAACATATGTATATTTTGGAAGACATTCTTATTTATTTATTTCTCTTCTCAGATCCTTCCATCTTTCCAACATCTTTTTTTTAACAAAAAATAAACTCACAAAAGATAAGATAATTATTTAAGGTAATTAAGATCAACATATTACATAAACATATAATATAAACATATAAACATATTTACAAGGGAAACTCAAAGAATTTATCTACATACATACACATATATATATATATATATATATATATGTATATATATATATATACATATTTATGCATTAATTGAGCTGACACGTTTTGTAATAAAATGGCCTACAGGCGAACGGGTTCATCAAACATGGTTCGGATTTGAAACCATCAGTGGTTTTCCCTCACTATGCTCTCATCCGAATAATCGTCGCTCTCTCGTCCGAATAATCGTCGCTCTCTCGTCCGAATAATCGTCGCTCTCTCGTCCGAATAATCGTCGCTCTCTCGTCCGAATAATCGTCGCTCTCTCGTCCGAATAATCGTCGCTCTCTCGTCCGAATAATCGTCGCTCTCTCGTCCGAATAATCGTCGCTCTCTCGTCCGAATAATCGTCGCTCTCTCGTCCGAATAATCGTCGCTCTCTCGTCCGAATAATCGTCGCTCTCTCGTCCGAATAATCGTCGCTCTCTCGTCCGAATAATCGTCGCTCTCTCGTCCGAATAATCGTCGCTCTCTCGTCCGAATAATCGTCGCTCTCTCGTCCGAATAATCGTCGCTCTCTCGTCCGAATAATCGTCGCTCTCTCGTCCGAATAATCGTCGCTCTCTCGTCCGAATAATCGTCGCTCTCTCGTCCGAATAATCGTCGCTCTCTCGTCCGAATAATCGTCGCTCTCTCGTCCGAATAATCGTCGCTCTCTCGTCCGAATAATCGTCTCTCTCTCTCTCTCTCTCCCTCTCTCTCTCCCTCTCCCTCTCCCTCTCCCTCTCCCTCTCCCTCTCCCTCTCTCCCTCTCCCTCTCTCCCTCTCCCTCTCCCTCTCTCCCTCTCCCCCCTCTCCCCTCTCCCTCTCCCCTCTCCCCCTCTCCCCCTCCCTCTCTCCCTCTCCCTCTCCCTCTCCCTCCCTCCCCTCCCCCTCCCCCTCCCCCCTCCCCCCTCCCCTCCCCCTCCCCCCCTCTCCCTCCCTCTCCCCCCTCCCCCTCCCTCTCCCCCTCTTCCTCCCCCTCCCTCTCCCCCTCTTCCTCCCCCTCCCTCTCCCTCTCCCCCTCCCTCTCCCTCCTCTCCCTCTCCCTCTCCCTCTCCCTCTCCCTCTCCCTCTCCCTCTCTCCTCTCTCTCTCTCTCTCTCTCTCTCTCTCTCTCTCCCGAATAATCGTCTCTCTCTCTCTCTCTCTCTCTCTCTCTCGTCCGAATAATCGTCTCTCTCTCTCTCTCTCTCTCTCTCTCTCTCTCTCTCGTCCGAATAATCGTCTCTCTCTCTCTCTCTCTCTCTCTCTCTCTCTCTCTCTCTCTCTCGTCGAATAATCGTCTCTCTCTCTCTCTCTCTCTCTCTCGTCCGAATAATCGTCTCTCTCTCTCTCTCTCTCTCTCTCTCTCGTCCGAATAATCGTCTCTCTCTCTCTCTCTCTCTCGTCCGAAATCGCTCTCTCGTCCGAAATCGCTCTCTCGTCCGAAATCGCTCTCTCGTCCGAATCGCTCTCTCGTCCGAAATCGCTCTCTCGTCCGAAATCGCTCTCTCGTCCGAAATCGCTCTCTCGTCCGAAATCGCTCTCTCTCCGAAATCGCTCTCTCGTTCGAAATCGTCGCGTTTCGCGCGAGAATCTAGCCCGTTTCGAGCCTCGGCAATGATGGAAATACGTATTTCGACTTGCGCCCGCTCGCGTGGAATGCCGAATGTAACAATATCAAAAAAAAAAAAAAAAAAAAACAAGCGTCTCTCGTCCGAAATAATATAAAAAAAAATAATATAAAAGTATATAAATATTATTCCGTTTCCTCTCTTCTGGCATATTTCATGATGTGCGCAACTGGCAATCTATCTATCTATACCACCGTGGTAGAGATTCATCATTGATAATTGATAATATAATTTTATATATTATTCATAATATAGTTTTATATAGTTTTATATTTGTTTGCAATTTTCTTACTTCTTAACATCTATTTGTTAATATTCATTGTATGTGCATACATATGTATTGTACAATTTATATATAACCACAGCTTTTTAGGAAGTCTATATAGATTTATCATTAGAATAAAATGTGTATCTCTCGATCTAGTAAAGAATGGTCCACATCAACATCGGCAAACGCGGTGCGTTAGATAATACGTGTAAATTGTCGGTGTATGCCGGTTCATGAAGCTCTAACGAGAGGAAACCTGCTGTCTGCGCACATTCTACGAGTTATCTAGCGTAGACGTAAACGTTTTTCCTCTTCCCGCCTCGATTGCAAAAAAAAAAAAAGACTACCGCCGACTGACTGTTGCGCATAAAGTATAAAGTAACTAAATAAATCTTGTTTTTATTAACTTGTTTTAATAAACATTTGTGTCGCTGCGTCTCACCACCCTCTCCGCGACCCCTGATCCCGGCGCGCGGGGGTGGCTACATCTGTAAAAGACTGCTGGTCGTGCGGGCGGGCATGCACGCGCGACGCGCATCCTATACGTATAGACGTGTGTCTCTTGAGAATTGTTATAGAAACAAAGAAAAAGTAATAAAGAGCCATTAAATAGCATACATAAAAGTGTGTTAAAGAAGTCAAATGCATCTAATGAAATAGATATATTTACAAAGGTACAAAATAGTAAAAAGAAAAAGGAGCATAATTTTAGGAATAAACTTGTCGCAAAAAATACAGAAGAACCAAATAATCTTACAAAATATTCAAAAGATGGTAACAAAATAATAAAGGTATTTTACAAAGCACAAACTAATCCAGACAATAAAATAAAATACAAAAGAGGAACAAGGGGATGGAAATACGTATTTTCGACTTGCGCCCGCTCGCGTGGAATGCCGAATTCCGAATACCGAATACCGAATGTAACAATATCAAAAAAAAACAAGCGTCTCTCGTCCGAAATCGTCTCTATTGGTATTTTGTTTATTATTATTATTATTATTATTTAAAGGTTTATTATTTAAAGGTTTATTACGAGCAGTAAAGAAGAAGGTGCGTACCGAGCGCGCGAAGCTATCATAAGAGAAGAGAGTAATTACTCAATCATAATTATTTATAATAATAATATTTAATTTCATACGTATATGTATACGTGTATACACGTATTAATTAAAAATAATTACAAATAATCATACCTAAGGTTTAATGCATCGCTTTACTGCTGTTCTGTTATGAAAAAGGAGTTTGAAGAACATTTAGATTTTTGCAAAAGAGAAAATTTAGCCCTACGACATCGAGTTAATGAATTAGAAAATTACATTTGTGAATTTGACAATCAAGGAAACTCGAATAAAAATTCTTCCATTATCATACAAAAAGTAGATGTTTATAGCCAGACAAACACAACACGGAAAATAGAAAATCAAAATACTTGATTGTCTTCAAGGATAAAAATTAATGTTATTAAGATGAACCAAGAAGACTTAAGCAGTACACATGAATGTCCATCTCCAACCATTATAAAACGAACGAAACTGCGTGTGCGATCAGGATACTTGAGTAGTGATTGCGCGAAAGAGGAGACAGGAGTGAGGTGATAAAAAGATGAGAATTGTAGTGAAGGTAAAAGGATGATGGTTTGGAAGGAGGAGTTGGTTCAATAATTTAATCAATATTAGAAAGCAAAAGGTGGAAAGCTACTGAATATAGAACATTTTTATTATATACTGGGCCAGTTGTATTAAAATCTGTATTAAGTCGCGATAAATATTTAAATTTTTTAACTTTACACATAGCTGCTACTATTTTATCCAATTCAAATATATTGAACTGTATTTAGATTACGCTACATTATTATTACGATATTACGTTGAAACATTAATTATTTTATAAAAGTGATTTATTAAATTCGATCTGATTGGCCAATAGGCAATAGGCCAATAGGCCTTATTGGCCAGTCAGGTCGAATTTAATAAATCACTTTTATAATTTTATTTATCATTGGCGACTTCTATTTAATTATTTGATATATTAATTATTTTATACTGTAAAGAAAATGCATCGCATAATACACATAATTTATTACATCTTTGTAACGACGTAAAAAAATTCGGATCACTACAAGAATTCAGTGCTTTTTTATTCGAGAATTATATGCAATCAATTTTAAAAATGATTCGTAAAAATGATAAGCCTTTGGAGCAAATTGTTTGCCGGATAAGTGAACAAAATAATTATATAAATCCTAATCTAAGACAACATAAATCTCAACTTTTAAATCCATATTGCAATGGTCCACTTATCAATTGTCACAATTATAATCAATTTAATAAAATCGTGTTTGAAAAATATATCTTAACAAATAAAGAACCTGATAATTGTTGTCTATTGGATGGAAGTATTATAGTTATCCTCAATTTTGCTGCTTCTAACGAGAATATTATTGTAGTTGGAAATAAATATTAAGACCTTTAGAGATTTTCATACTAAACCCTGCAAATCTTCTAAATTAAACATTTATGAAGTCTGTAATCTAGGCAATTTACAGACTTGGAATTTGGATCAAATTGCGAATAAGTGTGTTAGATTAAAATATAAAAATACATACGTTCTTTTTCCTTTATTACATGCAGAATTATAGATAACAAAATACATTTATTGCTAATTTACCCGAAATTCAAAGTATTATACAAAATTGAATTATAGTTTATTTTAATTTATTTTATTTGAATAATCTTGAATTTATACTCGTGTCGCCAGTGAAATAAAAAATTAAGGGGGTTTATTTAAAAAAAAACGACCCAACTGGCAAAAGATAGTCTTTATTATAATGATGTCATAGACGACGTTTCGACCTTTGGTTTAGGTCCTTTTCAAGTCTTAAAATAAAATAAAAACATATACAAAAATTAATTAAATTCGGAAGATAGCAAACAATAATGGAAGAGTGAGATGACAGAAGAAGAAAGGAAAACGAAAACAGCGCAAACCTTAATTAGCACTAACCTTAGATGAAATATTCATATGATAAAAATTAGTGAAAACTCAGCATCGAAATAATAGATGTCAAACAACGTTCCTGTCATGAGCAATGGTACAACACATACTGAGAAAGAGAGCAATGTTTTAAACGACTTTGATGATGTTATCATAAATAGGGTTTAAATTATCTGTGTCTTTTTGTAAGTTGATCGTGTTGTTATGTTTTTTTATGAAAAACATTTCAGCAATTTCTCTCTTTCTCGTGTGCCTTTCACAATGTAAAATATTCGGAGATGTCCAATTAAAGTCGTGCATATATTCAGTTTTATGTTTACTAATTACATTATGGTTACTCGTATACACTTTAATATTATTGATATGTTCTTTGATTCGAGTGTTCAAATGTCTTTTAGTTTGTCCTATGTAAGTGGCGTCACATTTGTTACAGTCGATCTTATATACTATATCGGTTTTGTCCGTTTTAGATAACTTGTCTTTACCTCGTTTAATCAATTTGTCAAGTTTTTTCGGTATTGTATAAATTAATTTTAAGCTTGTTTTTTTAATTGTTCTGCTAATATTGTCCACTTAAATTTTTTATGTAAGGTAATAAAATGCATGACGAGATATCGAACGCTCTGCTATTGTTATCAACACTAATAGTCATATTTTTCCGTTCTCTTAAAGTACATACTCTTTTTTGGACGTAGCGATCAATAATTTTCGGAGGAAAGCAATTGTTAGATAAGATTTTTTTAACCGTACGTATATTTTCGGAATGAAAACGATCATCAGATACATAATCGCGTGGTCCACCAAATTATTGATAGTGTTGATTTTATAATTAAAGGGGTGGTTAGAATGGTAATTTAAATATCTACCCGAAGAGGTAGGTTTCAAGTACCAATTCGTCAAGAGTTTTCCTCCGCATCTGATAACAGTCGTGTTAAGAAAATTAATCACATTATTATTTTCAATTTCATGCGTAAATTGCAAGCGTTGATGAAAGCTGTTAAAAGTAGATAAAATGGTATCAATCTCAGTCCGCGGAACAATAGTAAAAATATCGTCAACATACCTATAGTAAACCGAAATATCAAATTGCAGTAAATTAAGACAGTGTGTCTCTAACTCGTCCATGACTAAATCAGCTAGAATGGGGTGATAAGGGAGATCCCATTGGAGTGCCATATATCTGTTCATAATATTGTCCGTTAAAACAAAAACTAGTTGACTCTAACACCGTTTCAACAGCATATAGAAATTGTGGTAAACTGAAAGTTGTTGTCTTGTCAGAAATCTCCGTCCAACGTTTCTCAATAGCTTTAAGGGCTAAATCTTTCGGAATATTCGTAAATAGTGACGTAACATCCAGAGAGATCAACACCTCGTTATCTTTAATGGTACGGTTTTTAATGATGTTCGCGAACGTCCATCCATCCTTGATGTGCGATGAAGGTTTTCTAATCGAGCGTTCAAGTATCTCATGGATAAAGCGCGCTATATTGTACACCGGGCTCCCAAGGGACGACACGATAATGCGTAAGGGAGCATTAGCTTTGTGAATTTTTGGCAAACCGTAACATCTGGGAAGATTACCGTTGGTCGTATTAAGAAGTTTGTATGTGGATGCGTCAATCAAATCATTATCACGCCAAGATTTGACTAAAGAACTCATTTTTGTCGTCAGTTTTTTAATGGGATCTTTTTTCAATTTACTATAGGTAGATTGGTCTTGAAGTAAAATATTCATTTTGTCGGTATAATTTTTCATGTCCATAATAACTGTGGTTTGACCTTTATCAGCTTTTGTGACTAAAATGTCTTTGTTGTTCTTTAAAACTTCTGACAAACATTAAAACTCGAAGTAATGTGTCTATCTATATGGTTAACGTGTTTAATATTCATAACATTGAAAAAAGATTGTCCGATTACCTTCCACCAGAATTATTGACCAGATTTTTTGATTTTAATAAACAGAAATTATTAACCTTTAACCGGATAAAGAAGAATGAGTCTATAAAAAAGTTCCACAGTCTAATTCGAAGT